>JAFEMH010001671.1:0-436676 GCA_022495995.1 Adenophora triphylla var. japonica
TAAAAGGATATTAGGGGTATCCAGAAAGACTCGTTTTACGAGGCTACTCGGAGTGAGCTCTAATATTCTAATATTCTCTTCCGGGAGTCATCGACCTCCGAACTCAAAATCTCATCACACAAAAACAGCTTTAAAATTATCTTTAAAAGCGATGCCCTTTTCAATGTTTTGGGCTTAATAAAAACGGCGTGGCGACTCTGCAAAATGCGAAAGCAAAACGGCGAGACACCTCCAACACGCCCAGCGCTAAGACGGAACAAGCCGAGATCTTAGGGCGCGATTGTCTTGCCTCTCGGATCAGGGCGACTTCGAACAGCGGCGACGAATGCGAGATGCGCGGGGCTCCGCGCGCGAGCCGGATCCGGGTAATTTCGGTTGGCGACTCATTTGAGGGAAATTTGTTTTAAAAACTTTTAAACAAAACAAAAAGATTTTAAAACGATGATGAGGGTCAAACTTTCATTTTACCCCTTCCTTTAAGCATTGTGTGTGTGCGCGTGCTTCGTTTTTATTTTACAAAAAAAATAAAAATACAAAAAAAAAAAATGCATCAATATACGCCGTTGTGTACATTTAAAATTCTTCAAAAAACTCTGTTTTACTCGAAAAAGAATTTTAGAGACCCAGCCTTCTGCAGCAGCATTCTTTGCCTCGGTTACACCAGCCTTCTCCACTGTGGCTAGCTGCCTCGGTTACACCCCAGCTTTCTGGCCTTTCTTTGCCTCGGATACAGCTGCCACCTTCTGACCCTCGGCCGGAGTGGTCTCGGTTGCGATCCGTTGGTCTTCTGAGGCCTCTTGGGCGCCGCGGGATCATTCAGGCTTATCCCGTCCACAGCAGCTGTCGACCACACGTTTGAGTCTTGGAGTCACGCTCTGTCCGGACTCGGTTGGTTTTACCCGGTCCGTGTCATACGGCTGAATACATATACCATGCCGGCCATTTTAAGTCGAGGCTCGGAATTCAAGATCCCTTGCGTTGCAATAGCGATGAAAGGTCATGCTAAAATCTTGACTGATCTTGATTTCGAAGCTACACCGAACGATGTTCCGTCCCGGATATACATCCATGCTCGCGTGACACCGTGTCATCAGCGCCTTTGATACGTCGGCCATGACGATATGACCCGACCAACGCCTAACGTCGCGAGATCCGCTTGCGCGAGCAAGCAAGAGAAGGTCATGCCGAACTCTTGACACGATCTTGACTCGGTGGCGGCTCGGTTCACTATTCACATGGCTAACGCATCAAACGAACATGACCAGCTCGGTCCTTAGGTTCGATTTTTCTTTTAGGCCGGTGGAAACCGCTTGCGCTATAGGACCTCGCACAGAGCTGTCCGCTGGGATGTCGAAATACGGGTGCAAAGAACGAGGGGCTTATAGCCGCGCGAGATGGTCTCCGGCGACCCGGGATCTAAGCATAGTTGCGAAAAGAAGAGCAATCTTTTCCAACCTACCTAGGACTACGAGAAAACATGTTTTAAGTAAATTAAAACAACAAAAAAAAATCATAAATAAAAAGCGGAAACCGCATGCCACGTGAGCTTTCCCCCTTTTATCCCGTTAGGCCATTCCCGTGTCTAAACCTTGCCCATCACCCCCTCCAGCTAACAGAGAGTGGTCGAGAGTACCCGGGAACCCCGTCTCCCGGTGTCAAAACAGCAAGGTCCTACCCACCTTCCCTCTGTCACCGGGACAGTCAATCGATTCCCATGGCAAGTCGGTGGATAACAAGGATGAGAACGGGACCTTACCCCCAAGAAATTTCCAATATTGGAAGAAGTTTGGCGGAGTCCTGCATGGCTATTGAGAAACGTCAAGGTGGCAACAAGCCTGGATCGAAGGTGCCATGCACCACTTCGGAACCTTAGCCGCTCCAACTACACGTGGGCTTCCCAGGCATGTGGCCCCTCTGACCTCTAACGTCTCTCTCATTGTCTCCCGAGGAAGTCAACTGTTACCTCGTACGAGCCATGCGGTTATGACACGTAAGACCACAAGAAGACCTTCCCGAGAGGAAAGCACTCGCCCATCCGGCCTCCTGAGGTCCCGGTACCACCGCCGAGCAGCAACGAACACATCGGTGGGACCGTGCTGATTGCGGTGCTTGTACGGAAATGGAATTCCGGGATGCATGAATGAGGGCCGTCCTCGACGAAAGAAGAAGCTATCTTCTCAACAAAAAGCTGAAAAAGAGGTATGAATCTGGTGATCCCAGTCGGAACCCTTGGAGAACCCTCGGGAAAGTTTGACTACTATGTCATCTACTCCAGACAAATCTCCCGAGCCCTAGTTACGCACGGGGCACGGCAATGTTTGCTCCATGATCGAGTGGGACGAGCTTCGCACCGCCACCGAAGGCCCGAAGGTCGGATAATCCAACCCCTGTCTTGGGAAGATCTCAAAGCCACTATTGATGCTTCGGTAAAAGCCATGACGGTGAACGAATTGAAATGCGCGATCGGCCTTACGCCAATCGAGGCTCACTCCCGCTCCGAAAGCGGGAGAGACAAGCAAAACCATGGGAAGTCAGAGGTGAATGTTACGACACGTTCCGGTCGAATCCCGGTGAATCCTCCGCGGACAGGGCAAAGGCCGGCCCATGCACACGAGCCGCGGGCGAAAAGGGGCCACTACGCGAAGAAGCTGAAACCTTGGACCCCGAGGTTGAAGATCTGTCTTGACACGGCTCAGCGCGCTCGAGTAACATCTCGCTCTGGTCCTTACTCACTTCATCTTATCCTTGCACAAGCTTCAAGTTGGAAGAAAGCACTGGCCCGGACCATGGTTCCCATCGCGGTGACACGATGAGGCGGTTGGATGATTGGCGGCGTCAATTACGGCAATATCATCGCCTTGAGCTCGATCTTCCAAAATTTGGGGGCGACCACAGCGAGCCTCTCTACATAACGATTCAAGCGGACGACGCGCCGTCTCCCTCGGGTGTTGGTAGATGGAGGATCATCCATGAACGTCCTTCCGGCCGAAATGATGGATTTGCTAGGGATCAAAGCAAGCGATCTAAAACCCTCGACTCGGGCAATCAAGGCATACGACTCGACATCTCGCCCGAGTCTTGGGAATAGCCACCTTGAACCTTTGGTTTGGAAAACAAATGGTCCAGACAGTTTCCAGTCATCGGCATGCAATCCACCTTGGCTGCCATTTGGGAGCGTCCTTGGCTACATCGTGATCGATAGGGTGGCATCACTTTCTCCATCAATGCGTGAAGTTCGTCCAAGGAACAGATCGACCATCATCTACGGCGATAGCATAGTCAGAAAGGGCCAAGCACCAACGGCGTCCGGTCTTAAGGAAATCAAAGCAGAAGCGATGATGGCGTGATGCTAACGGGGTTCGCCATCGAAAGCCAGGCCCCAAGTATGCCGCGTAGACATGCCTTTGATTTGGGACAAGATCCCTCCCCGATGAAAATGATGAAGCACATGAACTACATCCAGGGGCTCGGTTTGGGAAAACGCCGTCGGGGCGCTCAGCGGATCATCAATATCAAAGAACGAGAATACCTGCACGGCACAGGATACTCTCCTACTCCCGAACACATTGCGGAGGACAAGCGAGAGCACTGCAGCGCTCCACGAGATAACAAAAAGAGGCTTGCACGCCATCTCCGATCTTCGTCACTTACGGCTTCGACATGACCAAGTACTTGCAAGGAAGGCCGGCAACTTGGAAGAAGATCCGAGAAAAGGAACAGGCGATCGGCGCCAAACAAAGGCGGCCGACAACCATGGACAAGCTCCGGCGAGAACTGGCAAGATTCGGAGGCCTCGAAGCCAAATCTGTCCAGAAGAGCATTCCTCGACACACCGCCCTGTAGGGATCCACAACCACCACTATTCACGGCGAATTTTGGTTCGGAAAAACCCCCTCTTTGGCGGAAGAACTCGAAAAACTCTCTGTCAACACTCACTGCCTTCAACAAGCGGGGCGAGTACGCATTCGAGCTAGCAATGCCCAAGACAAAAGCAAGAGACTCCGCGAGACGATGCTTGGGACGAACCAGCTGCTACACCTGCTCTTGAAGAAGAAATCGAGATGCCGAGATCTAATCGATTTTGTTTACGATAACTCTTGTGATAGCAATGATCGGGAACGGTGACATAAAGCCTTTCAAGCCCCATCTCTATCAAGCTCATTGCCACTCAATAAGCTGGGCCACATTCTCCGGGACTGCCCGGCCAAAAGGACGTGATCGAACAACTTGGTCGACCCCTCGAGTCCTAGAGTCTAGTGTCAAAACTCATCCTGAGTCCATTAGCTTTGAATTTGAGTCTCTCGAGTCATCGATGGCCTCGCGCCGGAAGATTACGAAATCATTGCCAATAATGTATTCCGTATGCTCTTAATGAATGCTTCGATCTTTCAGAGTATCCTCTCATTGCATCTTTAACAAGCGATAAATTAACTAACACACAAACGAGTTAATAACGATTCACTTGATAAAGAAGCGAGACACATTAAACGAACAATACATTAAGCACATCTTTAAGCATGTTGTCAAACGAGAGAAAAACCGGGCCCCAGTTTGAGGAGGTTTTAACCAAAGTGAATTTGGGAGCTATTTGAAGAGCGAAAAGAGACCTGAATCGGAAGTTTCTTCAGGCACGAGCAAGACGCATTGGCTGCCTTTGCTCGAAGAGTTCGTGGATGTGTTCGCTTGGTCTTAGAGACATGCCGGATTAGATCCTAACATTGTAGAGCACGGATTCCACTTAAATCCAGAGGCTAAGCCCATCAAGCAAAAGCTACGCCGAATCAAGCGAGAATGGTCTTTACAAGTCGAAAGAGGAGATCGAAAAAATGCTCGCGTCGGCTTCATCGGGGTGATCGAGTACCCAGCACGTGGCTCTCGATATCGTCACGGTCACGAGCCCGATGGAAAAGTACTGTTGCGTGGACTTAGAGATCTCAACAAAGCAAGTCCCAGGACGATTTTCCACTACCAACATCGACATGTTGGTAGACACTCTGACAATTTGAAGTCAAGTCCTTCGTGGACGGTTTTGCCGGCTACAATCGGATCAGATGGCGAAGAAGACCAAGAAAAGACGGCTTTCACAACCCCACAGGGAACCTCTTTGCTACTGCTTGATAATGCCGTTCGGACTAAAGAACGGCGGGGCTACCTACCAACGGGCGGCAACCGCCCTCTTCCACGATATGATCCTGAAGAGATCGAAGTGTATGTCGATGACATGATCGTTCGCTCGAAAGGGATCGGACGGACAACACCTCGCGGACACAGAGAAAATTCTTCAATCGCCTCAGAAAACACTCATTGAGGCTTAACCACACTTGCCAAATGCACATTTGGGGTTAGCCCAGAGGCAAGGTTTTGGGATACGTAGTCACCGAGAGAGGCATCGAGGTGGATCCTCAAAAGATCAAAGCTATCATCGAAATGAGACCACCGCAAACTCGAGACGAGAGGTGAAAAGCTTCGTGGGCCGCTGCAATATATCGGCCAGCCGTCGACCAATTGACCTCTATGTGCGAGCCAATCTTGGCGATGAAGAAGAAGAGCGACTTGGGCGTCGAATGGAACTCGAGAATGCCAAGATGCCTTTGAAAAAATAAAAGCATACCTTGTGAGTCCTCAGATTCTCTGTCCTCCCCACGAGGAAAAGCCACTTTGTTGCTATACCTAAGCTGTGGCCAGGCACCGCGGTTGGAGCCATGCTCTGTCGAAAAGAAAGAGTCGCGGGTCGAAAACGCCATCTACTTCGTCGGTCGAAAGTTTGAAGGCGGCGAACTTCAATTACTCGGCCCTCGAGAAAACCTGCGCGGCTCTACGGTATGGGTTGTCGGGAAACTACGGCACTACGTGCGATCGCTTGTCGCGATAGCTTGGTTTCCAGAAATGGACCCGATCAAGTACCTCTTCGACAAACCATCTGCTGTCAATGAGGCTCGCCAAATGGTCTTTCTTCTGGCGGAATTTGACATCAAGTACGTAAACGAAAGTCAATCGGGACGGGCCATGGGTGAACAATGGTGTGATTTCCCAACAGCGAGGCTCGAGGCCACTGAACCACAATTTCCGAGGCGAGGGAATCTTCCCTTGTCCGAAGGCGAAAACCGATGGCAACTATTCTTTGACGGAGCGGCCAACAAAAGGAAACAGCGTCGGTATGCTCTTGGTGGATCCCAGGGACGAGCACACCCCAATTCTATAAAGCTCAATTTCGAGGTAACAGCAATGCGCCGAATATGAAACTGCTTATTTCTTGGACTACAAGCCGCACTCGAGAGGAATGTCCGAAACTTCGAAGTTTATGGGGACTCGGCCTTGATCATCGACCAAGTCTCCAACAAGTGGAAAACCATAGAGCCGGGCTTGCAAAATACCATGCACTGCGTAGAGGACCTCATCACACAATTCGAAGAGGTCACCTTCCATTACTTGCCAAGAGGCCGAAACGGGTTTGCGAGATGCCTTAGCCACCTTGGCCTCCCTTGTGGAAATCCACGAAGGAAAAGCAATCAAACCCTTCAAAGTCGGACGAAAGGAAATTCACGCCTCTTGTTGTGAGATCGAACCGGAACCTAAGCCCGTCAATGAGCCGTGGTATAACCGAGATCTTCCAATACCTCAAGAGCGGGAAACCACCTTCATGAACAAGGAAGGTCGACACACGAAGGGGTCAAAACCAAGAGCATCATGGCCACTAAAACGCCTTGCCTCTCAGCTTCGTCATCCTCGGGGACATGTTATACAAGAAAGCAGTTACCGTGGGCCACTCCTACGGCTGCGTCGGCCAAGAAGAAGCAGACAAGTTCATGAACGAAGTCCACAATGGGGCTTGCGGTCCCCAGCATGAATGCCGAGCCACGATGCAAATCATTCTCGGGATGGGCTACTCTTGGATCTCCGTAGGAGCGGTGCATCCACTTTGTCCGAAAGGCTGCGACAAGTGCCAGCGGTTCTCAACCTCAATCATCTGCCGCCCCACGATCTCTCTTGCATGACTACACCTTGGCCGCTTTGCCACTTGGGGAATTGACGTCATCGGGAAAATCGCTCCGCCCGAGCGGCAACGGTCGCGAGTTCATCTTAGTAGCCATCGACTACTTCACCAAATGGGTCGAAGCGAGTCCTACAAGGTACTCGCCTCGAAGGTCGCACATTTCCTCGAGGAAAACATCATATGCCGATACGGCATCCCAGAATGAGGTCATATCGGACAACGGCTCACACTTCGAAGGGGAATTCGACGAGGCTGGCTGAATTCAAGATCACACGTCACAAATCTTCTCCCTACCGGCCACAAACAAACGGCGCCGTGGAAGCGGCAAACAAAAACCCTCGAACGGATCATCAGAAAAATGACCACCCGAGGACGAGATTGGCCCAGAAGGCGCACCTTGCACTTTGGGGCTACCGCACATCGGTCGGAAACGACCACGGGAGAAACCCCATTTGCCACGGCGTACGGGATGGAAGCAGTCCTTCCCGTCGAGCTAGAAATTCCCTCACTCAGAGTCTTTCTTGGAAAATGACATCAACGAAGTCGAATGGCTCACGGCCAGAAGCATGACCAATTGGCTCTGCTAGATGAGCGACGACTAAAGGCCATGGAACACGTCAGGAGCCTATCAAGCGGGATGGCTAGAGCTTTCGACAAGAAAGTCAAATCCCGAGACATCGAGGGAAGGTGACCTTGTACTCAAAGAAAAGCCTCCCGCTCGAACCAACCATTTGGGAAAATGGGAACCCAGCGTGGATCGGCCCTTTCGTGGTTGAAAGATCTTCTCAGGAGGCGCCGTGAAGCTAACGGACCTAGGCGGCAATCCACTTCGTGAATCCGGTCAACGGAAGCAAACTTCGCGGATACTTCGCACTGAAGAAGAACAAGCTGTGCATCTCTTGGCACTCCATGTAGTGTCGAACTACGCGGACACTGAGCCCTCTAGTCAGGAGGCGTAGGCAACCTTAATTGGTCCGGTCTAAAAATACACAAAAAAGTCAAAAGTTTGAATGTCAATCAAGACCTCCATCAAGCTCCGCACTTTTCAAGAACACGCCCCGGCGGTCACCTTGACCAAGTCAAACGACGGCGCGGCAACATCGAAAAAGGACATCCGGGTCGCTCGGCATCAAGCACGGCGGCTCATGTCTACTTCGAGCCGGGGCTTGTCTTCGCCCTCACGCGCTTCAAAAAAAAAAAAAAAAAAGAGAGCTCGAGCGAGGGCTCACAAAAAAAAAAAAAAAAAAACAAAAAAAAAAGAAGCTCAAGCGAAGGCTGCGAAATTGAGGTCGAGAGCCCGACGCCAACAAGAGGCAAGGAAGCTACGAAAAGGACCGTCAAAACGACTTGTCGAGGAGCATTGACCTCTCGGCCAAGCCTGAAGCCTCGGCAAAGGGGATTGCCGTCGGGAGCCCAGGCTTGCCCGGTCGCGGATGCTGTGAGAAAAGTCAGATGGACGCCGACAAAGTGCACAACGAAGCAAAGGCAAGCAAGAGATCTTGCGTCTCGACAAAGCTTTAAAAGTAAATCACAAATCACTAACTTGGTTACAACATTTCTTGATGAGTTCAAGCACGGTCTACTCTCAAGTTCACAACATGCTAAAAAACTGACTTAATACATTTAACTAATAATGTGTTTGCAATGCAATGAATGGATACCTAGGAGGTCATTCCGTGCCGTCTGCGCTTGTCCCCTCGCCATTCTTTCCTTTCTTCCCTCGTCCCCGGCGAGTCTTCTTTCGCTCCACGAGAACCAACTCTGCGTCTCTCGGTCAGAGATGCGGGGTCCTCCGTAGAGTCAAATAATCCCGGTAGCTCTCGGGGCTTCGTTCGCCCGTGCTTCGGCTCGGATCTCCTCACTGCGAGTGCAGCAAAAGAGGACCTCTCCACGTCGGTCGGTCGACTCTAGTCTCGTAGTCAAACAAGCGTCTCGTACGTCGAAAGGTCGGACCGGGCTTCGGAACTCCTAAAAGCGGTAAGCTGCTACGGCAGCGGGTCCCGGAGAATCAGCTACTGGCGCACACTCTCAGAGACCACTTGGGGCCCGACATCTTTGCTCATACCGGGCCGGATGCGAGTCGTCAATACTGACGCTCCCAGAGCGTCTAAGGAGTACCGCGGGGAGGGAAAGCGGAATACTTCCATACCCTCGAGAAAATACGAGAAGGCACACAGGCACGCCATCTCAAGAGGAACTACCTCCGCGGTAGCAAGGTCATCCCGGCCAAACAAAGGCTCTGCTTCATCCCAAGCTGGCAGGAAACAAGCGACGGAATATAGAAGGAGGACCGAGACAAACACGGAACTCGACAACGTAGGACCGCTTCCTGCAAGATCCTCACTGGTCTCGATCCTCCCGGTGCGGAACCCACCGGCGGATCGATGCGTACAGTGTGCCGTCCGTCTCTCCCGGGCGGGCGATCCATATCCAACACAAGAGGTCGGCGAGCAAATGACCGCGGGCTAAACGACGTCGGAGCCTCGGGCGTGGCTGAAGTCTCTCGCGGCCACAAGGTGAGCGGCGGGGCTTCCCCTCTCGTAAAACGATCCCCGGTCGCCGGACGGTCGATACCATGAAGAGTCTCCCCCGGCAGCCAGCGGGACAATATCTTCTCCCGGCTCTGCGGTGCCCTACCGCATCTAGCAGCGCCATCACAAATGCCGAGGCCGGCCGAGAAAAGCGTCGCCTATCACGCACAAGGCGAATACATCCCCGAGACGTCACTCTCATCATCGGCCATGAACCGCTCAGCGGCTCGAAATGTCGATATGACCCGAATCAAGGATCATGCCACGCACTTCTTCCAACGAAGCACGAAGAAAGTCTGCAAGCTTCACGCTCACGCGCAGACGCCACCAACCAAAGAAAGCGAGATGGCCTCCACCTCCAGGTCCTCCAATCAAAGCTTGAAAATCCTCAAAAGTGGGCACCGTTTCATTGTAGGAGAAAGCGATGCACGTGCCTCCTAACATCCCAGGCACCGCGGCGGCCGCAGCAAATCCCAATCAGGGAACCAACTCCTTGGACCCAAGCCGAGCAAAGACGAAACCTTACCTCGAAAGCCCGTCTACGATGCCTCATCACGACGCCGCATCCACGTTTTCAACCGCTCGAGGAAGTGTGCTTGCCTCTCTGCGAAAGCCTCGGCAAAATTCTAGGGACGTACGAAGAATCCATGGCAAAAATGGAGGTTCCTAGAGAAAATGGGGAAGAAAGCTCGAAAATGGCCGCAAATGGGAAAATGAGGAAGAACCAGAGCCTTTGGAAAACATTTATGTCCTTCCCAAAAGCAAGGTTGGTCCGTACGGACCTCTTTGCATGCTAAGTATGTCCGTGCGGACCTCCTTGCAAACAGAACCCATTTCCCGAGAAAACGGTACAAAAACAGCTGTCTCAGAAACCTTGCTCCAAGCGCAACAGCCAAAGCCATTCCGTGAGCATACAGCTACCCACAAATGCACTCTCGGCTCACGTGGCATGTACAAAAATAAAAAAATAATAATAGCGACAATTTCTAGGACAAATCCAGGAATCACAAAAATGACATTAAATCTTAAAATAAAATATTGTTTGCCGTACGAATACATGTGTTTTATTACAGTACCAAAAATGTTTGTTGCTAAAAAAAAAAAAAAAAGAGGGATATGAAAAGAGGGAAAGCAAATGAATACTAATCGAGACTCCTCGGCATCATCATCCTCGCCCAGATCCTCCAGGAGAAGTCGGGCATCCGGCGGAACTCGCCCGTCACATCCTCGTCGTCGAATGCTAGAGCACCCGCTTTGAGGCTCCCACGAAAAGTACTCGGAAGGATCAAATCCGTGAAAGGATCGAAGAAAGAAGGCTCGAGGAACCCTCGCGCCTGTGCGCCGTGCGGAGGCATGAGCTGATAAAAGGGCTGCTCCCTCGAAGGCCTGCGGCTCCCGAAGACGTCCGGCATCCATGCTTTATGCCGCCCCCTCAGGTCCCTCTGGCTGCGGCTCAGGCTCGGCTCTAGGCGGAGGAACGTCTCTGAGTGCCTCGAAGGCATAGGCTCGTGCGCCGGCGCGCTGTCGCGAAGGCCGGCAAGATATCTTCGAAGCCATCTTCTTCGCAAGCGACCTCGTCGCCACGTAACGGCGAGTCGGCATATCGTAGGCTCTCCCGGGACTGCGCACCAAGCGACGGAAACGCTCGTGAATGCGGTTATACTCAACAACAAAAAAAAAAAGAAAAATACGAGAAAAGATGCCAAGACGGAAAAGAGTCGGCCTGCTCGCCGTCTGTCGGGATCCACTCGGTATGCGGCGGGCACTGCTCGGAGCAGGTCTGAGACACGCCTCCTCCTCGATCCGTCCCCGCGGACGTACGTGAAATCCGGTCCGGCATCGGAACCTCAGGGGAGCTGCGGGCCGGCCTCTCTCTCCGCGCCGGCCACAGGGCGTCCTCGGCTTCCTCCTCACGAAGGCCCGTATTCCTCTCAGTATAAAATGAACTCCTCGCGCACCGACACCGCCAAGGTACCTCTCGAAGTCAGCATCCATATCCAGGGAATCAAGCATCCCGAAGGAGGGTCCTCGGAGCCGCGGGGAAGCCTTGGGGCCATCTTTGCCCGAAGACCCGCTCTCCCGGATACATGGACATCACAAGTCGAAGCCCGCGGCATCTTCCGCCGCGCGTCACCTCGGGAGCCCCCTCGAACTCATCTCCCTCATCTGAGTCCACGGGAACAAGGCAAACCCCTCGCGGCTATCTCTCTCAGCGCTCCTGCGCACATCCCGTGGCGATGGTGAGCTTCCCTGCTTGGTCCTCCTCTTCCTCGCCGTACGAGCCCGGCCCGGCCAGCGGGGAGTGCAGCGCAACCGCCCGGATCTCTATCCACGGGAAGCACTGGAAAACCTCATAAAACCACACTGTGACAAAAACGAGAAGGCTCGGTGTAAAGAAAACGGAGAAAAGACAAGTTGCTAAATCAAAAACGTGATAAACTCATACCTCAGCGAAAGTCAGCGAGCGACGAGCGCCGCCCGCTTAGGTCGAGAGAAGTAGAGCTCGGCCAGAGCTGCCTCGCCCCAGCAATGTCGCGAGACCACTATCCAGTGTCAAACTCTCAGCGGAAGCAAGGAGCCGCGGTCGCGTGGTTCGAGAACAAAGTCTCGGGACGGTGCGTACCCATGAGCGCGCGCTAACTCCGTATCGCTGGCCGTACCGGATGTAGGCCCCAATGCGGCCGTGATCTTGACTCCACGTCGCTATACTGGCATGCCCGAAGCCCTGCGAGGCGAGGCTCAAAGCCAGAATTGACCACCGGCCGTCGGCGTAAGGCCGGACCTCGCCCAGCCAGCGGCAATCCCCGGCCGTCAGCGTAAAACCGGACCTCGCCCAGCTTCAAGCGGCAATTGACCACCGGCCGTCAGCGTAAAGCCGGTCCTCGCCAGCCCAGCGGCAAATCAACCACCGGCCAGCGTAAGACCAGGTCCTCGCCAGCAGCTGATTGACGCGGCCGTCGGCGTAAGGCCAGGTCCTCGCCCACTTCAGCGGCAATTCAACCACGGCCGTCAACGTAAGACCGGTCCTCGCCCACTTCCACGGCCAATCAATCCCCGGCCATCAGCGTAAGCCCGGTCCTCGCCCGGACCCAACGGCTCAATCCCCGCCATCGGCGTAAGACCGGTCCTCGCCCGCGTCAGCAGCAACTCAATCCCGGCCGTCGGCGTAAGACCGGTCCTCGCCACTTCAGCGGCTTCGATCCGGCCGTCGGCGTAAACCGGTCTCGCCAACAGCGCAAATCAATCCTGGCCATCAGCGTAAAATAGGTCTCGCCAGCTCAACGGCAATTCAACCACCGTGGCCGTCAGCGTAAAGCCAGGACCTCGCCCAGCCAGCGGCGATTCAATCCCCGACCGTCAGCGTAAGACCGGTCCTCGCCCAGCTCAGCGGCAATTGACGCGCCCGCTCAGCGGCAATTCGAAGAAGGCAACACCTCCCGGCCACGAATCCCAAGCACGAGGCGCCTCCAAGGCGCCGACGGCAATTCGAGAAGACGACACCTCCCGGCCACGAATATCGAGAGCCTGAGACGCCTCCAGCAGCTCAACGACAACTCGGCCAGCTGGAGGTCCGAAGTCATCTTCCCAGCCGAGAAAGAGGCCCTCTGAGGTCACGTATCCCGGCAAGGCTGGCGCGGTCGGATGTAAGCCCGAACCGCCCGCCCGGCGGCGCAAGCCATGCAGGCCATCAGTAAGCTTCGAGCTCCTCCCCGACAAGTCGAGGAAGTCATACAAGACGTATCCCAGTATATCGGCCGTCGTCCTTGCCCGCTCAGCGGCAAAACGAGCACGCGAAGGAGCGACACCTCCGAGTACTGAGTCCCAGGCACGAAGCGCCTCCCAGCGCCAAATGGTGAAGCGATCACCGGACCGTCATCCTTGCCCAGCCCGGCGGCGGCTCGGCGCGGCGGTCATCGTAAGTCCGACCTTCTACATCAACATGCAAAAACCACAAGGCATCTACGCCTCTCGAAGCCTGGCGGCCGCGCCTCCACTGCGAGCTGAGGACGATTCAAAGTCCTCGCGCATCCATATTTGCGGCTAGAAGACGATTGAAAGTCCTCGCGCATTACATCCATGGCTGCGGCTAGAAGACGATTGAAGTCTCGCGCATTACATCCATGGCTGGCTAGAAGACGATTCGAAGTCCTCGCGCATTACATCATGGCTGCGGCTAGAAGACGATTGAGAGTCCTCGCGCATCCAGCGCTGCGGCTAGAAGACGATTGAAAGTCCTCGCGCGTCCAGCACTGCGGCTAGAAGACGATTGAAGTCCTCGCGCATTACATCCATGGCTGCGGCTAGAAGACGATTGAAAGTCTCGCGCATTACATCCCATGGCTAACGGCTAGAAGACGATTGAAGTCCTCGCGCATAACATCGGCGGCTAGAAGACGATTGAAGTCCTCGCGCGTCACGCTGCGGCTAGAAGACGATTGAAAGTCCTCGCGCATTACATGACCGCCGCGGATGACGATTGAAAGTCCTCCGTGGCACCAGCCGCCGCCGGAAGACGATTGAAGTCCTCGGCGTGGCACCAGCCTGTCGAAGACGATTCGAGTCCTCGCTCTACCTCCCGGCCGGAAGGCTTTAAACCGCTCGGTCAGGAAGACCGTATAAACCTCCAGCATCGCTATCTCGGCCGGAAGGCCTTAAACCGCCCGATTAGGAAAATCGTAAAATTTCCATCCCGGGACGCCACCGCGTCCTCATGGCGACCTCGGCGGTCACCGCATCCTTACCGCGACCTCGGCGGTCACACGGCACTTCGCCGGGCACCACCGCGCCCACGTGCGCTCCACAAATTCACGACCTGCGAACTACGACCGGGCTTGATTCCCGCCGAGGATACGTAGGAATCCTATCGCGGGGTCCGGCCTCGACTATACGGTCGCTAGGACACCGCCACGTCCTTCCTCGACCTTTATACGGTGCCACCCGGGACACCAGCGCGTCCTCACCACCGACCTCGGCGGTCGCGCGACGAGCGCACCGCCACGCCCGCATTCCTGCAAACACTCGCCCACGCATCCGAACTACGACTAGGCTTGATTCCCGCCGAGGATACGTAGGAATCCTATCACGGGGTCCGGCTATTGACTCTAAACTGGTCACCCAAAAGGACACCACCACGTCCTCGCTGACCTCACGGTCAGCTTCCTCTCCCGGCCGCGATCCAGTTAGGACCACTTATCTTATCGGCGACCCCACTTCTTTCATAAGTGACGTCGTCGAGGGCTTACTGTAAGTACCCCAATCTGGATCACTCCACTTTCAAACACACGGGAAACACCGTAGCTCATCCAGCGCAGTCTCGTAGACCTCTCTCACTCAAAACCCTCTCAAAACCCTCTCAAACCCCCAACCAAACCAAGCGGAGGAGCCTTTACGGGATAAAAAGGGACAAAAGGACCTTTTGGGAATTTTCAGGAAATCGGAAAAGCAATTAAGGTCCGTACGGACCTCTTTGTTTCAATGATTACTAAATCCCCTTAAAGTCCACAATATTCCCTCAAATCCAGAAAGAAATGATGACTTCCACTGCGAGTTGGTGTCCGTACGGACCTAACTTTGCGTAAAAGATGGTCCGTGCGGACCACCTTCTTGCATGGGGGCGTCATCATTCGAGAATATTCTCCGTCATTGCGGATTCCCTCAAATCGAGGAAATCCAAAATTACGGATAACCAAGAAGGTCCGTACGGACCTCTTTGCTCCGAAATTTTTACTATAAATAGAGGGCTCCCCCTCCTCATTTTGACGAGGACCTCCCTCTTCTCTCTTCCTCCCTTAGCCTTGGCTCCCCTCTAAGTCCTCTCGAGGCACTCCGGCCCCTTTCGGATCCTTAGAGGCCTTAGAGCTCCCTTGTGGTGCTCAGAAGCCTCCCGAGCGCTCGAGACGCTCCGCGCCGCCCCCGAGGCACTCTCGAGGTACTCTGAGGCCCCTCGTGGTACTCAGAGGCCTTGCACTGGTCTTTTCCACGGTGTCCGGCTCTTTCCGAGTCAAACCGACGATCCCAGGCCACGCCGAAACTGCGCCCGAGTGACTCCACACCACATGACGCACGCCGAACCTCTGCCCAGAGTGATCCAGACGATCCCCACGCACGCCGAACCTGCGCCCGACTGCGGCCTCGGCTCAACTCACGCCGAAACTACGTCCGCGGACAACCTGGCATCTCCACGAAGCAATCCCGATCCATAGGAGCAGCTACTCAGGCCTCAAACACTATTCCCTGCGGAAGACAGACACGAACCAACATTGGTAAGGCTTCCTTCCTATTCTATTTCAATACATTTCAATACAATGTAGACATCCGATCTGACATGCATTTTTAAAAGCACACACACACACACACAACTTTTTAAAGGATATTAGGGGTATCAGAAAGACTCGTTTTACGAGGCTACTCGGGTGAGCTCTAATATTCTAATATTCTCTTCCCAGGGAGTCATCGACCTCAGAACTCAAAATCTCATCACACAAAAACAGTTTAAAATTATCTTTAAGCGATGCCCTTTTCAATGTTTTGGGCTTAATAAAAACGGCGTGGCGACTCTACAAAATGCGAAAGCAAAACGGCGAGACACCTCCAACACGCAACGCTAAGACGGAACAAGCCGGATGCGGGCGCGATTGTCTTGCCTCTCGGATCGGGCGACTTCCCGAGCCGACGAATGCGAGATGCGGGGCTCATGCGCGAGCCGGATCCGGGTAATTTCACTAATGTGTGTCAAAGTGGTTTCTTTGTTTAACCCCTGAGCAGTGCACGCAATCTGAGGATTTGGCGGCGGTTCCCTCAAACAATAATCCGTATTGAAACACATCTGACCCAGGGGTGGAGGCGGACACCCAATTTTTCGTGGGAGGCAATCAAGAACAAAATAAGCCTCTCCGTCCTCAACCTCCAAGGACAGTATGAGCGAGAAAAGGGAACCGTGGGAAGTGGCCGTGGAGAAATTGCAAGCCGAAAATAATCAATTGAGGGCGGAAAATCAACAAGCTTCCAAGAACCGTGAAGGCTGCAATTCGGAAGTTGGAGACTCAGGTGGGCAGTGCAACCGCCCTACAAGGCCATAAGTCGGGAACTTTTTCGAGCCAACCACATCAAGCAAATGCCATTATCACTCTTCGAAATGGCAAACAGGTAGGTAGTGAGGTAAACTCTCCATCTTCTTCTCCCCCTCCTGTTGTAGATCAGAATGCTAATGTGGATAATAATGATGTCGGTTGTGATAAGAGTCTAGTGACATGGGGGAAAATTCTAAAGTTGAAGCTCCGCCCCCATGCCATATGTACCTCCCGTGCCATTTCTGGAAGGTTTTTAAAACATAAATTGGATAAGCAGATGTCGGAATTGATGAACATGTTTTCTAAGGTGAACATCAATATCCCTTTACTCAATGTGATCAAAAATATCCCTGCTTATTCCAAATTTTTCAAAGAATTAAATTCCAAGAAACATAGGTATGGGACAAATGAGAGAGTAGTGATGAGTGAAAATGCTAGCGCGAGTGGTACGGCGTAGTCTTCCACCCAAATTGAAAGACCCAGGAAGTTTTCGATTTCTATTACTATGGGGAGTCGAAGAGGGTAAAAGCTATGTTGGATCTTGGGGCCGGCATTAATTTGTTGCCTTATTATGTGTATGAGGAGTTGGGTTTACCCGAATTAAAACCCACCACAATGGCCCTACAACTTGCGGATCGGTCCATCAAAAGACCTGTGGGCATTGTGGAGGATGTTTTAGTTCAAGTAAATTCAATCATTGTGCCTGTGGATTTTGTGGTGCTTGAAATGCCACGAGGTGAAGGAAGCCGCCGAGATTCACCCATATTACTTGGGAGACCGCTTCGTAGCGACGACCAACACTATTATTAATGTGAGGAATGGCAAACTGTCTATGACAGTGGCGGGTGAGAAAATTGAAATTTCTGTGTTTGATGCCATGAAACATCCGAGTGATGATAGAGAGGTGTGTTCATATGTTGATAATTGTGAAGCTTTGTCAAATGACGGTGAGAATTCTAGGGATAGTGCGGGTTCCCACTTGTGTGCCATGAAAAATAAGGCCGACAATCTTGGTTCTTGTGATGGCCCGTATCACCCCCTAGACCAGGCCCAAAGGGGTCGGTGTCTCTGTTAAAATCGTTCTTTCCGCTTAAGTCCACCAATATTGTTTCATGTGATAAAATGGAAGAGTGCTGCTCTCTTGATATTTCTGATGCTTTGTCTGTCAAGATGCATGTTCAGGATACTTGCAATGTTGTGAAGGAAAAGGAGGTGCTTGATTGTGATAAAAATAAGGCACCAAATGAGTTTGGGGGAGAGGCTCCCAAGAAAAAGAAATTGAAGAAAAAGAAGAAGAGCAAGAAAAAGGTTAGAAAAACCCCTTGGGTTCCACCCGAGTTTGTAGCAAGGGGCGAATTTTTGTGGAAGGTAGTGGGCATTTGTGCCCGAGAAGTTGCGAAGTGGGCCAAAGGAAGGAAAGCTAAAGCCAAAATGAATGTGGTCACATCAAATCCCATTTAGTTGGGAGCAATGGTCGGGCTAACGACCTTAAACAAATGCGCTAATTGGGAGGCAACCCAAGTAGGTACAATTTTATTGCTTTAGTTATTTGCTTTGTGTGTCATATTGTCCTTTGAACCCGAGACATGTTTTTGTTCTCTTTGCTATGAGGACATAGCATGTTTTGAGTTTGGGGGTAAATATCTCTCCGAGTTTGTGGGTTTATAGGGGAGTGTATATAGTGTCACCCTCCAAAAAAATAGAAAAAATTTAAAAATTTAAAAATTTTGTTCTCTTTATATGTTTGGAAGTTGGCCAACGTCCGTGATGATTTGAGGGATTTTGATTGAGTTTTGCTAGCTTGTGCCAATTTGAATGTGTTAATTAGAATTGCATTAATACATGTAAAACACAATTGCACCACCATTCACTTCCATCTTATTTCTTGATCATGGTTATTAATTTAGGTGTCCTTTATGGGTTCACTTTGACATTCTCGGGGGTCCTAGAACATGATTGCATGCTTGTCAATAACAAATCAATAGATTACTTGGTATTTATGGCTTATCTTTCTTTGGCAACCCTCTTGTAAGCCTTTGACTTTCTCGTCACTATTCATATATGAATTGTCACTTGATCCTTTTTTTGAGCCTGTTTAGAAAGAATGGAACATCTAGACCTCCATTCGCCTTCATTTGATGCCTAACCCCTAACCCTTGACACCTAGAATAGGTTATCCCACCTTTACAAGAATGTGAAATTAGAAACGATCAGTTTGGGGGTTACATAGGGAAACTACGGGAATGAGTGAGGAAGGTCAAAAGTTGGAAGCATGACTTGTATTGTATAAAAGGGGGCAAAAAAAAAAAAAAAAAAAAAAAAAAAAAAAAAGCTTGCCCCCTAATGTTGTGAAGTATATTTGATTAGTGATTTATATTGAGTGAGGGAATGTTCTCAACCCCAAGTGTATAAATAAAGTATGAACAAAGTTCTAGTTTGGGGGTTGAAGCATTGGGGAAACAAAGGTGAGCGGAAAAGTTAAAATTCGGGAAGGAGTATTGCAATGGAAGGTTTTTAATTTCACACTCTTGTGTTTGTATGTCTATTCCTTCATTTGTACCCGTGAGCCTAGCCCCACATTTGTTGTGGACTTAACTTTGAGCCATATTTTTGTTCAATATTGAGTAATCGGGTTGACAAGTGTGTAATCATGCATATGAGTATCCTTGTGTATGTAATCTGTGATTTAGAGCATGTGTTAGTGATCCCATAAACAATCTTATCTTAGTGATCATGATCTCCCATATTTCATTCATCATTCAGGCCGAGGTGGAAAATTGTGGGTTAGATGCATTAATGTAATTGTAATTGCATTTTCTTATTGGCACTTGTGTAGCACATTTATGTGAGAATCTGAGACTTGCTTGGCCGGCAACCTTGTATATATTGAGAACATATCAAAAATATTTTGTGTTTATCGTTTTTATTTGTTAGAATAGTTTTCTCTTTTGTTTAGTTTTGTTTTACTCGGGGACGAGCAAAAGGTAAGTTTGGGGGTATTTGATGGATGTGGTTTTACCCATCCAAAAGATATGTCCCTAAGCCTATTTTCTGTTCGAATCCTTGGGAATTTAATGTATTTTTGAGTGTTTTGATAGTCCATGAAGGCCAGGTCAAAGCTGAGTCAAAATGGGGCAATTTCGCATTTGGCACGAGTGGAGCACGGCGAAGAAGAGTGGAGCACGACTTGGGAACGAATGGAGTCAAGTTAATTCCAAGTAATTACTCGAACGAGTGGGCATTAGTGGCACGACTCGTTCTCACGAGTGGAGTTCATGTACGACTACGCCGAGCTACTCGTAACGAATGGAGAGTGCATCACGACTCGTGAGCACGGCCCGGACCGAAGGGCACGACTCGTGCTAATTAGCACGACTTCGTGCTAATTAGCACGACTCGTGCCAAGACGTTTTGTGACGTCATTCGGATTTTGGAGCGAGATTTTGATGAATCTTGTGAATTCCTTTTCCTAGTTGATTAAGGATTTGCATTGAGGAGTATATAAACTCCCTTTATGATTATTATTGAGGACCTTTTTTTGTCATATATTCTTGCCTAGGGTTTGAAGATTGGAGAGTTTTATTTTCAAGGTTTTTGCAAGTATTTCAGGTTTGATGTATTGTTGTTATTCATATTTTGTGATGTCAATCCGGAATATGAGTAGCTAATTTCTTTGTAGTTCACGGATTGGTGTAGCCCGTATTTGAACTTTATGTTATATATTTAACTTCTATTTAATTGTGGAGTTAGTTCATCCTAGTATTCTTAATTTTTATATTTGGTACAAGTCCTGCACTTGCGTGGGGAATTGTGCAAGAACACTATTAGGATGATTAGACTCGATTGAGGATCTTGCGTGAATCGATTGAGTCTAGGTTTCATTAATTCTTTTGTGCTTAATGAATTGAGTTGTTGTCAATTTGATCTTGCGTGATAATTGATAATTGCTCAGTAATAGAATTGCAATCCGGCAATCGAACCGTCCCAATTCTTACAAAAGCGAAGAAGCCCTAAATCCCAATTAATATTTTATCATTTAAAAGCATAAAGGGAGAATATGTGGTGAACCCAATCCGTGGGCTAGTTGTTAAATCCTTGAATTTCTTCTGCGAGTTTGCGTAATTGCTACTTTAGTTGTTTAATTGTCGTGTTTTTCTTTCATCATTAGTTTTTAATAAATCAAATCAAAAACCCCACTTTGTTACTTTTTGCATTAATTAAATCTACTTGTTAAAACCAACGAGTCTCTGTGGTTCGACCCCTGCTCGTGCATATTGCTACACCGGTAGTGAGTACACTTGCTCGGTTTTTATTACTAGAGGAATTTTCTCCATCAGTCTCAAATGCAATAACCAGAGTTGGTATTAACCGTTGTGTACAGGTTCAACTCTGTTTATTTGCTCTCGAAATCCTTAAAATCGAGGACAAATAAGCATACAAGTCCATAAGGAACTGATCCTAAGTTAATCTATGAAACATTATCCCAGCAAAACAGGAAAATGACCAAAATAGCCTAGCATCTTTGTAACACTGACTTGATTATACCCTATAATAAGACTATTAATCAAACAATTCAATAAAAAAAACCTTTGCATTAACTCGGGCAAATAATGGATTTTCTCACACTTAGAATTTGCGTTTCCTTGACCCCTTGGTGGACACGCAACTGCATCAATAGAGCGAGAAGAATTTTTGTACCTTTTGGGCAGCAGTGCTCACTTTCAATCTTTCAGGAGAGAAAAAAAATCATTTATGCTTCTGTTTTTGCTTCAGAAGAGCTTTTTTATGCTTTTCCTTTTCTCTATTTGTCTTTCATGCAATGGATCGGCCTTTTCGCCATTTTGTATACCTTTTTTTTATCTAATAAACATATTTATTTTATCTAAAACAAATAAATAGACGATTTTACAGAAAGTAGATTGTAGATTATTGACTACACAAAGACACAGATGCCTGAGTTGATTGAAATCCATGTTCATGATTACATGGAGTAATCACTTAAGATCTTTTAGAACGTTCAATTAATAGTCATCGACATCATTGACACAAAATAGAAATCACCGGATGTGGCTCCACGTAACCCCTCTCCAACTGATGATTGATATTTCATACTCCCTCTGCCCCGAAAAGATAGTCCCACTTTTCTGTGGTCGATTTGATTGAACTTCGACCAAAGATTCAGGAAAAAAAAATTATTCCAATGAAATTCTAAAACTTGTAATTGTACTACAAATAACAATTTTTAGACTTTCATTAGAACAAATAAATTAATGTAAATTACTTGTCAAAGTTCAATCAAATTTACCACTAAAAATGAGACTATCTTTCTGGGACGGAAGAAGTATTATACATTTTGTTGGGTTGTGGAGTCGAAACCAAGAAGGAAGAGGAAACTGACTTTGAGTCTTGAGCCATTCGGGGTTACTTAGGGTTCCTTGTTAGGGTAGGTTTAAGGAATTTTAGTATTTCCTGAGAGATAATAGTGAATTATCCTAGCTTGAAAATGCCCCCAGACATAGTCGATTGATCGACGAACTGCGTTAACAATTCTTGTGTTTTCTTCTTTGAGTGTTCTCTCCTTGTATTATTCTTGTGTGTGTTTGTAATTGACATTTACTGCAAAGGGGTACCACCAAATTCCTAGCACATTTATAATGTCTACTCATCAAAAGTTATTGAAAACATAATGTGCATACTCCTAGTTCCTACATCACGAACAAACAAACCAACACCTCCAGAATGCGGATCAGCTCTACCAAGGTACCTCACATACAAATACTGTCCTCCTGAGAAATTGAACTCCTGCTACCACCCCTACAAGGATGGAACTCTCCAAAATCAACAAAGGACGTCAACCTAAGCATCTCTCACCCCCTCTATCTATATATTGGAATACCATTGACAAAGGATGCTGAAATGATAAAATAAAACCAAAGAGAAACCGAACAAGACAGGAACAAACAAACCAACACCTACCGACTTCAGATCAGCTCTATAGCTACCAAGACCCCTTTCGTTCAAATACTGCTCCTCCTGAGAAAGTAAAGTCCTGCCACCATCCCTCCTAGAATACGACTCTCCAAAATCAACAAAAGACGCCAACTTGAGCATCTATCTCACCCCTCTGTCTGTCTACGGATTTCCATTGACACCCCCACTCCTAATGCTTTGACTTGTGACTTAGCAATAAAATGTACTACCTCCGTCCCACCTCAATTGATCCACTTTCCTTTTTGGGACGTCCCACCTCAATTGATCTATTCCTTAAATGGAAAGTTTTCCATATATTTATACCCTTATCATCTCCATATATTTACAAAAAAATCATTCATTATACCCACTTTAACTTACTATTCCTCCCACTCATTCTCTCTCCTATTAAATATTTTTAACTTTTACATTCTCTCTCCTATTCCCTACCACACATTTAACTTTTACATTCTCTCTCCTCTAATTTCTACCCACTTTAATAATTTTTCTTAAAAACCGTGTCCCACCTCAATGGACCAATTGAGGTGGGACGGAGGGAGTACTAAATTAGTAGATTATTCAATAAAAGAAATGAAAGGCATTCACCTTACTCTAGATGACTTGATCATGTACTTGTTTTCAGTTTTCCCTCAAAGTAAATTCACAAAGTTTTCTCCCAAAAGATTATTATTTCTAATTATTATTTAGGGTTAATAATATGACTATCGTTAAATTTGTTTCATATTGGCTTGATTCACAATTAGACAACTACGGTTTCAATATAATTTTCTTGATTATTGGCCAAATTAGTTTACTGTTGGTGTAATGCCCTAGACGTTTAGTTATGTTTGACTTATAACTTAAACCGCTATGTAATCGTCTTTATCATTTATTATAGAGAAAGTTTATTTGGCTTATTATATGTTTGCATGTTTATTATAATAACCCGCATCCCTAGTTATTGTGAATGACTGGCATAAGTTGGTAATGGATAATCATGGAGATGATTATATGCATAAGATGCACATTACACTTATGGGTTCTTGCTAGAGAACAAGTACTGGACATGACCTACCGATGAGATTTATGACATGGTCTATAGTCATATATGTCATGATTAAATCTCATGATAGTCGTGTCATTGAATCCTTTGTACCTGAGATTATCATCGTCTTCCACATGATGAACATTATGTTTGATGTAGTCTAACACTATCTTTAAAATGATAGCAATAAGGGCTATGTTGGCACGATTGAATTCTTGTAGGGAAGAATGATAAATCAAGATGAAATTTGTCCCTCTTGTTGAGAGAGAGATGTTTTGCTTGGGCCCCTCAATGAATAGTGTTGATGAAATGTGTGGCCACACTCAAGAGATTTACTTGGATTATCAACATATTCGGAATCAAGAAAGCATTGAACAATGTGAGTTGACGTGGACCATGACTCATGTTCAATTTGACATCGTGGACAAAGGGATTGTGACATTTGATCTATCAAGGAATCAAGCTCTGATGTTATATTAATTGGGTGGATATAATGGTTTGCTAGAAACCACTTATGTCTTGTGAGGTCGATGTTTCGACTCACTACTAACATAAATATAATTTCTAAAGGGTCACACACAGAGAACGAATTGGAAAAACTGAAAATTGGAATTTTGGGCTTGTCACGACTCGTGCCCTGGGTCACGACTCGTGACATGGGTAACGACTAGTGACATTGGGATCAGTACGACTGTGTTTTATGTCACGACTCGTGGAAACGAGTAATCAAGGCTGGGAACGACTCGTGCCCTCAGGCACGACTCGTGCCCTTGATCAGCACGAGTGAAAATATTGGCACGACTAGTGGTACGACTGACTTTTTGCCTAGGCACGACTCGTGCCCTTGGCGAATTTCTGTCCGTACGCTCAGTCCTTTGCTAATTAGGTTTTTGGTTCAAACAAGAATTCTCCCTAAGTGTTAGGAATTTATATTTGATATAAATACAATCCTTCTTGCAGCCAAAAACACATGTTATTTTAGGGTTTATGAAACACTAATATATTGATATTGATTGAGAATCAAAATATCAAAAGCTCCCAAATAATTCCATTGTTTCGGCTATTGATTATTGAATATCGATTCAATAATCGGAGGATCATCTAGCAATCCTACAAGAATTGTTCTTGGTTCGCTCGCGTGTGGATTACCGATAGAGGGTGATTCCGTTATCACTAAAGCTTGGATCGATTCATCGCAAGGAAGACCAAGGAGGAAATCAAGGTTCGACATCGATTCAAAAGTTTGAATCTAAGATCCGTTTTTGAGCAACAAAATTATATTAAGGTATGCAAATCTATTTCATATGTTTCTAATCTCTTCATGCTAGACGAATTCAAGGCTAGGGTTTTGTTGTTTTATAAAGTTCTTCCGTTGCGTTTGTAACACCAAAACCCAACATTTACCTCCTACTATCATCCCTCCAACTGCTAACCTTTCACAATCCCCTTCAGATGTAACCTAACAGAGCTTAAACCTAGTCACCTAGATTATCCCTATTTATTTATTTATAAACAAAAGAACAATACTAGTGAAAAAGAAAGATTTCAGTTCTTTGCTTTACAAACCAAAATACGTTAGACATTTACACCATCATGCAGACAAAAAAGATCCTACCTTAACATAAAGGAGATATTGCAGAGGCTTCATGACTTGAAACATTTATCTGAAGAGGATTTGCAAGTGGCTGATATATACCCAAGAAACGGATTTCACTTAAATAGATGCTATAATAAGAGAGCAAGAAGAACTAACCCTGGCCATGTTGAATGAAGGAAATCTTGAAAATGCTTTGGAAAGAACATCATCATTCACCTCATTTCCAAGATCGCCACAAAATATCCGATAATCATCTGCAAAGTGACATCTCAAGAAAATAAGAATTCCTGAAGCAAACCGAAAAAATATAATTAAATTAATGGACGAAATGCCAAAATATAGAGATATTTGCACATCTAGAAACAGTGACCACTACTAAAGGAGCACAAAAGTCTTGCCAACGAACTTATCTGATAACTGAGGAATATTTATATTGGTTTTCAAGAGTAGGCATCTAGTTCATGCTAAAAGAAAATGATACATGCTCATTTTAGTAAACAGAGCCTCTAGAGGAAGGGGGAGTAGTGTCCTAATTGAATTCCAGCAGCAGTAGCAGGTTGGTGCAAAGAAGAAACAGCAAGCTGGGAGGCGAGAAGTGACCATCATACGCAGGGGGAACTTTGTGGGTTTTGTCTTGTGTTCTGACTTCGTTCTGGGAGCATATGAGATAGTTTGGATGACATTTGTTTCCCCTTGACGCTTCCTTTTTACAATTGTGAACTCACGACATGGTTACAGAAGTCTACGGGTCTACAGTAAGTTTATGCATGGCCTCCTTTTCTGGACACCCCTGAAGTCAATATTTCAATCTGGATGAGTCTAAATACAGAAGTGGTGAGGATGAGGTGAGCAGCTCTCATTTTCAACTGGCACATCCAATATCTTCTCTCTTAGAGGGGGTTAAGAGGGCTTGTAAAACTCTTATAATGGTAATACAGATTATTGGGTCAATTTCCAATAAGAATATTGATCTTCCCAAGTATTACCTGGTAGATGCTACTTTGCGGGATCAGGCTCTGTGTTCTCGGGTGATCTAGACCTGTCTCACTTTCAGGATTAGCAAGTGCCTAAACATCTTGAAAGTTGCAAATGTGTTCAACTCATTTGAGGTCATCCAACCATTCTAGCCTACTATCCCAATTCCAAATTCCCAATTCCCAATTAATTTTCTTTCTCTTTACTTGGATTCAATCAAGAGGCATTAAAGAATCAAGAAATATTTTTCACTATGTGGACAGACGAGGAAGGGAAGGACTATCCTAGTAAGTTGACCATTTCTGACCTGAGGAACAAAGGGAACAAGTAAGTGGGAACCTGTCTTCCTCAATGTGGATTTAGAAGATGACTTTGGAGCCTCAATCCTTCTAGCAACAAGTGATTCACATCAAATTCTCTTTACAGTGAAGTGTTTTGGATGCTTTATATGTCACTCTTGCTAACACTGCAAGTCTGTTACTTCCATTCCTTCATCTGAAATATAATTCAGTTCCATTGCTGGAAGAGACTTATCAGTAGAAGTCCCTACCCACACCCACACCCACACCCACACTCGGTCATGTGGAAACAGGTACTTTGGCATAATTGAAGGTTCTGAGCATCACAGTTCTTAATCAACTGTCCTATCCTTTCATCAAAGGCTTATTTACCCTTGTGACATCATTCCTGATCTGGAACCCTTCTTTCTTCCTATTTGCTTCCTTACTGGGAGGCAAAGGTGTCGTGCAAGTTTCAAGTGTTTACATATTCTCGTGTTTGGATACTTAAAGGCCAAGGATTCGTATCTAGAAGATATTACAATGCAATTCAAGAGAACCATCATCCCCTCTTCTTCACGTAAAATGCTGCAGAGAATATGGCTATGATCTTTCGCTAGTCAAGGCAATCCTGGACATGCCCTCCTTAAGCAGAAGACTCCAATCTTGCTGGTGTTTGTAGCATGAGAAGATAGTCACAGATAATGAGATAAAACCTAAGAATGTGCAGCACAGGAACAGTTCTGTCTGCCACATGAATACACTTTACCCTTTGGTAGAACTTTTGAATCCAAGCATGCAAATTTTCCTATAATAATATGCAAACTTATCCTCTTGAGGACAAACACTAAGAAAAATTACTACCTATAATTTATTTATTTTCTCAAAACAGTCCCTTTCTTTGGTATTTTCAAAAGCTAAGTGACGCAGAACGGAAGCGTATGTGTTGTAAAATCTGGTTATAGAACGCAAATTCCGGTTATAGAACAGAAAATAAGAAAGGAAAAATAAGCCCGGCTTCACACCGAGGCAACCATAGGGCGCACCTAGGTTTCTTGAGCGCACCCAAGGAATTTGAATCACGCAGATTCAACCAAGAAAAGCAATTCTTGCTGGAAAATTTCTTTATTCATAAACTGTGAATATTCTGAACTCTTACAGCCTTAAATAGGCTATAATAAAAAGGAAACTAATTCTTTAAGCAAAAGAAAACTAATTCCTAAATTAAAAAGGAAACTAAATCCTAGATTCTATTTAAATAAGACTCCTAAATTAAAAAGGAAAACTTTTTCCAGCAATTAACTATAACAATCCTAAATTAAAAAGGGAAACTTTTTCCAATTAACTAACTGACTAAATTAACCCTGCTGCAGAAAACAAAAACATCGTATCTTAATTAATTACGCCAACTCCCAACTAGGCTCCATATCATCAAAGGCATTCCAAATCAGAACTTGAGCCTTGTAGGCATCTTTTCCACGTCTTTTGTATGTCTTGAGTGACTGCTGCCACTTGTTTCTATCATCTTTCCCCGGGTTAAAAGAACTCGACTCCGACGAGTCAAAGACATGAAACTGCTCATAAAGCTTAGGGTTAAGACGTTGAAACTCCTTATCAGTAATCCAA
Source organism: Adenophora triphylla var. japonica (assembly GCA_022495995.1). NCBI lineage: Eukaryota > Viridiplantae > Streptophyta > Magnoliopsida > Asterales > Campanulaceae > Adenophora > Adenophora triphylla. The sequence continues at coordinate 28,087 of JAFEMH010001671.1, forward strand.
GTACATTCCGAAAGCGGACGCCCCTTCCATTTGACAAGAAACTTCTGATAACCACCTCCTCGAGTTGAAACCGATGATCACAATATCTTCAATTTCTTCCGCTAATCTTGGAGCTGGCGGTAGACGAACATTGTTAGGCTCATTCGTTTCAGCATTGTCATGGCCAGAATATAGGGTGAGGTCTTCAACATTGAACACATTGCTAATACCCATCTCAACTGGTAAGTCAGGTACATAAGCATTAGTACTGATCTTTTTAAGAATTTTGTATGGGCCAACACTTTACTTTTGGAGGGAACTTTCTTGTACATACCCTTAGGATAACGTTCAGGTCTAAATCGTACCATGACCATGTCTCCTTCGCTATAATCAGCGAATCTCCGGTGCATGTCAGCACGTGCTTGTACCCTTCATTGCTGATTGCTATCCTGCGTCGAACATCATTGTGCACCAAGCGGATGTGTTCAACAAACTCTTCTGCTTCAGCACTAGGGCGTGCCCCAATGGGTAGCGGGACTAAATCAATAGGCTTTCTTGGTTGTAAGCCTGCTGCGAACTGTTGTTTTGTTTACTGAACTATTGTATGCAAATTCATACATAGGGAGTACAAGATCCCAAGAGAAAACATGATCACCCACATAACATGACAGCGCAGGAGATTACCAAGACTGCGATTAACTACTTCGGTCTGACCATCGGTTTGAGGATGAAAAGCTGACGAAAATTTCAGGTTGGTATCAAGTAATTTCCATAAAGTACGCCAAAAATAACTCATAAACTTCACATCACGATCATATACAATTGGAAGTGGCAAACTATGAAGTCGAACAATTTCTTTACAGAATAGCTTCGCAATGTGTAAGGCATCAGGAGCGTTAAGAGCAAGGGAGAAAGTGAGCCATCTTGGAGTAGCGATCCACTACAACGTATATCGCGTAATGTCCACTTAATGTTTTTGGCAATCCAAGAACAAAATTCATGCTTATATCTTGCCATGATTCGTGTGGTATTGGCAAGGGCGTGTACAAACCAGTATTCTTCTTTCTTCTCTTGGAAATCTGGCAAGTACGACATCGAGAAACAGCCCGTGCAACATCACGCTTTAAGCTTGGCCAATAGTAAAGATCTTCCACCATAGCAACAATCTTTATCTCTCCCAAAATGACCTGCTACAATCCCCGAATGTAGTTCTCTAACCACTTCCTCACGTAAAGGGGTATAGGGCAAGCACAAACGTGTTCCCCAAAATAGATAGCCATCATGCAAAGAGAAATCGGTGTAGTTTGTGTTCTGTTGTCCAGCCATTAATTCAACATAGATAACGCTGAAATCTTTGCATACCGGATAGTCTCTCTTGAGCAAATCAAAGCCTACGACTTGCACCGACATTGAAAAAAGAAGATGCACCACACGACTAAGCACATTTGCTGCTTTATTCTCCACTGCCTTGTGTTCGATAACAAATGTGTACTCTTGCAAGAATGAAACCCTCTTAGCATGGTGGTGGTTTAGCTTTCTTTGGGAATTTATGTATTTTAATGCTTCATGGTCCGAATAGAGTAAAAACTCCTTAGAAATAAGATAGTGTCGCCAATATCGCAATGCTTGCATTATCGCATATAACTCCCTATCGTATATAGAGTACCTTTGCCTCATTCAATTTCTACTGGGTGGCCTTCTTGACTAAGTACACCTCTGATTCCAACATTGGATGCATCACATGCTACTTTAAATAACTTTGAGAAGTAAGGTAACCACAAAACATGAGCATTACTCATTCTACTCTTGATTTCATTGAATGCTCGTGTTGCTGCCTTAGTCCAAGCAAAAGCTCCTTGTTTCATGCAATCTGTTTTGGGTATCATTATGCTGCTAAAATTGTTTATGAAACGTCGGTAGAATGTCACCAAGCCATGAAAACTTCATACTTCATTAATTGAAGTGGGAACCGGCCAAGTCACGTATAGCTTTTACCTTGTCTGGATCAGCTTCTATGCCTCTAGATGAAATTACAAACCCCAAGAATATTACCTGAATACTCATAAATGAACATTTCTTCGTATTGATGTAAAGTTTTTCTTAGCGAAGAGTTCTCATGACTTGCTGCAGGTAGGTGATCCAAATGTTCTTCCTTGTTCTTGCTATAAATTAAGATATCGTCGAAGTATACCACCAGAAAATGACCGATAAAAGACTGAAGTACTTGTGTCATGAAGTGTGTGAATGTGCTGAGTGCATTTGAGAGTCCAAACGGCATTACAAGCCATTCACAGAGGCCATCTTTGGTCTTGAACGCTGTTTTTCATTCATCTCCAGGTTTGATACGCATTTGGTGATACCCACTTCTCAAATTTATCTTTGAAAATATCATAGAACCAGTCATCATGTCTAACATATCATCTAATCGAGGAATAGGGAACCTATACTTGATAGTAATTTTGTTAATAGCTCGGCTGTCAATACACATACACGCCAAGTTCCATCCTTTTTTGGCGTTAGTAACGCAGGTACAGTACATAGGCTTAAGCATACACGAATAAATCATTTGGCCAACAGCTCTTCCTCTTGTCTCTTAAGCTCTGCGTGTTTGGTAGGGTTCATGCGATATGCGGGAAGGTTAGGTAATTGAGATCGCGGCAAAAAGTCTATCTCATGTTGGATGTTACGTAGAGGGGGCAGTTCATTCGGTAACTCTTCGAGTGATACATCTGAGAATTCAGTCAACAATGTTTGAACTTCAATAGGTATTTCACAAGTGGTCACTTTGGGTCCTTCAATACGTTTTACTACTATGGCAAGTATCACATTATTCTACTTACTCTCTTTTATGAAAGGCTTCTTTGTCAAAAACTGGGAAATTTATTCTTATTCATAACCGGACGTATTGGTGAAGGTTCCTTATGCTTATCGATCTCGCATCAGTCATCGGGAGCAGAGTTACACACTTATTCAGATAAGAAAAGCTGTAGGTGTTACGTTCTCCACAATGTTTCACCTTCCGGTCATAAAACCAGGGTCGTCCAAGTAGAATATGAGCAACTTTCATAGGGACTATATCACACAACACGAAATCTTGATAGTTTTTAAATGAGAATGAAATAAGACAAATTTGAGTTACCTTAATAGTTGAGTTGTCGATTCATGCCACTTTATAGGGTTAAGGATGTGGTTCAACAGGAAGTTTGAGACGTTCTACTGTTGACGTTGAAACCACATTCATGCAACTGTCACCATCAATTATGAGCAAGTTGGCTTGGGTTCCACAACGAACCAACATTTGAAATATGAAAGTACGCCGCCAATCCTCCTCTCTTAACTTTAGGAGCTGCTAGGCTCCGCCTAACTACAGCAGTAAGCGAAACGTCCTCTTCATGCTCCTCTAAATCATCAGCCTTATATGTCCCGAAATCATAGTCACTCCCATCCTTCTCATTCTCTAGTTGCTATTCTTCAGACTCTATTTCAGCACCAATATGCAAATTTTTCTTTGGCAATAGTAGCTCATATGTTCAGGTTCTCCAGCTCCGCCTAACTACAGCAGTAAGCGAAACGTCCTCTTCATGCTCCTCTAAATCATCAGCCTTATATGTCCCGAAATCATAGTCACTCCCATCCTTCTCATTCTCTAGTTGCTATTCTTCACTCTATTTCAGCACCAATATGCAAATTTTTCTTTGGCAATTGTAGCTCATATGTTCAGGTTCTCCACACTTGAAACAACCATCAATATACTTTTCAATACCTTTAGGAGGCATGACATTCTTGCCCCTCTGTTATCTACCTTTGTATTAGATCCACTTGTGTTGCATATATGGTGACCTATTATTCTGATTAGTTGTTGGAAACCTTTTATTTAGTGGTTTAAGGTATTCCTCCAAGTCTTTAATCTCATCAAATCGCTGCTTATACTCTGTTACACTCAACGTACCTTGCTTTAGATTAACAAGTTGCTCACACAGCTTGTCTTGGTAATTAATAGGCATGTACTTCTCGAGAAGCTTTGTCTTCATCTCTTGTCATGTTCTTATAGGTTGCTATCTCAACCTCCTCATTCTTCAATTCCACGCCACCATACCTTAGCCAAACTAACGAGTTTCATCTTCGTAAACATGACTCGTCGCTCGTCTGACATATCAAACCAATCAAAGTATTCTTCAAGGGCAGCAGCCAGCAAGCCAATCAAAAAATACCGTAGGATCAAATTTTCCTTCAAAATTTGGGATATCAGTACTCACTTTCTTCGTGATATCTCCAGCTGTATCACGTGGTTCATAATGGCCTCTTTTCATAACTTCCCTTGCCCAATTGATTGCAGATTGATGCCTTGCTTCTGGAACTCGAGCACCTCTTCTTGGGCCTTCCTCCTTGCTGGACAATGTGCAGATCTCCGTGACCAGCTTGTCCACTTCCTCCTGGATTTGCTGGTATTGCATCATTTGCAGCAGCTCCTCCTGGATTATCTCCCACTGCTGCACCTCGATTCCTTTCTTCTATAGCTTCAAGGTGAATATCCATATCATCAAAGGCATTCCAAATCAGAGCTTGAGCCTTGGAGGCAACTTTTCCATGTCTTTTGTATGTATTGAGTGACTGCTGCCACTTGTTTCCTAAGATGCTCAGACTCGGCATTTTACCTTGAGTACCCGTGTCGACACGACGCGACACCGGTGCCGGCACGGGATATGCGTCGGACTCGTCAGGGTGAAAACGGACTCGGCAATTTTCATATTTGTTTGATTGAAATCAATTTTTTTCATCATTCCCACTTACAGATCTAATCTATTGTGCCGATCAAACAAAGGAGGAGGAAGAAAAGAACCTGAAATCAGAAAGCTCTGCTCCAAATTGGCTCGATTGTTGAGATTGTCGAGGTTGCCGTTGTTTATGGTTGCCGTTGTCGATTGTCGAAGCTTGAAGATCGCAAGACAGAGAGAAAGTGAAGAGGCCTCCATTGAAACACAGAGGAAAGAGAAAGCGAAATGTAAAGACGAAGGGGCGGGAGGAGAGAGAAAGACAAACAGATCGTAAAGATGAAGGGGGCGGGAGGAGAGAGAAAGACAAACAAAGGGTTTCCTTGGGTTGGGAGAAGTGGGATACAACTGTATTTAAATGAAAACTACCTCTCTTTTTTCTTTTTTCTTTTTTCTTTTTTCTTTTTTCTTTTTTCTTTTTTCTTTTTTCTTTTTTCTTTTTTCTTTTTTCTTTTTTTAGCAATATTGGAAAGAATATTTTAAAGTGCTTTTTTTTAATGCAAACTACAAAATTGAATTAAATTTTTGGCATTATAATTAATAATAATTATAGTAATTTTTTTCAGTATTTATAAACTACTCCCTCCGTCCCGCTACAAACCGCACAGTTGGTCAACTGTGCGGGTCATTGACCAATGATTTTATGAATGTCTAGATATCTCTGTGCAATTCTAAAAAAAGTTATTGATAGTATTTCTATTGGTGAAGCAATAACAATTTTTAAAATTACAAAAAAATATCTATATATTCATAAAATCATTGGTCAATGACCCGCACAGTTGACCAACTGTGCGATTTGTAGCGGGACAGAGGGAGTATATTTTTTATGTGTTTTTTTATGCCGAGTCCATATTCAGAATTCGGACCCTTCTAATCCGTGTCCCCGAGTCCAAAATTTTGAGATTTGAAGTATCCGACACTCGGATCCGTACCCGTGTGTCGGACACTCATACGAGTCCGAGCATCATAGCTTGTTCTATCACAAAGCATCCGGATAAAGAACATGATACAAGATACACATAAAAGCAAATGGCCAAAGAGATTTGACTTGACGAGCACAAGGCGACCAATAATTAGTCATCAAATCAAAAAGAAAATGATAAATGAGAACAGAATCATACTTTCTGGCCACTCTGCTAAAGTTGGATCCTCCCATGCTTGACCAGCTGCTTTGCGAGGTATAGCTTTCTTCTTGGTTTCTGCTTTATGCTCTATTTCACTGTTTGCTAGTGCAGCTTTTACACTTTCTAGAGCTTCGGGTGTAATGGTTTGCGCATCCCTCTGAAATAGCTGTTGTGCCTGCTCATAAAAGACATAACTGGTTATTCAAGACAAGCTTTATCTATATATTAAAATAATAAAGCAGGAGCTCTGGAAATATATAATAATAGATGATGCCCTTTTTACTGATTTTCTGAAACTTATCCCAAATCAGCAACCACGATATCACAAATCATAGTATATCAACAAGACTAACTACCCCAAACAACTAACTTTAATAACCTTTCGAACAACAGCAAATAACAACGAAAATTATATATTGTGCACACGCATCTTTTAGTGTAGCCATAGTTATTAAAGGCCCAAGGCGCACCAAGGCGCTAAAGGTGTGCCCGGAGCCTAGGCGCAAGGCGGGCGCGCGCCCGAGCGACGACGCAAAAATGCCTTAAAATATTAAAAATATAGTATACATACAATATCAAGATGAGCAATAAATCAAATGCAAGTAGTAAATCAAACATACGTTATATGTCATAAATGTATGTATACTATACTAAAAATATAGTATACATACAACATCAAGTGATCAGGGAGATCGTCGGAGTTCTTCCCAGGTCGCCGGAGGTCGTCGCTGTTAGTTTGAAGGAGTTCATAGTGATCGCTACTCTTATACAGAGTTATGACATGTGTACGTGAGAGAGTCGTGGTGGCAAAGAAGAGTATTAGTCGCATATTAGGTTTAATTACGATTTAATTGTTGGTCAATTATTGTGCCCGGAACCTAGGCGCACACCATCGAGGCTCGCGCTTCAGCCCTAGGCGCGCCTAATCCCTCGCCTATGAAACAGCGCCTCGCCTAGCACAATCCAGGCTCCAAAGCTGAGCCTCTCTGCGCCCGGAGCCTAGGCGCGCTTTTAATAACTATGAGTGTAGCGCATACTAATGTACACCAAAACCTCAATTTCAGTTTCAATTTCAGGATTTTTTATAGCTTCTTCAATGTTGATAGGGCAAGAGAACTGTATAAACATGTTAACAAAGTGAAAAGTGATAAACAAAAAACAGTGCAGCAGAGACTACTTATTTTTTACACATGCATTTTCTGTTTTTGTCTTTTCTTTTGGAACCCTACACACCATGACATTGGATAAATTCTAGTCATCATTCTGGCGGACCCATTGCCAATGCCTCTTTTGAACACACATAATTGGGATATAATCCCCCTTCCCTAAAACGATCAGTCATTCTCTCTCCTCTTTCGGTTAAGGTTGTGACAGATGAACTCACCCCTGAGAACTATGAGACAATCACTGACTATGTCATTCCTAATTTCTTAGATCAAAATTTGATCTTTCAACGAGTATTCCTAGAGAGCCAACGGTTTTACTCTCCAACACCAAGTAATTTGCACCAGTAAATTGATCAAAAGGTTTATCATTCAATGGATGACGCCTGAAGATTAAAGGAGATCCAATGATTTGAGTAATTTTTGGGCCAATACGGTTTATTTTATTCTAAACATGTGGTTTGATGTTGATTGACCTTCGTAGTTTCTCATAACAGGCTGGCCATGATTGGTCTTGAACAGCTTTTGGCACGAGTAATTGCTTGCAGGCCTGTTCTCCAATCAGCAAGCAAAGATTACAAAAAAGATCAGGCTGGAAATTCTTAAGCATAGTACATGTTCACTACAAACCCTAGGAACTATTTGGACGAGCCTAAACGAGAACCCCTTCCCTCTAGCAACCACAATAGAAATCAAGTATGTCTAGTGAAGTATCACACCATCCCAAACTACGGGTAAGGTTAGGATGCCAAACTAAACCTTATGGAAGCGACTTTCAACTTTCAAGCATCAAAACTAAAACAAAATCATAAAGGAACAGCAATTCAAATTATAGCTATACCTGCTGAAATTGAGGGAGATAAACGCCGGGAACGGCAGACGGAGGAGGATACGCGGAAGGAACAACCGGCACATTCACCGTAGGGGGAGGGAAGTGCGTGGGTGGTGGTTGGGGAGCAGCAAGATAGGACTGAGATTGTGGTTGTTGAAGGTGAAAGGGCATCGGAAAATATGAGCCATTGGAGTAAGTGAACTGAGAGGAAATACCACTGGAAGAAGCAGATGATGATGAAGGGCCGGACATCGACTTCGCCGGAGGTAAATTGAAACGGCGGTGGAATCAAATCTCCTACAATCTAGAGGGTTCCGTTGCTTTGGAGAGGATTCTTGAAGGTTGCGTTGATTGCTACAAAGCGATCGGAGCGAGCAAATAATATCTTCTACAAAGACACTTCACACTTGGGATGAAATAGCATACTACCTCCGTCCCATCTTTTTACAGACTTTTGGGTTTTGCACGGAAAACGGAAAATAAGGAGGAAATATTATATTGAAAGTATTGTGAGTGTGAAAATAAAATAGGAGAAAGAATGAGTAGAGAGAATAGTAAATTATAATGGTGATGTGAGTATTAAAATAATGTAAGAGAGAGAATGGATGGAGGGAATAGTAAAGATTTCTTTTCATTTTAGGAAAGTATATATTATTGTGGGACGCCCAAAAAGAAAAGTTTATATATTATCATGGGACGGAGGGAGTATTAGAGAATGGAGGGTTTCGAAAAAAGTTATATAAAGGTCCCGTTCCGTTTTGATTAGTAAAATTCTTTTCAAGGACACGTGTTTTTTTTTTAATTAAAAAAAATTATTTTTAATTGAAAAAAAAAATTTAAGGCAAAATGGGAAAGGAACAACTTAGTGAGGGCAAAATGGAAAATTTGACACTTAAAACTGTTCATTGTACTATTATACTGTAGTAATGACCGTTCTTATTTATACTATAGATTTCAAATTGCTTATGACTTGGAGTACTTCCTTCGTCCCATAGAATCTTATTCAATTTGTCATTTAGGGTGTCCCACTTATAAATTATACTCCCTCCGTCCCAGCGAAAGAGCCATTTATTTCCTTTTTGGGCGTCCCATTTAAAAAGCCACTTTCCCAAAAAGGAAACCTTAAATCACTATTCTCTCCACTCATTCTCTCTCCTACTTTACTTTTACACTCACAACATTATCTTTCTTACATCATCTCCCACTCATTCTCTCTCCTATTTAATTTTTCATACTCATAACATTTAAACTTTTTCTCTTTCCTACATCACATTTCTTATTTTGCGTGTCGGACAAATTTACCGACTCTTTCGCTGGGACGGAGGGAGTACTTTTTAAAAAGAAAATTTTTTAACGCTTCTTTATTTATGGGACTCACTTGTTATACTCACAATAACTATTCACTTACTATTCTCTACCCCACTTTCTCTCTCCTACCCATTCACAACTCCTACTTTAATAACATTATTCCTTATTTTTCGCGTGAAACAGTAAGTAGGTAATATAATATGGGACGGAGGGAGTATGACTTTTCATAAGTAATTTTTAACCGTTTGATTTTATTTTGGGTAAAATAAGTTATAAGTCATGTACAAGCCAATTAAAACACAATTCTCCTTATAAGTCATAAGCATTAAAAGTCACTGAATCAAAAAACATGTATGAACAGTAATAATAATAATAATAATAATAATAATAATAATAATAATAATAATAATAATAATAATAATAATAATAATAATAATAATAATAATAATAATAATTATTATTATTATAATAATAATAATAATAATAATATAATCATAAAATAATAAAATAATAATAATAATAAAATAAATAAAGATAAAAATAATAATAAAATAATAATAATAAAATAATAATAAAAAAAATAATAATAATAATAATAATAATAATAATAATAATAATAAAAAAAATAATAATAATAATAATTAAATAATAATTAAAAAAAATATAAAAATATATATAAATAATAATAATAATAATAATAATAAACTAATAAAAATAATAATAATAATAATAAATAATAATAAAAATAATAAAATAAAAATAATAAAATAAAAATAAAAATAATAATGAAATAATAATAATAATAATAATAATATTAATAAAATAATAATAAAATGATATTAATAATAATAAAATAATAATAATAATAATAATAATTATTATTATTATTATTATTATTTTAGTCTTTATAATTTCATTCAGCACTTTTTTAACTTATTAATCAAACAGTCATACTTACTTATGACAGCTCATCAGCACTTCAAAAAAATTAAATCAAACAGCATCATTCATCATCTCATCAGTCATAAGTCAATAGTTATCAGTCATAAGTAATAAGTCATCAGCACATATCAATAAGCTAAATCAAACGGGCCCGTTGAAGTATCGAAATATTTACGCTTTTGCTTGGTAATATTCCGTTCATTTCTGAAGTACTTTAATTTATTTATTTTTGGATCAACTTTGAATTTAACTACTCTTTCTGTTTTTGAATGAATGTCCAAATTTCGTTTTAAGGAGCACTCTTGAAATGTATAATTTTTATATATTTTAATGACATATGATTTTTTGTCCATAAAATAGCAAAAATATAGGCAAAAAACAACAACTAGTAATTAAGTAAAATGAAAGAAATTTTCATGCAGAAATTTGACATATATGTCAAATAATAAAATAGAAAAAATGGAGGTCATAAAAGAATAAAAAAATATGAAAAATTGCCAAAATAGAGGCCATAAAATAAAAGACAAAAAATAATAATTATGAACTTAACTAAAAACAATTGTTAACTTAATAAACATGACAAATAATCTCATAAATAGCAAAATTAGAGGCCATAATGACTAAAACAATTGTGAACTTAGCTAAACAACTATGAAATTAACAAATATGTCAAATAATCTCATAAAATAGCAAAAATAAAGGCATAAAAGACAAAACATAATTGTAAACTTGACTAAATTGTGAACTTAACAAATATGTCAAATAATCTCATAATATATCAAAAATAGAGGCATTAAAAGACTTAAAACAATTGTGAACTCAACTAAAAATAATTGTGAACTTAACTAAAAACAATTGTAAATTAACAAATATATCAAATAATCTCATAAAATTGCAAAAATAGAGACCATAAAAGACTAAAAACAATTGTGAACTTAACTAAAAATAACTGTAAATTAAGTAAAATAAAAGACATTTTCATGAAGAAATTATGAATTTAAATAATACAAATGTGAACTTCTCTTATTTGTTATTGGAAAAATTGTGAAAAACAATTGTGAAATTCTAAAAAACATTTGTGAATTTGGAATAATAGTGAATTTTTCAAAGTTGCTCAAATTATATGTTAATGGTACTAATTCGATTCGTTTTGACGATACGAATATAACAGTGGTTTCAGATTATTTTTATGACTTTTGGATTTTAGGATATTTCATTTTAATGTTTTGAGGGGAAAAAAGAAAGAGAAAAAAAGAAGAGAGAGAAAGAGCATAAATAGGTTGCCACGTCATTAAATTAGGGTCACGAGTGTAATTTTCTCTAATTTGTTAGGAGCACACGTTTCATCAATATTACAGGATTTGGTGGTCAATTTACAAAATATGCGTCCTTGATGATCGTTTTCATTAGGATGAAAGGTTATTTGGAAATTTCCTCATATGTTTAATGTAGTATATTTCTTTAGCACAATTTTCAAAAGGGATAACCCTAAAAACGAAACGAAACTGTCTTTGAAACAGGACTTTTTAAAATTGATCATTTCTTTTATAAATATAGTTGATACATCATTTAAAAATGCTATCACCAAATTTGAATATTTATTTATAAGGACATTTTTAATCTTTTAATAATAACATGATTCATTTTATTCTATACACATTTTGTCAAAGAAATAAGGTCTTTTATCACTTCCTTTATAAAAAAAATTATGAAATCAGATCCAGGACCAATATTTGATTTTACGAAAATTTAAAATTGAATCAGATAAATAAATTGGGGAGCCAACACATGATTCTGGTTTCAATGGTCGAATTCTGGTTCGATTCCAGTAATACATTGTTCATTTAAAATTTATTTAAATTTCAATCTTTTCTAATTCATAATATAAACATGAGATATAGTATTTTTAATACATTAAACTATATACATATTAATCACACAAAAAAAACATGAAATGCAATATTAAAGAATTAAAAAGGAACGAATCAAGAGTTAATTTAATCAAGACGATCTCAAGTGATGTACCTTCTTGCATGCATAGGAAAAAAAAACTTTTGCTTTATGTTCAACTTGTTGGTCAGTGACTTCTTCAACTTTGTTCACAAGCCAAAAGTCATATCTTGATCAACGAGCTCAATCAGAATATCATTACCAAGACATGATGATCTGCGAATGCGTCTTCTCATCTAAAACAACCATATAACATGTCTTGTCCTTACCGTATCAACTTCAAATGTAGTCTCACACTTCTATCCCCTAGCCTGAATCAAGGGTGCCTACAAGCCTTGTCTCCCCAACAAAACTTTCAACTTTGTCTTCCAAACACAGAAACTGCTTCTCCCGTTAAACTTCTCAAACTTTACGTCCTTAACAAAAACCATCTTCCCTTCAGCAACAAAATCCCAGAAGCTCCTAATCGGAGCTCTGATACTAGTTTGTTATAACTGGACATAAAATATGCATACAAACACAAAAAAGAAAATCAAGAACACATATATTTACGTGGTTCACTAACAACATGTTCACTACATCCACATGCCGAATAAGAACATATCTTATTATTATGCAGAGCCAAAATATAAATGTACAACTCTAAGATCTAATCAAATTCTTACACAAGACAATACCAAATTATGTATCCTTCTAAATCACTGAACCGAATACACCAAAATGTTTGATCTTTAGATTGTACCAGATTAGCTAGGTTCCGATAACATAACCCTAGTATCAGATCTCCGACTTTAGATGCAGAAAACAACAATCAAACAACACAACGATATATGTGGTTCTCCAACTTGGCTACTTACATGGGCATAGGGAGAGAATATTATTATCACTTAGAAATCAACAAAATACAATCTCTAATCTAGTGCACAAATTCTTGATCACAAGAATTCCTGTCTTTGCAAACCCTAGATCTAGAGATACAGATGAGCAATTGAACTTCTGAATCCTAGAATTATTGATATGCCTATCAAACTAGAATTACTTCTGATTGTTAGGGGAGAGGGGAGTATTTATACAACCCTTATTCCTAACCCTGCAGGGTTTTACAATCTTGCACTGAAGACGGGCTAGCCTAGGCCCAAAACCCGTCGTGTACGGGCATGTCCTTTAGGCAGCACGGGCGTGCCATAATTCCAGAGACTTGGCGCGACCGCACGCCCTTCTCCTGCGTGACCGCACCCTTTATTCAGAATCTTTTCACGGGCATGTAGTTTGTCATCGCACGACCATATCCGTTGTTCAGCATCATGCTCTGGATTCCTTGAGTTAGTACGGGCGTGCTAAACACTAAGCACGGCCATGCCAGATAGCTATCACAAGAATTATTCTTCATTGCTCGTTCAATCCCCTAATTTAGGCGTCCCCAACTTAGATGGCATTAAACCCAACAAATCTCCACCTTGACATCTAACCTCCAGATCACATAACCAGAACTCCCCTCTGCCTCAGATGTTGTCTAATAACTGCAAACATTTAGCAAGTCTAATCAATGTTAGAACTTGCTAGTTGGAACAGACTTCGTGAACATGTCAGTAGGATTGTACGCAGTACCCACTTTCTTCACCTTGATCCGCTTCTCACTTCTCAGAAAATGATACCTCACATCTATGTGCTTGGTCCTTTCATGATGAACTTGATCCTTGGCCAAACATATTGCACTCAAACTGTCACAAAATATTGTAGCCTGATCCTGATGTAACCCGAGGTTGCTGATCAAACCCTTTAGCCATATTTCCTCCTTAGCAACTTATGTCAATGTCATGTACTCCGCTTCCGTGGTCGACAAAGACACTGTAGATTGCAAATTAACCTTCCAACTGTCAACTGACCCACCAAGAGTAAATATATATTCGCTCACAGATTTCCTCGTATCAATATCCCTACAATAGTCTGAATCACAATAACCCTCAACAACACATTCTGTACCACCTCCATAAATGAGACCAACATCAGATGTACCCCTAAAGTAATTGAAGATCCTCTTGACTTCCTGCCAATGTTCCTTACCAGGATTCCCCATGAACCTACTAATAACACTAACAACATGTGCAAGATCCAGCCTACTGCAAACCATAACATACATCAAACTACTAACTTCACTAGCATAAGGTACTCGAGCCATATACTCTTTCTCTTCAGATGATTTTGGTGCAAACGCAATAGACATATGTGCATTCGCTGCACTCGAAGAATCTTTAGACTTTGTTGTAGACATGCCAAATCTCTCTAAAACTTTCTTGATGTAACCTTTCTAGGATAAGAACATTTTTCTTTAGCTTATATCCCTGTAGATCTCCATACCCAGATTTTTTTTTGTTGCACCCAAATCCTTCATCTCAAACTCAGCAGATAGTAGACCTTTCAGCTTCTGAATATCATACTTCTTGACATCAGCTATCAATATATCGTCAACATAAAGAACCAAATAGATAGTCGAACCATCTACCAACCTATTGTGATACACACAACAGTCATACGAGCTCCTTGTGTAACCAATCTCTAATATATTGCTGTCAAATCGTTTATACCACTGCCTAGGCGACTGCTTCGGTCCGTACAAGGACTTCTTCAACTTACACGCGTAGTTTTCTTTCACATGAACCTGAAACCCATCTGGCTGTGTCATATAAATCTCCTCCTAAAACTCTCCATGTAGAAAAAATGTTTTCACATCTAGCTGCTCGAGTTCGAAATCTTGATTTGCCACCATTGCTAATAGCACCCTGATCGAAGTGTGTCTAACTACAGGTGAGAAAATCTCATTGTAGATAATACCCTCTCTCTACGTGAAACCTCTAGCAACCACACGAGCTTTATACTTGACCCCTTCTGATGGTGACATGCATTTCTTTTTCTTGAAAACCCACTTGCAAGTAACAATTTTTCTGCCTTCGGGCTTTTGGGTTAACTCCCATGTCTGATTCTTGTGAAGTGACTCCATCGTCTCACATAACTCGATGCCACTGGCAGACTCTGAACATGTAACTATTTCCTTGAAATTGTTTGGCTCCGTAGGGTCGGGCTCCAATTCCTCAACAATCTTAAGTGCATAACACACCATGTCTTCAAAACCATACCTCACAGGAGGCTTCCTGAAATTAGCTCGTATAAACCTCTATTGATCTAACCCATGTTCTTCAGGAATATATGATGAACTATTTGGTACTTGTGTCTCTGAAGGTGGATCATGATTAACATCTGTATGTGGATTGCTCAACTATGTAGTATCTTGTAGCTCCACATGTTTATCAACACTACAAATACTTGATACAATAGCAGATCTCATAATAGGATTAAGCACAAAATTTTCATCAAATACAACATTCATGTTTATAATAACCCTACCCTATGATGGAGACTAAATTCGGCATCCCTTGACACCATCTCCATAACCCATGAAAACTTTTTTTCTAACCCTCGGTTCTAACTTCCCATCATCCACATGATAATAAGCAGTACAACCAAGAGCTCTTAAATTAGAATAATCAACAGGTTTACCTAACCATACCTCATTGAGAACTTTGAGATTGATACATGTGTGAGGTCCGCAATTTATCAAGTAATATGTTATGCTAACCGCTTACGCCTAGAACCGCATAGACAACCCTGCATTGGAGAGCATGCACCTTGCTCTAGCCAACAATGTCTAATTCATGCATTTTTGAAATTACTCGATTCGTGGCCGGACGGAATCTCGCGTTTTCAAAAGTGTGTAGAGTCGCCACGCCGTTTTGATTATGCCCAAAACATTGAGAAAAGGCATTTTTGTTTATTTTGTTGTGTGATGAGATTTTGAGTTCGGAGGTCAGGTTACGCCTCAGGAAGAGATATTTGAGCTCACCCGAGTCGCCTCGTATACACGAGTCTTTCGATACCCTTCTTTATTTAAATGTTGTGTGTATGTGTGCTTTTAAATAAAATGCATTAATTAAATAATTGAAAAATACAGTGCAGGAATAGTAACAAACCGCTATCACCGTTAGACCTCTATAGTGCAATAGAAGGCCTTGTGGGATCGTTTGTACGGTTTGGATCTGCATGAATAGTAAATGTAGACTACATTTTATGCAGTAAATGTAAAGCAGTAAAGTATTTAAAGATTGAAATTAGAGCAGTATTTGAATGTGCGGAAGGAGATTATACTAATATTGGTTCGTGTCTATCTTCCGCGGAGGAATGTGTTTGGTTGAGGGTGAATAGGGTTTTTAGAATGTTGGGGGTCTATTAGGACGAATTGAGATTGATCGGGATTGACCGAAATCACTTCGGGAGGACTTCAGAGCGCCTCGAGAGGGCTTTGGAGCACCTCGAAAAGGCTCAGGAGGCCTCGAGAAGGACTGGAAGAGGTCGGGATTGCCTCGAGATGGCTCGAAATGCCTCGAGATGACTTGGGATGCCTCGGGATAGACCGAGATCGCCTAGGGAAGGACCAGGATTGACCGGAATCACTTCGAGAGGACTTCGGAGCGCCTCGGGAGTGCTTTGGAGCACCTCGAAAAGGCTCTGGAGGCCTCGGGAAGGATCGGAATAGGACGGGACGACTTAGAAGTGTGCCTGAAGGCTGGGGGAGATAGGAGAAGGTTGAGGTGTGAATGAAATGAGGGGGAGAGACCTCTATTTATAGGCCCCAAAAAATTGCAAAGTGGTCCATACGAACCATTGTGTAATTACAATTTTTTGATTTTCCTGGATTTCAGGGAATATTGTGGACTTTAAGGGGATTTTTTCATCATTTTGGCGTGTTGAAGTAAGTGTCCGTATGGACCATTCTTACTTTGTAAAGTGGTCCGTACGGACCATTATGTCAACTGGCCATATTTTGTTATTCCTGCAAAGCCCTTGAGTTCCCTTTTATCCCTGAAAGGTCCTCCCTTGGTTTTGGAAGGCGTTTGTACCTAAGTTTGTTTTTGGAAGGCATTTGTACCAAAGTTTGAGGCTTAATTCAGGAGTATGAACCTAAGTTGATGCTTAGTTCAGGAGTATGAACCTAAATTGGGGATTAGTTCAGGAGTATGAACCTAAGTTGAAACTTAGTTCAGGAGTATGACCTAAGTTGAGGTTTAGTTTCAGGAGTATGAACCTAAATTGTGACTTTGTTCAGGAGTATGACCTAAATTGGGGCTTTGTTCAGAAGTATGTACCTATGTTGAGACTTAGTTCAGGAGTACGACCCTAAGTTGAGACTATTTTAAGGTGTCTTGACCTAAGTTGGGTTTGATGGTGTATTTTGTGAGTCATGTAGGAACTTTGTTGTGAGAATTTTTAGAAAGGAAACATACCGTGTTAGGACGAACCTTTTATGTAGCGTTTATTACTGCTATGTCTTGCATTTGAAGTTTATTGACATACCTTTGCTATGTTTACCTGCAGAAGGAGGCGCTTTTGTGAGGAGGAAGTTGAGGACGTGTGGCGCCTCTGACCGAGATAATGAGGACGTGGTGCTGCCTCTGGCTGAAATGATGAGGACATGGTGCCGCCTCTGACTGAGATAGTGAGGACGTGGTGCTGCCTCTGGCTGAGATAGTGAGGACATGGTGCGGCCTTTGTTGAAATGATGAGGACATGGTGGCGCCTCTGGCTGAAATGATGAGGACGTAGGGAGCCTCTGACCGAATTTGCTGAAATATTTTGAGGATGTGAGGCGCCTCTGACCGAATTGTTGAAATGTTGTGATTGTGGTGCCGCATCTGGCTGAGATAATGAGGACGTGGCAGGTGCTGGTCAAGGAGAGGAGGGATGGCTCGTCTTCTTTTTCCTTCTTCGTTCTTACTTCTGCAGACTTCTTGGAGTATCCGGTCGAGGGAGGTGCTGAGTTCACCGAGGATGATGAGATGGCTAGCGGAGGCGCCGAAATGTGGGTGTCTTTACCAGGTGGTGCTGCCGTTGACTCGAAGTAGGACTCTTTTTTTCTTTTCTGTGCATGTTAGTGAGGAGAGCAACAAAATATTTGTATTTATATGCACAATGTATTCATATGTAATGAACTTTTTTATTTGCACCTTATTGGTGATAACTTAGGAGTTGTTTCTACTTCCCCTTTTTTTATGTTTTATGCATGTCGCATGAGCTTGAAATGTTTGTGGTATATGGAGGCTAAGGCAGCTTTGGCAGGTTTTCTGAGCAGTTGGGGGCTGAAATAGCTTTGACAGATTCCTGAGCGACGGCAGGAGTGATGTCTCATGGAACGTGTTCGCTTGGTGCGTGATAGCCACTCTTTTCATGGTTAGCTCCCTTGGGATATGTCACAGCGCTTTGTTGGATGTGGTAGGCAACTGTCGAGCAGGCGAGGATGTCGTTCCTTTGGTTCTGGGGGGAACCTTCTACGGTATAGACCGTCTGGCGATGGGGGATCGATTCATGCGTGGAGGAAGCCCCACTTTGCTTGTCGTATGGTCGCGATAGAGACTTCAAGCTATCTTTGTGATTCCGACCTCTTTTAGTCTGTGGACATTTGCTCAGCGACCTTTGGTCATGGAGACGGATCAATCTAAATGGGAAAGGTGGATGGCCCGTCTTGGCACGCATCAGATCCGTTGGTGGGTTCTGTTGGTGTTATGCCCTATGCTGATGATTATTATGACTGATAATCAATACCGTTATGTAATCGTCTTTACCATTTATAATAGAGATTGCTTATTTGAATTATTATATGTTTACATATTTATTATAATATTATGTGTCCCTAGTTATTGTGAATAACTAGTATAAGTTGGTAATGGATAATCATAGAGATGATTATATGCATGGGGATGCACATTACACTTATGGGTACTTGTTAGAGAACAAGGTACTGGACATACCCATCTATGAGATTTATGACATGGTCTACGGTCATATATGTCATGATTAAATCTCATGATAGTCGTATCATTAGAATCCTTTGCACCTAAGATTATCATCGTCTTCCACATGATGAAGGTTATGTTTGATGTAGTCTAACACTATCTTTAATAGGATAGCAATAAGGGCTATGTTGGCACAATTGGATTCGTGTAGGGAAGAATGATAAGTCAAGATGGGATTTGTCCCTCGTAACGAGAGATGTCTGCTTGGGCCACTCGATGAATAGTGTTGATGAAATGTACGGCCGTACTCAAGAGATTTGATAGAGATCAAATGCACTTGGATTATCAACATATTCGGAGTCGAGAAAGCATTGAACAATATAAGTTGACATGGACCATGACTTATGTTCAATATGACATCGTGTGACAAAGGGATTGTGACAATGATCTATCAAGGAATCAAGCTTTGATGTTATATTTAATTGGGTGGATATAATGGCTTGCTAGAGACCACTTATGTCTTGTGAGGTTGATGTTTCAACTCACTACCAACATAAAATATAATTCCTATAGGGTCACACACAAAGAGCGGATTGAAAATGGCTCAAATCTGGGAAAAGGAATTCTGGGGCTGTTGCACGGCCGTGCAGTTTAAAGGACACGCCCGTGCAAAGGGTTTGCACGATCGTGCGTTGTAATCTGCACGCTCGTAGGGCTGGAGCGGCCGTGCTTTTTAAAGTGCATCGAGTGCTCGAATGACGAGCAGGACTCTGCGTAGTCCTCTTTTATTGCTTTTTAGACAAAATGTATGTATTGTCCAGAACAATTTGACTTGTATTTGAAAAAGGCGCCCTTGAGGCGGAACCTGTATTTCGCACATCTATTTAGTGATTACCTTCTTCTATTTTCGGCAAATAAGCAAGTAGGTTGATCAAAAATAAATAAAATGAAACATGCATAAAAAATTGAACGGGTCAAAATTTATGGCTACGTGCACTGTTTTTTAATTAATTGCACTGTTGCACGAGCCCGGGGCGGAAGTGGTGTTGGCAGTGGTTGATTGAAACCATGGGAGCACGCAGATTCAAGAAAGAATGAACAGGGCTTGGTTTGGAATTGTTTCCAATTTGAGAGCAGCTGGCTGCAGAGTTGACCAAGTCAAGCTACGAGAAAGAGTCCGGCCGGACTGAGGATGAATTTCCGAAATCTTTTAAATTGCAGTTTCAGCTTTGCAATTTGTAAGAAACTGCGCGTTTGCTTTGATCAGTCAGCTGAATTCTCTCAAATTCCTAAAGGTTTCCTTCACTTTTTTCATGGCTCCATTTCCTAAGCTATCGTCTCGGATGCAAGAGCGATACTTGGAAAATTTCCAGTTGTGGGTACGGAACCATACGAGGCAAAACAAGGGGTTTTTCGAGGGTTGTTACAGGATGAGATCTGTTTGGGCTTTGAAGGAGCTCATGCCAGATTGGGATCTTCTGAGAGCCGCGGCTCGTTTCTGGGATGTACGGAGGAATGTGTACAACTTTTCGTACAACGAAATCACTCCTACATTCGAAGATTTCCGGGCCATTCTGGGAGGACCTGAGACAGAACAACTAGTTCTTCCCTATGCTAGTGGCATGGCCACTGTTGAGAAGTTAGTATTTTTGCTTGGTATCTCGACTGGAGAAGCATACGGGATGCTGATATTGAACACAGACTATGTCGACATTTCGGGGCTGCCCGATAGATTTGCTGGTGTTGAGGGGAGCGTTTTCGCATGAGATGTGTTTGCTCTGTGCGCGATTGCTACTTTATTCACATTCACGTCCCTGGGTGTGTGCCATCACGGCAGTCTTGGACACTGGTGAGGCGGTCTTAGGAACGGAGGAGACATCGTGCCTTTGGTCTTGGGCGAGACGTTCCTGGGCATCGGTCGGATGGCGACCGGTAGCCGATACATGTGGGGAGGGAGTCTCGCTATGCTTAACATGTGGTTGAGGGAGAGGTTGCAGATGATGCCCGAGGTACCAGTGTCTTGTGACGCTTGGTCCTTTTCTCGACGTCCCTTGGTGATAGAGGGCAATCAGGCTGAACTGGAGCTCTGGATGGCCAGACTCCGCACGCATCACTTGCGATGGTGGGTTCCTCAGTGGAAGTTACAGACTTGTTGAACCGCTCAGGGGGGTCTTTTGGTTGTCAGAGTGCCGGGGTTGTCCAAGACGTCTTTCTACATTCCATCGTTAGTCTTTGCGCGACGATGCGGTTGGAGCGAGTGCCTGATGGGTTTGAGTTATGCTTTGCTACCTTCGAGGTGGGATCTCTGGCGATGGAATATCCTTCAACGCTATTCTTTGCTCACACGGTTGTGGCAATACACGTCTTTTCTGCCCGGGGTTCTCTTTCATCGGAGAGGGCAGCATTACGTCTACGTGATATCGGGCTGGTAAGAAGAGTGTATAGGGGAGACACAGATGGCTATCTCGTGGAGAAGGAGTGAGCTGTTGGGTGTTGATTACCTGGACAGCTCGACTTTGAGGAGGGCCGAAGCGGGGGCTAACCCTCAGAATCGTCGGGGACGACATGGCTGACTATGAGGCTAATGCTGATCAGGAGGTCGATCAAAGCACGGTTATGATGGCTAGAAGAGAGGCGGCTCAAGATAGAGTTAGGGAAAGGGCTGCGTTGGCAGCTACAGGTTTGACGGAGGCATCGGGAATGGTCCCTGAGCCAGGTAGAAGGACTACGGGAATATTCCCTGTGAAGGTGAAGAATACTCGCCGTGGAAAAGGGAAGGGGAAGAAGGATGAAGGACCAAGTACGGGAAACTAGGTTGACCTTCTTTGTCGAGTATCCGCCCACTGTCATTGCAGACACATTAACTGATTAATGTTTTATTGTAGTTTTGCTAGCGTGTAGCGAGTCAAGAGTTGACCGTGCTTGAACTCATCAAAGATTGTTTTAACCGTAATGAATTTGTAGGTTAACTGAAAAGAGTTTTTCGAAACACAAGCAATTGATGCTTATTTGTTTTTTTTTTTTGTTTTTGAGACCGAACCAATGATGGTTGCCTACGTTCCCCTTTTACAATTGGACTAAGGGGCTCAGGTCACCGTAGTTCGACACTTTAGGTGAATTTGAGAAAAACAAAGACAAAAGAAGTGCGACCCTGTTTTTTACCTGGATCATTGTTGGGAATGTATCCAGTTGGGTATTACTCTTTTAGCACTTTAATTTTACTGAGGGGTGGTGTATGGGGAAGGAGAGTTGACTCGTGCTCTTCCTCAAACGAAGTATCTACGGAGCTTGCTTCCGTTCACGGGATTAACGAAAGGGTTCCCGTCCAAATCTTCTAACTTCATGGCTCCTCCGGAGAAGATTCTTTGTACCACGAACGGTCCTATCCAGGTAGGCTCCCACTTTCCGAGGGGATTGGTCTGCGTAGGAGGCTTTTCCTTTAGCACCATGTCGCCTTCTCTGATGTCTCGGATCTTGACTTTCTTATCGAATGCTCGGGCCATTTTGCTCTGGTAGGCTCGAGTGTGTTCCATGGCTTTCAATCTGCGCTCTTCGAGTAGAGCAAGTTCGTCGTGACGGCTCTGTAGCCATTCGACCTCATCGATCCCGTTTTCCAAGAGGACTCGGAGGGATGGAATTTCCAATTCCACGGGTAACATTGCTTCCATTCCGTAGGTAAGTGCGAACGGAGTCTCCCCTGTGGCGGTTCGGCGATGTTACGTATCCCCGAGAGGGCTAGATGTAGCTTTTCGGGCCGGTCCGACCTGCGGTGGTCATCTTTCGATTATCATTGCGAGAGTCTTGTTTGCTGCCTCTACTGCACCATTGGTTTGTGGTCTGTAGGGAGAAGACTTGTGACGTATGACTCTGAATTCGGTCAGTAGTTGGTCACAATGTCCTTCGAAGTGGGTCCCATTGTCGGATATGATCTCGTTGGGCACTCCGTATCGGCACATGATGTTCTCTTTGATGAACTCGGCCACCTTCTTGGAATTCAGTACCTTGTACGATCTGGCTTCTACCCATTTGGTGAAGTAGTCGACTGAGACTAGAATGAACTCGTGACTATTGCTCCCTGGCGGAGTGATCTTGCCGATGACGTCGATTCCCCATGTGGCGAAAGGCCATGGTGTAGTCATGCAAAAGAGTTCGTGAGGGAGGGATGTGATTGAGGTTGGAGAACCGTTGACATTTGTCGCAGCTCCGGACGAACTGGATGCAGTCTGTTTCCATTGATATCCAATAGTATCCCATACGGAGGATGATCTGTGTCAATGCTCGGGCGTTCATGTGCGGACCGCAGGTTCCGTTATGAACTTCGTTCATTAGCTCGCTGGCTTTTTCTTTGTTTACACACCGAAGGAGTGGTCCTTGGTGGCGCTTCTTGTACAACATACCCCCCAGAATGACGAAATGGGATGCCAGGCGTTTTAATGCCATCATGTTTTTGGCTTTGATCCCTTCTTTGTATTTTCCATCTTTATTTGTGAAGGAAGCTTCTCCGTTTTGGAGGTACTGG
Source organism: Adenophora triphylla var. japonica (assembly GCA_022495995.1). NCBI lineage: Eukaryota > Viridiplantae > Streptophyta > Magnoliopsida > Asterales > Campanulaceae > Adenophora > Adenophora triphylla. Next base: position 51,518 of record JAFEMH010001671.1, read on the forward strand.
TAAATTTGGTTGTACCAGGGTTCGTCGATCGTTTCATTTTTTATTTCGATCTCACAGCAATAAGCGGGTGTTTCCCGTCTGCCTATCCTGAGGGGTTTTACTGATTTCCCATTGGGAATTTCGACAAGAGAGGCGAGGGTTGCCAGGGCATCTGCGAAGTGGTTCCTGTCTCTTGGCAAATAATGGAAAGAGATGTCCTTGAACTGAGCAATGAGCTCCTCCATGTACACGTGGTACTTCTGGAGGACAAAATCTATCGTCTTCCATTTGTTGGACACTTGATTGATGATCAATGCCGAGTCTCCGTATACTTCCAGTTCTGAGATGTTGCGCTCGAGGGCGGCTTCCAGACCAGCTGCACAGGCTTCGTATTCTGCTGCATTGTTGGTTGTTTCAAAATTCAGCTTGATGGCTATGGGAGTGTGCTCGTCCTTGGGATCGACAAGGAGCATTCCAATACCATTTCCCTTCTTGTTGGCAGCCCCATCGAAGAAGAGTTGCCAGCGGTTTGCGCTGTCGAGTGAGAAGAATCCGTCGTCCGGAAACTGCGGATCAGGACCCTTGGGTCCACTGCTTGGGAAGTCTGCCAGATGATCTGCCATTTCTCTGCCCTTTGTTGATTTTTTGACCATGTACTTGATGTCGAACTCAGCCAGTAAGAATGACCACTTGGCTAGTCGCATTGACAGGGATGGCTTGTCAAAGAGATATCGGACGGGGTCCATTTTGGAGACTAGGAGCACTGAATGTGACTGCATGTAGTGTTTTAGTTTCCCGACTACCCATACCAAGGTGGTACTAGTTTTCTCTAATGCTGAGTAGCTGAGTTCACTTCCTTGAAGCTTCCGGCTTACGAAGTAGATTGCATGCTCAACTTTGGAATCTTTCTGTTCTTGTGCCAGCATTGCGCCGATTGACGTGTACATTCTTGTCAAGTACGGGAGCGGTGGCTTGTCTTCATGTGGCGGGCACGGGGTGGGGGAATCACCAAGTATGTCTTGGTTTTTTCGAAAGTCCGTCCGGGCACTCGGAGTCCCATTTGATGTCGGCATTCTTCTTCATCGGTTTGAACATTGGCTCGCGAGAGAGATGTCAAGCGGTTGATGAAGCGACTTGATGTGCTTGAAGTCTTCCCATGAAACTTTTCACTTCTGTCAAGGTCTGAGGCGGCTTCATGTCGATTATGGCCTTAATTTTCTTGGGATCGGCTTCGATACCTCTTTCTGTAACCATGTACCCCAGTACTTTGCCTCGCTTGACGCCGAAGGTGCACTTCGCAGGGTTCAATCTCATGGAGTACTTTCTGAGTCTGTTGAAGAACTTTCTCAAATCTGTCATGTCTTTGCATGTCTGATCCTCTGGAGTGGATGATCATGTCGTCGACATATACTTCGATTTCCTTGTGAATCATGTCATGGAAGAGGGCTGTTGCAGCCCGCTGGTAAGTATCCCTAGCGTTCTTCAGACCGAACGGCATGACTGTGTAGCAGTATGTCCCCCACAGAGTGGTGAAAGCATTTTTGGCTTGATCCTCCTCGGACATTTTGATCTGGTTGTATCCAGCGAACCCATCCACGAAGGACTTTACCTCGAAATTTGTCGTGGTGTCGACTAGCATGTCGATGTTAGGCAGTGGGAAATCATCTTTAGGGCTGGCCTTGTTGAGATCCTAGAAATCCACGCAGCATCTGACCTTTCCATTGGCCTTGGTGACCGTCACGATGTTGGAAAGCCAGGTCGGGTACTCAATCACTCTGATGATACTAACTCGGAGCATTTTATTAATCTCTTCTTTTACTTGCAAAGACCACTCTGGCTTGATCTTGCGCAACTTCTGTTTGACAGGCTTGGATTTGGGATTCAGGGGAATTTTGTGCTCCACGATCGAGGGATCGAGTCCTGGCATGTCCTGGTATGACCAGGCGAACACGTCAACATACTCCCGGAGGAGGTTTATCAGGGCTTCCTTTTCTGCATCGGTGAAGAAACTGCCCACTTGTGTCTCTTTACTGACCCCAGGTTCACTTTGGTCATAACCTCTTCGGCATCTTGGGCCCGATTGTCCTCTCGTTCAACTACACGCTTGAGAACTTCTTTAATGTATTGTTCGTTTAATGTGTCTGCTTCTTTATCAATTGATTCGTTATTAACGTCTTTTAAGTTGTTTGTTAACTTATCAGTTGTTAAAGTGGCAATGAGGGGATACTCCGAAAGATCAAATTTTTCATTAGATGCGAACGGAAATACATTGTTGGCTACATTATCATAGTCTTCCGGCGTAAGGCCGTTGGACGACTCAGAGGGGCCCGGACTCGACAAGGATCGGACTCGAGAGGGTTTGAGACCGGGTTTAAGGAGATGTGGGTGCGAGGCCCAACTTGTCTTCCAATTTACAGCTTGCCCTTGGTCCGGTGAAAGTTACCCAGTTCTTCAGTGGCATTGCTGGATGCTTGATGAGGGTTTGGGGGTCAAGAGGCTTGGCTTCTACTGTCCCAATTATGGCGATCATGCTGTTTTCGAAGCCCAGGTCAATCAGGTTTGGCACCTCCATGACTTCTTCAAAAAGACTCTGTAGAGCTGGTCCACTGAGAGCGTCTTCTATGAATTTTGGTTCCTTCTGCTTTGGAGTTACTGTCTCGAATGTGGCCTCGGCGGCTGATCCGAGCAATCTGTTTCCCATGGAGAGTGCCTCGAGCTGCTCTTTCAAGTCTGGGATTCCCTTGAATGTGTACTCATGCTGAACCGTGGTGGCAATTGGTCCAGGTAGAGTTGTGATGTCGAGGGATGCTCCCCTTATCGGATTAGCCTTGAGTCCTCTGAAACGCTTGAGGTCCCATGCTAGCTGTCCCATCCTTTCTGTAGTTTCTGTGCTAGCTATCCCTGCTTCTTTCTCATCTTCATCAGTTCCACTGTCGGTCCCCTCAGTTCTGCTGTTGGTTCCCTTGTCGGTCCCCTCAGTTCTGCTGTCGGTTCCCTTGTCGGTCCCCTCAGTTCTGCTGCCGGTTCCCTTGGTGAAGTAATGAGCGAGGTCGAAACTGTAAGGTCAGAGATTGGGTGTGCCGTCGGAGGTTCCCATTTTGCGGGCTGCTGCCTTGGTGCGGGCGAGCCTTTTGTCTTCCCTGATGTCAGCCGGTGTTGGCACATAACCAAGCCCCTGGACCGTGGTGTGGTCCTTGACTTCGATGACTTGGTGTTGGCCCTGTAACTGTTTGCCAAGCCCCAATCCTGGAATGAAGTTCATGAGTTTCATCATCTTCATGGCAGGAGGAATCTTGTCTTGGAACAGTGGAAGGTCCACATTGCATATTTGGATTTTGGAGGTCTCCAAAGTGAATCCAGTTAATGCCATGTCGTCATTATGCTTGATTTCTAACATTGGAATGTCGTTGGTGCTGGTCCCCTCGTTGCCTTGCATGAACTTGATGCACTGGTGAAGGGTGGATGCCACACCATTTATTTGATGCAGCCAGGGACGCCCCAGGATGGCTGTAAAAGTGATTGGAATGTCCAATACTTGGAATTCGGTGGGGATCTTCCGCTTACCGAACCAGATGTTTAGAATAGCAACCCCGAGAACTGTACGGGAAGTAGAGTCATAGGACTTGACAGTGTGGACTGAAGGCTTCAGATCTGTGGGCTTGATGTCAAGCAGGTCCATCATCTTGGCGGGCAAGACATTCATTCCGGAGCCTCCGTCTACCAACACGCGGGGAAGGCGACGTTCGTCCAGCTGGACTGTGATGTAGAGTGGCTCATTGTGATCAGCCCCGAATTTTGGAAGGTCCAAATCTGTGAAGGTGATAATGTTGCCGTAGTGGATGTTGCCAATCATCTGAATGACCTTGTCTGGGTTTGCGTCCACGGGGACCATGGTGCGGGCCAGACTTTCCTCTAGCTTGAGCTTGTGAGGATATGAGGATGTGAGCAGGGACCAAAGGGAAATGTTCGCCTGGGTCTGCTTGAGCTGAGTGAGGATCGGGTCCTCTTTCACGGAACTTGTGTCATTGGGCAAGCCGGGTTGCGGTTCTGGCTCCGCTGGCTTTTTAGTGGCCTTAGGTGGTAATGCATGGATTTGACCCGATCAGGTCAGGACGCTGACATCAGGCTTGGTTCCTTCTGAACAGGCCGCTCTGAGTTGAGCCATAGTCAGAGGAGGATTCCTCATAGCGTAGGGCCATAAGTCTTCCCTCAATTCGTTGACTGTAGATGCATTCCCAGGGGCTTCGGCAGCTTTCCGAATTCTGTCCCAGGATACCCCCTTGGGTGCCTCCGTGGGGAGGTAGCTTATGGATTGTCGTAGCTGTTCGAACGTCACTGCGCAACAGTGGTTGCCAGAACTGAACTGTGCGTTGCTGACCCTCCGGGGGAGGCTGGAGAGTTCTTGGTTCAAGCGAACAGTCTCCTTGATCTCTTCACGGTATACCGCGCTCCTTTCCTTCTTGCTGAGCATACTCAGGGCATTCTGGAGTTGAGTTTGGCGATACTCATGGTTTGCTAAGTTTCCTCCACTCTTGGCCCAGATCAACTTTCTTGCAGCAGAGCCTGCGTCGAGAGTTAGCGCCTGCGTTTCTTGCCACGTAAGAATAGCCAGTGCTTCTTTGAACTGAATGCGGCATTCTAGGTAAACCTCCATCGGGGAGAGCTTTCCCTTCTTCTTTATCTGAGTGGCGGGTATGTCGGAAGGTGCGTACACGGCTTGCCAAACATCTGCCCATGTAACTGGTTGCTGTCCCATTTGATCGTTTCTGTAAACGAATGTCGCAGTCTGTGGAATCTCCCTGAGCAGTTGTTGAAGATGTATTTCCATCTTTCTCTTATTTTTGAATAGACCATCCTCTCTCAGTTGGCCTTTTAGCTTGAGTGCGGAAATGATCCATCCCCATCCTCCCAGGACCCTTGGGATTCCGATTTTGTTGACTTCATGTCTGGCTTGGAAGAGAATGGTTTCATCGTCTTCGTCGTTGCTTTCACAGAGAACTTGCTTTCCTCGGGGAGATAAGCGCTGGTATTCATTCTGCTGTGCCATTCCATCTCCTAGGTCATCGGGACCGTTGACCGCCCTCCTTTGGTAGAGGGGGTCGGATGAGAACAGACGGTAGTCCAGGAAGTTGCCGTGAGCAAAACCCTTGAGGTCGAACTGGTCTAGAGTGGCCTCTAGCTTTCTGTCTGAAGCTGCTTGTGACACTTTAAGGGCTTGGTCCCTGTGGGTCTTTTGAGCTTGGTTATCATCCCAGAGACGTTTCTCTTGAGCGGCTAGTTCCATGAGGGCTTTCCTCGCGAGAGCTAAACAGTCTCCGTAGGTGCACGCCGTCTGACTAGTGTCTAGAACTGTGATCACATCCAAATCCCCAAACGGTGGAAATACTTGGATTATGTTGACGACGAAAGTCGGGCTGGGACATTCCACGCGACCCTCCTTGATCTCGGTTACCAAGAAGTTCGCCCATATCTGCTTGATTGAACACACGGGGGTGTTGAACTCTGCAATGTTGACAGTCTCGTGATCTCGCTGGATTGCCAAGTCTATCAAAGCTAGCAGTTTGCTGGCGGGATGTCTGAATCCGTGGCCGTGACGACTGGGAGCAGGATCGAACTGGAGCATGTTAATGCTAAGGTGGTCATTTTCGATGTCGGAAGCTGACTCTGTCTTGCGGGGAAGACCTTTACAGATGTTTTCAGGGTGGCTACTGGAAGCGTTATCGAGGTTGATCTGATTTGTAGTAGGGTGAGGAGCTTTGTCTCCTTCGCTGTTCCCCTTGGCCTTGGCGGCGCTTGTGGCTGTGAGCTTGACTGACGACACGGGCTAGTTGCCATTGGGGCTGGTAGTCAGGAGTGATGAGGAGCTCTGAGCTCGATTGGCCAGGGCCTCGTTTACCATGAGCAAGCAGTCGTCGAGGGTAACTTTGGCATTGCAGAATCTGATGATAAGGACCGGATCCTTGGTATCATCGGGATATCTGGAATAGATGATGTTGACGAAGTCGTCGTCAGTCACTTGATCAGAGGGGCTCTTTGTCGTGTCAACCAGTTGTTTCCATTCGCCGGATAACCACCTGTACGGGATGTTGAGCTTGACAATTTCCATGGTATTGGACCCATGGTCGTAGGTGACATCATCGAAACTGGAGCCATCCTCGAAACTGAGCATATGAATGTAGGGATCTGCCCACAGGTCTGCCGCGTCCTCGAATCCGGAGAGTCCTGATTCGTCGCCGTCTGACGGCTCAACCCAGACGTAGGGACGCCTTGCATCTTGCTACGCTGCTGGAGCTGCTAGAAAAACATCATGCCCTTCGCTGGAGAAGAGGGGTTCAGCGGGTATTTCCTCGTAGAGGACATCCCATACGACTTCCATACATTCATCACGAGTGTGACGATGCCTGTTAACCATTATCACAAAGATTTCCTCGCCTGGCGGGGCCAGAGAGTATGATTGAAGGATACTGACAAATCTCCGATTGGATACAAGGGGTTTATGTGCCCACGTCATGGCGATGCTCAGTGTTTCTTTCCAATCTGCCTCCAAATGTTGGAAACGACAGTTGAACTTGATGTATCAGACTGCTTCAAGGTCTGCCTGCTCGAGGACGTTGACATAATTAGCATCTCCTACTCTGAGGATTACGATGAGATTTGCCCGATAGTCCCTTGGTCGATTTGAAGGAGGTAGCCGGTGCACAGGCTGCAGGCACGCTTGGCTGTTGTCTCGGCTTCGTTCCCTATGAGGAAGCTGTCCCCTCGAGATGACTTCAAGATCTCCTGGCGGTTAATGAACTTGGCCTTGGCGATGGAGAGTGGAAGCTATGGCTTTCATGTGATGTAGCCAAGGGCGTCCCAACAAAGCTGTGGTCGGACGGAATGTCCATCACGTGGAATTTCTTTGGCACCATTTGGGTTTCGAACCGAGCTCGAGTCACCGTCCCAGGATGGGACGAGACGTCTTTGTCGTAGGCTTTGATAGTCGGGTCGATGGAATCAAGTGGCCTTCGTCGATGCGTAGGGCTCGCATCATCTTGAGAGGAGGACGTTAACGGGCGATCCGTTGTCTACCAATACTCGGGGAGTGATATGGTGTTGAGCTTGAGAGTGATGTAAAGAGCTTCATTGTGCCCCGAAGGCATCTCTCGCGAGTCTTCGTCACAGAAAGTGATCATACTGCCATACAGTCGGGAATCGTAGATCTGGTCTCTATCCGGAGAAGGAGAGTCATCAAGCCATCCGTTTCCTGTCTTTCTCTTGCGAGGTAAAGCCTTTGCTGGTGCCTCAGGATTGTGTTGAGGCTGTTTGTGCCGATTGTCGCCCTTGGTTAGCACGTTGATCGAGTGCGAGTGCCAAGCTGACTTTGATCTTCCTTTACCGGTCCATGCTCTGAAGCTGGACAAATTGAACCTTGGCTGATCCCGTGGGGGGTTAAGCTTCGGCGCGATAAGATTACCAAGATCTCGAGGTATTCGGAGCCACGAGGCTGAATGCAGTGTCGCGGGACTTTTCGGCTTTCCCACCCCTATCTGCTCTAAAGCAGCGTGGCTTGGAGGAAGAGAGGACTGGCTGGAGTAGAGTACGTAGTAATCGAACCTCCCGGATGGCTCTCCGAGTGTACCCACACTGGTGTCTCCAGCTTCATATATTTCTCTCAGTCTCTGTTGAGAGGACTTCTTCTCCTGTTTTCTCGGAGGATTGCTCCTGACCATGCCTTGGGACTCGTACTCCAGGCATGCGGAGCAGTCACAAACATCATAGCTGATGTGGACATTTGATGAGGATCCGGCTGGAAGAGGCGGAGGAACTGGCTCTGCGGTAATCTTCTTGGGCACCCATTCAATGGAATTCACACTGTTGTTGTTCGAAAAAGGGTTTTCGACTGTATTAGGTCCACGGGGACGCTCCAACTTTCCTTCCTCTATCAGGTTCTGAATTTCGTATCGTAACCCCACGCAGTTGTCGGTGGTATGGCCGTGATACTGATGGAAGGCGCAGTACTTGCTCTTGTCAGTGTTGACTATGGGATTATTGGGTTTATAATTGCAATGGGTTTAAGGAGACCTTCCTTGATTAACCCTTCCAGCATCTTACTCAGCGGCATGTCTAACTTGTCGAAGTGTATGCGCAGTGCCGAAGTGGAGTTGTTGCTTTGCGGGCCCAGGTTTTACATTGCCCAGGCTAACTGTCCACGATGGATGTAGTTGACGAGACGTATATTTCCCTTTTCGGGGGCCGGTGCGGGATTGAATGCAAGCTGGCGATCGATATACGTATGGCTGTGCGGTAGCCAACTTCTCCTTGAGATCCTTCTCGAGCGTGAGCCGGCATTGACCATGGCCGGAGATGCAGGAAGAAGTGATGGCTGATGAGGGTTCTGATGGACGGTCTTAAGCAGGACTTGAAGATCCGCATCTGTTCATCCTTGGAGAGTGGCTCCATGATCTCGGAGAGCTTCCAACTCCACCTCTTGTAGAATTCTCCGACGCTTTCATCTATTTTCTGCTCAATGGTGATTAAGTCCTCACGACTCGTTTCCCACTCTAAGTTGGATCTGTACCGTTCCAGGAAGATGTTACTGATTTGATCCCAGGTGTGGCGATCCGCAGGCTTGACCCTTAGGAACCATCGTAACGCTGAACTTTTGAGCGTATGCTGGAAGTGGTCGGCCATTTGCTGGAGGGTTGCTCCTTTCGCTCTCATGCCGAGAACATAGGTGTCGACATGCGTTTGAGGACATTCGGTTCCGTCGAATCGGTCCATCTCCGGCATTCTGAACTTGGCAGGGAGAGGCGTGACCATTCCCGAATCTGTGGATTTAAGCGTTTCCTGCTTTGAGCTGCTCATGGTGGCTTTCAGGTCTTTCATCTATTCGACCATCCAGGCTAAGGTTGGGTCCAATGGTGGACTTTGAGGCTCGGCTCCGGGTACTACCATGTGAGCGGTAGTGATTGGAGGTGGAAGGCTTGATATATGTGGATATATGGGGGCCTTTTTTGAACTGTATCGGGATTTGTCCCCGATGTTTTGGGATTCGTGTATAGGCAACGGGATGAACCCGGGAGGGTATTGAAGGAGATTGGCATCTGTCTAAGATGGTCCAGCGGTGCGCTGGTGATATTGAGTGATGGGAGTAGCACTGGCCTGGCCATATATGACGGGGTTGCCCTGAGAGGTGGCAACGTGAAGCCTAGGTCGGCTATTTCCTTGGTTCGAAGGCATCCCGTAAGTCAGCGGGGGAGGAACCTGGTTAAAGGTTTGAGGAGCGGCCGGGGAATCGTCGTCCTCGACTAGGGCGAAAGTACCGTCGGCCCCGGGGGATAGGCTGCTATACCTCGCTCATTCGAAGGCGTACCACGAAATTCCTGCCGATCTTCTTTCGCCTCTTGTGAACCTCACAAGCCCGGATGGCTTCTTCCAAAGTCATATACATTACGGTGGCGGGGTCCTTCCCCGTCACGATTTCTCGGTGAACTAGACATGTCGGATATTCCGCGAGGAACCGAGGGAACCGAAGAAGCGTGCTCGACGCCGCCGTAATGTGATTACGGTGAGGCGCCGGACCCGAAAATCTGAACCACTTTCTGCTCGCTACAGGGAACGAAAGGTAGGGTTTAGGCTTCGGAAAAGGGGATTTGGCTCAAGGTTTCGGGCTTGTGCAATGTGCGGTTACCGATTAATGTTTACTTAAAACGCGTTTTCTCAGAGTCCTAATCGGTTGGAAAAGAGCGTGTCTTCTTTTTCGCAACTAACCCTAAGGCTCTAATCAGTGGATCTCGTCACTACGTTTATAAGCCCCTCGTTTCCATTTGTAGATCATCTTCTCGGGACGGACAATCCCGAGCGAGGTCCTATAAGGCAAGCGAGTTCCACCGACAAAGGAAAAAGTGAACTTAAGGCTAGCTGATCACGCAAACTTCCAACGTATGTGACGCACGGGCCACAGTCGAAGTCAACGTCCTTAAGTTAAGGCGGGGATTATGCCAAAATTTTGGCATGACCTCTCCTGACTCGCTTGCGCGAGGGGCCTTAGCTTTTGGCGTTGGCCAAGTTGTGGCTGGCACGGTGCATACAGTGAGGGTTTGGCGACACGGTGTCACATTGAACCTTCGGGTATATTTTTCGGCAGAGCTCCGCGTCAAAGTCAAGGCTGAAAAGCTCAAGACTTCGGGTCGGGAACGACCTTCGGTCTCAATCTCTCGAGCTTGACTCGTGGCGGAACCCGGTGTAAAAATATACACTTAGGCTTTATGACATGTACTAAGCCAAAAACCAACCGGGGACTTGGACGAACTGTGACACAAAGAGTGCATGGCTTACACGGGCTAGGATGGACTGTTTGGGACGATCAATCTCTCAATCTCTCGAGCTTGACCCGTGCGCACTCGAAAGGTGTCTGGCAGACCAACCGAGTTGCAACTGAACGGTCATCCCGGGTTACGAGTCGTAGTGTGCAGTGTACCGAGGCAGCAAGTGCACGTGAAGTGCGGTGTACCGAGGCAGTAAGTGCGAGTAGTGCGCGGTCACTAAAATTCTTTTTTTGAGTAAAACAGAGATTTTTCAGAATGTGTCTTAAAGAATTTTGATGCGCAGTTCAAAAGATAGCAGGAAAATCAAGCATGAATGGGAATGCACAAACATGGTATGATTTTGAAAAGACGATAATGTAATGCCCTTAAAAGAAAACCGTTCGAGGTTTAAAGTAACACACGCACACGAAAACGAGGAAGGGTAAACGAAAGTTTGACCCACGGAAGGCTTTTTTGAAAACAACGGTAGTTTTGAGAAAAGTATCCAAGTCCCCAGCGGAGTCGCCAAGTGAAATTACCCAGGATTTTCGCGCGGACGCGGAAACGCGGTTGTCTTTCGCGGAGGGTTGGTGTCTGAGACCTCGATTTTCGGGAAGGAGAGGAGTCGCCACGCGGTTTTTGTATTTTGAGCCCAAACGTTGAGAAACGGCTATTGGTTGAAAAAGGTGTCGTTTTTATTGGTAGCAAAAACTTAGGAAAAGGCTTTGAAAAAGGGGTGTCATTTTTATTGGTAGCAAAAATGAGTAAAAATCTTTTTTAGTACCAGAGATTGTTAGGTTCGGAGGTCACGTTACGTTTCGGAAAGAGTATATTGAGATCACCCGAAACGCCTTGTATGACGAGTCTTTCTACCTTTCTCAAAATTGTGTGCGTGTGTGTGTTTGCATTTTGAAATGGGGGGCTTGAATGACAAGCTTAATCTTGGTTTGAATGTTAAACGTTGATTATAGGATCTTGTTTGAAAAGGCGAGCGTTTGAATGACAAACGTCGGTTTTGGAAGTTTTAGGAAAAGTGGCGCGAATGCTGATTTTAACTGTTTATCTTAAGTGTCAAATGTTGACTTTTAAGAAAAGAGCATTTGAATGTCAAACGTCGGATTTTGAGTTTGAAGATGAGCTTTTGGATGCCAAACGTCATTTCGCGTGTTTTGAAAGAGAGTTCGAATGTCGAACTCCGGTTTTGAACCGGGCATGTCATTGTTAACGATTTTACGGGAAAAACGTATTAAATGATTTTGAATGTCAAAAGTCGGCTTTTAAGTTTGAAGATGAGCGTTTGGATGCCAAACATCATTTCGCGCATTTTGAAAGAGAGTTCGAATGTCGAACTCCGATTTTGAACCGGGCATTACATTGTTAACGATTTTACGGGAAAAACGTATTAAATGATATGCGATCAACGAATCGGGTTGCGACTCGGACTTTGAAAAGTAAATACTATCACGATCCAAACGGCTCGGACTTGTAAATGACAGTATTTAAATGCGGTATCGACGGAATCAAACGATCCGGAATTGTAAAGTACGATCGACGAGCCAAACGGCTCGGAATTGTAAAGTACGATCGACGAGCCAAACAGCTCGGAATTGTAAATTTGCGTGAAAGTAAATGACGTTCGACGGATCAAACGGTCCGGAATTTGTAAATGACAGGAATTTAAATGACGTTCGACGGATCAAACGATCCGGAATTGGTAAATGACATAAAAATAAATAGAATGGGGTCGGAACGCCGTTTTAACCCGAGATTACTTCTCTTACGGGTAGAGAAGAGGATCTAGGGGCTAAAACGTATCGGACCCCGTTAGACGGAGGCGTCTACATTTCAACAACGTCGTCCGAAACGGTTGTAGCGACTGGCGCGTAAACCGAGATGGAACGAGAGTTTTAGAGAGAGAGGGAGCTACCTATGGCTAGGGTCGGCTCCTTTGGCTCGGTGGGCGTATATGGGATACGAAAGTGTGTTTGGAATGGTGTTTTGAGGTAGCGGGGGTCGTATTTGATCGAAATACGGAGTTTTCACGTAAAACGAGGTAAAACCGGGGCTCGGGAGGAGTGAGACCAGTTTAGGCCATGGGGTTTGGGTGAAAGTGTGTGATTTTTGTTGTTATAAATGGCTTTGACAGCCTCTGTATTTATTGGTGAAAATTCAGGATCAGTCCGGGCGGACTGAGAGTGAAATCCAGGGGGTTTTGTGAAACTTTGGAAATTGGAGGGACTTGCTGGCAATTCTGAATTTTCTGCAAATGGGTCCGGCCGGACTGAGACTGCATACCAGTGGTATTTCTGTCTTTTCACTCTAAATTTGATTGAAGGGTGATGGGGGAGCTATGGCATGTAAGCCACGTGTCCCTGTGACTCACATGTCATGGGAGTTCGTGCCATTATTTCCCGGTTTTATCCGTTTTTAAAATAACAGTCCGAAAAATGTCCGAAACTTCCCCGGAAAGTGCCGGAAAGTGCGTTTTTCAGGGAAAGCCGTACTTTTACGTGCAACGATGTGTGTTGAGTACGCTTTGACATCGGGATGCACGGGGCAGTCCCGAGACGTCTCGTTGGCTTGGCAACGGGGAGCTTAACGAGTTCCGGTTAACCTGGAGCGGGCCAGTTAACGGATTCCGGTTAACTTTCTAACGAATTTTGACGATCCAGATTTGGGTACTTACAGAAACTAAAGGATATTAATTTTACAACCGCAATGAGAACAAAGTGTTTGTTGCTTTATATGGTTCATTTCTTGAGAAATAGTTTCTCAATAAAAGATCTAGTGGGAGTAAAATTAATCTTGAAGAAATTCAAGAACCTGAAAATAACATGGAACCAAGAGTAGAGACGGAACCAAGTTCACAAAGAGTTGTGGAACCGGTTCAAGTTGCACAAGTCCATCATAGATCGGATAGGTTATGATCCGAACCCGAGAAATATTGATTTCTCTTATCGGAAAGTAATAAAGTAGAAGTCATTGAGAATGACGAACCTATTTCCCATCTAGAGGCGATGTCCACTCCTGATTCGGATAAATGGCTAGGAACCATGGAATCCGAATTACAATCCATGTCTGATAATCAAGTTTGGAACTTGATTGAGCCACCTGAAGGTGTAAAAACTAAAGGGTGCAAGTGGGTCTTCAAGACCGACATGGATGGGAAGGTGTATACTTACAAGGCTAGGCTTGTAGCAAATGGATTTAGGCAAATTCATAGTATTGACTATGTTGAAACCTTTTCGACAGTTGCAATGCCGAAGTCTATTAGAATTTTAATTGTCATAGTTGTTTTGGACAAATTTCGACAAGTAAAACTGTCTTCTCAAGGAGGTTTGGGTACAAATGGAATATGATCCTCAATGCAAGATGAACACAAGGATGTAATGAGAAAACCCTTAGAGCAATTGTCCAAGATAAAAACCTCGGGAGGCTTTTGGCAAGCCTGCCTAAACCAAACAAGTTTTATTAAGTATATGAGAGTTTTTGATTACAAGTGCAAGGTAGGAGTAAGCAAGAACTGTGTCACGTGAACAAGAGTGCGTCCTAAGAGTAATATATAGACGTTATTATAACTGAATGTAACAACTTGAATGCCGTGCTGATTTTGTGCCTAGAATCTCCCCCCTTGTTGATGGAGTCCAACATTATCTTCTGAGTTGAATCCGTTAGGTTTGTTCTTTGACTAGGTCCGAACGGTCACATGAGTGGTTTATTTGTTAATAATTTTGCTCCTGAAAAATAGGATAAACACAACAAATAACTTCAAGGTGTTAGTCCAAGGTGTAAATCAAGATGCTACCTCAATATGAATATCCAAGATCCAGAGCATGTTGAGTGGATTTTTTTAGGACGTAACAATTGCCCCCAAAATATTAAGGCTTTTCCATGCTGGAATACTGAAAGTCTTAATGTTTTGAAAAAATATCTTTGCGTGACGGTTGGAAAGGGCAGAGTCTCGATAGGAATCAGTAACCGTGATTTTCGGTAAGCCTTGTTATCATCGAATCTTTTCAAATTCTTTCCATATCAGACATCTCTTTCTATATTATGGTGAAAGTAGCCTAAAGGGTGCAGTTTCCATCCATCTTTGTCAATTCCAAAGTTACGACGTTCTTCGAAAAAGTGAGTCAGAGTTATCGTATCATTAAATTGACTACTCTAACAAGTCCGTACTAACACATACCCTTATGTGAAGTGACTCGATCCGGCTTTATGAAGAATGATATTGTGGCCAAATACAAAGGCAAGATGAAAGCGGAAGAGACCATACCTGAGGCGGGCAATAAAGTTACCTTGAAAAGGAAAAGGGAGGATCAGGTTACCAGCGCGGAGAAGCAAACTTGGAATGAAGAGGTGCTGGAGAATCAGGTAAGAGTTGATTTGGATCTTTGTGCAGTGATCCCTTTTCATTTTGATAAATGTCTTTTTGCTTGTCGATAACAGGCTATCTCGATTGCCAAGTTAATGTCCAAAGAAATCAGGATATGGAGGGAAAAGTGTGATACCTTTGACATGAGAAGGGTTGAGTACGAGAAGGATTTGAAAGAAGCTATAAGGATACTGAGGGAAAAGGGATTGTAAATCTGGGATAAAAATGAAGAGATTTTAAATAGGTGGTCCAGGCTTACCAGTGTCGATATTAGACATGCAAGGGAGATGGAAGCACTTCGAGATGATCTGGTAAATGAAACTGCGAAAGCTGTTTTTGAAACACAATTTGATGAGGGTTTATCCTCAAAAAGAATTTTTAGTTGTAAAGACTCATAAGAGTCAAGACATTTGATCTTTTATAGATGTTGGGTTGGTTCAACATCTTAACCTAGGGAGGCGCTTTTGCCTTTTTTTTCTTTTTCTTGGATATTTTATTGAAACTGTTTGGTCGGTGATAAAATTTTTGTTGTTCATTGGTAATATGTAAATGTTACAACCAGTTGACGGAGATAACATGTCAATGTTATTACCAAATTGAAAAGACAACATGTAACAATGTTGTAACCAAATTGAAAGGACAACATGTAGCAATGTTGTAATCATTGACTCCCAAGTGGGAGAACGTGCGCTCAGGCGAGGTTATGATAACCAATAATCTTTTGAAAAGATGTAATATCTTTTAAACCGTAGAAGGTAAATACCTTAATCGTGCGCTGAGGCAAACTTGTGATAATTATTGAACTTAGAAAAAGCGGATAATCTCTTAAGCCTTAAAAGGTGTTTTACCTTGTCTCTTAGGGACGATGACACGTCGAGCATTTGTCCAAGTTGACCACTCGTCTGGGTATATTGAAATATCGTGGTTTACAGTGACATCTTGCAAAACAGAAATGCATTAGAGATGGGTGTTAGCTATGGCTAACACCCCTCCGATGCTTAAGTCAGTAAAGGTTTGATTTAAGTAAAAAGGAAAGGAAATTGATAGAAACTAGTTTGAGGGGAAGCTCATACCTGACCGAAGAAACCGTAATAACTTTCAACTTACATGTAATAATGCTTCAGATGTATGGCATTCCAGCTTCTAGGTATTCGGATGCCGTCTGGGGTAGACAGCCAGTATGCACCCTTTCCTGCCTCAGCGTCAACAAGGTAGGGAACTTCCCACTTAGGGGCTAGTTTGCCCGCATGCAATTCCCGGGCATTCTGGAATACTTTCCTCAGTACCATGTCACCAACCTGGAAATGCCTTATTCTTACGTTCTTGTTGTACGACCTGGCGATTCGTTGTTGGTAGGCGGCCATCCTTATCTTGGCCCTGTCTCTGAGTTCATCCACGGTATTCAGATCCTGGGCTAGGAGGTGGCTATTGTCCTCAGAAGTTAGCAACCCATATCTTGCGGTTGGAATGGTTGCTTCTATGGGGAGTACAGCTTCAGTGCCGAATACTAAAGAATACTGTGTCTGTCCTGTAGCGTTCTTAGACGTCATCCTGTAATCCCATAATACAAGTGGTAATTCATCAGCCCATCTTCCCCTTTTCTTATCCAAACATTTTTTCAGGTTGTTGATGATCAGCTTGTTGCTCGATTCAGCTTGTCCGTTGGCTTGAGGATGCACAGGGGTTGATGTTATCAATTTGATTCCCCACCTTGAACAGAAATCCCTTGTCTTTTTGCTAATAAACTGAGAACCATTGTCGCAGATGATTTCTGAAGAAATGCCAAACCTACTCAATATGTTCTTTTTTAAGAAGGATATGACCTCCCTGTCTCTTATTTCGGCTTCGATCCATTTGGAGAAGTAATCCATCATGGCTAACATGAACACTCTGCCTTCTGGAGCTTTTGGTAACTTGCCGTCTATGTCCATGCCCCACTGCATGATAGGCCAAGATGAAAGTACGGGGTGAAGAGGTTCAGCGGGTTGATGTGAGATGTTGCTATGCCGTTGACACGCATCGCATTTTGAAGCGAAATCTATTGCATCTTGTCTCATAGTGGGCCAATAGTATCCCGTTCTGAGGGCTTTAGAAGATAGCATCTTTCCTCCTGAATGATTCCCACATTCTCCCGCGTGTAGGTCGTTTAGGACTTCTTCAACTTCTACAGGCTCTAAACACCTCATGTAAAGATCTGTAGCTGATTTTCAAAACAATTTATTGTTGATTAAGGTGAACCCGGACATCTTCATCTTGAAAGACCTTTGATTCTTAGAGTCCAGTGGAATGGTTCCATCCTGCAAATACCGTATGACAGGTTGAGTCCATGTTGGCACTGCATCCTGGCCTATAGAAGATGCCTCCGTACGGCCTAGGGCTGCGCACTCGTCTGTTCGATCAATGGCTGGATATTGGACGTATATGATGGGGATGTTTATATTTATCATCGCTCCACATGTTGACCCTAAATTATCCAGAGCGTCAGCTTCTGCATTTTCCTTGCGTGGTACCTGTTCCAAGGAAAAACTAACAAAGCGCGCAGCCCATGTTGGAGATAAAGTGTCATCTTGGTACTCTTAGCTGCATAGGATCCGATAAAATGATTGACTAATAGCAATGAATCAATAAACACGTTAAGATGAGTAACTTCTAAACTAAGAGCAGTATATAAACCCAGGATCAAAACCTCATACTCAGCTTCGTTGTTGGTTGCCTGGAATTCACAGGAAACCGCCTGGGGGATTAGCTCTCCTTCTGGCGACTTTAATAAGATGCCCAGTCCTATGCCTTTTGAGTTGGATGCTCCATCTTTGAACAATGTCCAAAACCTGGGGATATTATTACCTTCAAGGTGTTAGACTTCTAGTTCTACCTCAGATTGCAAGGTAGCACTGAAATCGGCCACAAAATCCACAAGAGCTTGGGACTTAATGGCACTCCTAGGTTCGTAAGAAATTTCGTACATATTGAGCTTGACCGACCACTTGGCCATTCTCCCTGACATCTCTGGAGTTCTCATAACAGTCCTGATAGAATAATTAGTTTTCACAATAATAGGATGCGTTTCAAAATAATGACGTAATTTAGTAGATGCAGTTATTAAGGCGAGGATAAGTTTTTCGAGATGAGAGTACCTGGTTTCTGCATTGAGGAGGGATTTACTTACATAGTACACAAGATGCTGACTGCCTTGGTCTTCCTTTACTAGGACAACACTTACGGCATTCTCGGATACGGCTAGATATATATAGAGGGGTTCACCTGGTTCTGGCTTAGCAAGGAGAGGTGAAGACGTAAGGTACTTTTTGAGATTCAAGAAGGCTTCTTCGTGTTGTTCGGTCCACTGAAACAACTTGTTCTTCCTCAACACGTCATAGAACAACTTGCATTTTTCGGAAGATTTGGAAATGAATCGATTCAAGGTGGCCACTCGTCCTATCAATTTTTGCACGTCTTTAACGTTTTTGGGGGACTGCAGGTTGAGAATAGCTTTGATCTGCTCTGGGCTGGCTTCAATTCCCCTCTTTGTCACCATGTACCCCAAGAATTTCCCGGCTCTAACTCCAAAATTGCATTTAGACGGGTTCAACTTCATATTGAAGGCTTCTAAGATGTCAAAGGCCTCAGCCAAGTGTTTTACATGATCTTTCATGTTCTTAGACTTTACCACCATGTCGTCTATGTATACTTCCATCATTTTGCCGATATGGTCCTTGAACATCTTGTTTACCAGTCTCTGATAGGTTGCTCCTGCATTTTTTAACTCAAATGGCATGGCAATATAACAATATATACCTTCAGGAGTTATGAAGGCGGTATCTTCTTGGTCAGACGGTTCCATTTGGATTTGATGATACCCCGAAGAAACGTCCATGAAGGTTAACACGTCGTGGCCGGCTGTCTCATCTACCAAAGAATCAATATGGGGCAACGGGAATGGATCCTTGGGACAGGCTCTGTTCAAGTCTGTAAAGTCTATGCATACACGCCATTTCCCGTTTTTTTTTTTTCGACTACTACCACGTTGGCAAGCCACCTAGGATATTGCACTTCCCTAATCATCTTCGACTTGAGCAGCCTCTCCACTTCTTCCTTGATGATCTGATTCCGTTCGTGGGCAAACTTCCTTCTCTTCTGATGAACCGGTTTGATGGTAGGATCTATGTTCAATTTATGGGTTATGATGCTTTTATCTATCCCTGTCATATCTTCATGTTTCCAAGCAAAACACATCTTCCTACTTTTGAGGAAGTCGATCAACTCTCCTTTGATTTCGGGGGGTAGGTCGGCTCCAACTAACACATGGGCATCAGGGCTAGAGGCTACCACGGGCACTTTCCTTACATCGTACTCAGCGGCCTCCAGGATGTCCTTGACGCCTTTCTGTAATTGCTATGCTAGACGGGGAGCAGAGCAGACTTTCATGTCTGTTTTATAACATTCCTTAGCTGCTTGCTAGTCTCCTTTTACCGTGATTACCCCCCAAGGCATCGACATCTTAAGGCATTGATGGTATGTAGATGGAACAACTTTCATATTGTGGATCCATGGTCTTCCCAGGATGAAATTATAAGCCGATGGGCAATCGATCATGCAGAACCTTTCCATGGAATTCAATCCCTCCACATACACGGGTAATTTGATTTCTCCAATTGTTTGTTTAGTCTCCCCACTAAACCCGACTAGGACGGAAGAATTCTTCACCACTTCGGTCAGGGGGATTGACATCTCTTCTAACGTGCTCTTCATAACCAAGTTTACTGAACTTCCTTTGTCGACCAAGATACGCTTTACCTTGCAATTGGCAATTTGCAAGGTGATGACCAACCCGTCATGATGAGGATCCAAAATATTTCCCTTATCATCTTGATCGAAGATGATTTACTGGCCTATAGAAGCTTCAGGACGTCGTGCCGGTAACTCTATCTTGTCCTCCTTAGAATCTTTGGCATGACATTTGGCTGCAGAGTACGTGGTGCCACAAATGTCCGACCCCCCGATAATAAAGTTGATCACCTTAGTAGCAGGGGGAGGCGAAGATGGGGTGTCAGCAACAGCTTCCTTTGTTTCAGCCCGTCCTTTTCTTTTTCCGAGTAGATCCTTAAGAAGGCCTTTAGAGAGTAAGTGGCTGATTTTCTTCCTTAAAGCAATGCAATTTTCCGTTGTATGGCTGAAATCTTCATGGTAAGCGTACCACTTGGATTTGTCCTTCCAAGGTGCGGTCTTGTCACCTGTCTTCGGCCATCGCGCCTTGCTCCCTAAATTGTCCATCGCATGTAGGAGCCCTGAAATGTCAACAGAAAAACAATAATCATTGATCTTAGGATAAACAGTTTCATCTTCAACATTATCATCTTCTACAACATTAATCTTAGGAGAGTCAGTTTTAGAATAGGGTTTCCCCCTGTTATATCGATAATGAGAGGATTCTGCTTTTCTGTCGGGATTGTCGTAGGTTGATGCCTTCTTGGACATCTTGCCATGGATCATTTCATCTTCTTCCAACCTTATAAAACGGACAGACCTTGTCCTGACTTCTTCCAAACTTCGAGATGGGAACATGACAAGGTCTTGATAGAAGGGTGACTCCCTTTTCAGGCCCATCCTGAAGCTTCCGTGGCAGTCGACACATCAATATGAGGAATGATTACTACCTCCTTGTTGAACCTGAACACGTAATACTTGAGGGTCTCATCAGGTTGTTGTACAATCCTGTAGAGGTCGCTAGTTAATTTTTCAAAGACACGATTACAGGAAAATTGGTTAAGAAACATGTTAACTAATTGGGAGTAAGATGAGATAGAATTCATAGGCTGATTAGTCAGCCACATCAAGGCGGGTCCAGACAAGGTGGAGCCAAAGCCCCTGCATAAGCAAACTTCTTTAAGATGCGGAGGGATGCTGATGATATCCATCTTTTCTTGGTATAGAGCAATGTGTTCGGCTGGATCTGTCGTGCCATCGTATTGCTTCATGGGGGGGTACTTGAAATCTCTTAGGGATCTCCATTCCAGCTATTGCAGGGGCAAAGCGTGAATCATGATGGCTGGTCGGAGATGCCTGGTTGAAGGGCAAGGTGGCTCCGGGAACCTTCATGAGGATTTCCTTGAGTTGTTGTACTTCTCTTCCAAGGGCAGTATCTGCAACAGGGTTAGTGGCAACTATAGGAATGAAAGGGGTATTGAACAAATTAAAACTCCCTGCTTTCCCTACGGGGGATGGAGTCACAAAGGTGAAACATGATGACAGCGGCATCGGGTTGGATGTGACGGTTGTGCTGGCGGTCTGAACGGTACTAGTCATGGACGTGTTACCTCGTTCACATTGCGCACTTGTTTCGGCACCTGAAAAAAGAGTCTTGGGTTGCAAAGGAGGAATCCCAGGAGTGCTCACAATGGGGACACTGCGCCCTGAAGCCGAAAAATCACGTCGCAACTGGTCGAGGTGAGTAAAGATCGTCTGGTTGGTTTGCTGCTGTTCGTCAAGCTGATCTTTCAACTGTTGCATCTGTAAGTACCCAAATCTGGCTCATGCCTTCTGGTTAAGTTTTTCAGCAATTCCCCGGACTTTCCTAAAGTTCAGGGGCAATTTGGGAACTTTCCCAAACCTTTCGAGGGGCGAAGGACTTGTTAGGAATTAAAATTCCACGTAGTCCCTCGCTGGAAAGACCTTCTAGAACGCCACCTTGCATGGTTCTAGAAATAGGCTGAGTCATTAAAGGATAAGACCGCACGGCTTCTTTTGCCAAAGGTTAATGCCGCACGGCTTCATTAGGAAGCACAAAACTGCCTATAAATAGAGGCCTCCTCTATTTATTTTGATATACAATTTTGAGCACTGTTACTCTGCCAAATTCAAAACACGAAAATCTAGAAAGCAAAACCCTCTCAAAATCACCTCCCTCCTCTCCAAAATCCCTCTAAAGTCACTCCTTCCTTAGGAAAACTTCAAGGGAGATAGAGGAACACCACGATTGGTAACCTCTCCTCCTTTTCTCTTTGAAATATACTTGTCATCTTGTTATATTGCTTACTTGCTTTCCATATTGCCATTTATTGCTATTATATGTGATTTATTGCCATAAAGATCAAGTCTTTACTATGTAGATCATCATACCCCCTTCCCCTATCACATAGGATTCATGGAGAATCCATCCCAAGGATGAACAATAAGACCACAAATGGCTTGTTCTAGGGTGGATCCCTAGAAAAAAGCTTTTGAGTGGGTTAGCCTTCCGCCGTGGATCCGATTTTCGTGCTTGCTTTTCCTTCCTTGTTTTGCATGCATTTTGGTTTTTGGGATTGTGCACATTCTGAATACTGAACAGGAAGTTTTCTGGAGCTAAAAAGGTGCCAAAACGTTCGAGGAACAACCTGGAAATGAAAAAATATTGGAACCTGGAAAATTGCTTGATCCAGCAGTACGGCTTGATATTCCCAGATCCTAGCCGGGCGGCTTCTTTGGGCAATTCCACCAGGACACAATTTGAGGCTAATCTGGCAGCTTTGGCAGCTTGGGGCTATTCAGTTCCAAGACTGACCGGGCTCCAGAAAATTTACGTGCTTAACTGTTGCATTTCTCCCGTCCCGAAAATCATTCCTTTT
Source organism: Adenophora triphylla var. japonica (assembly GCA_022495995.1). Taxonomy (NCBI): domain Eukaryota; kingdom Viridiplantae; phylum Streptophyta; class Magnoliopsida; order Asterales; family Campanulaceae; genus Adenophora; species Adenophora triphylla. Next base: position 73,765 of record JAFEMH010001671.1, read on the forward strand.
AAAACACATTTCTGAAAATCTCTATTTTAACTCAAAAAAGAACATTTTTAGGAGGCCGCACACTACGCGCACCTTTATATCCTGTACACTTTGCACGCACGTCCTTCAACCCGGGGTGGTTGTTCAGTTGCAGTTACGGACAGCCTTACGATGCTCCCGGGCGCGCACGGAATCATCCCAAACTCCCCATGGCAGCCAGTGTCGACCAATGCACAGTCCGTGTCACACATTTTAAAACTGTGACTTTTGGTTGGTTTTTGGTCTAGACCGTGTCATATAGCCTAATTGCATACCCCCGTAAAGGTCAAACCTTAGCCCATGTCGAGAGTCAAGATCCTTCGCGCAAGCGAAACTCTGCCGAATTTCCGCCAAGGAAAATTGGCAGAATCTTGACTCCAACATTGACTTTGACTTTGACCCGCATGGAATACGTAAGAGTCAAGCCCAAGTCCATGCCAAAAAAATCAAAAGATCTTTCGCGCAAGCGGAGCTCTGCCGAAATTCCGTCAAGGAAAAATTGGCAAGATCTTGACCCGGCGTTGACTTTGACTTTGACTCGCGCAACGTATGCAACAAAGTTCAATGTGACACCGTGTCATCCGGCTTTTACCGTCCGACCCATGCCTATTATTTTCTTGGACAATGCCAAAAGTCAAAACGTCAATCGCGCAAGCGAAACTCTGCCGAAATTCCGTTAAGGCTGAAAGACGAGACTTTCCCGGCATTGCCTTGACTATAATCCGCATCGCGCGTGCGTTAAAAGTTCCTATGGCCCACTAGACCCCTAGGAGCGTTCTTCTCTCTCGGTCGGTGGGATCCGCATGCCTTGTAGGATCCTTGCCCGGGGCTGTCCACCCTGGGAGGTCGAAATACAGGTGGAAAACGAGGGGCTTATAGACGTAGTGACGGAACCTACTGATCCAGGATCTAGAGTAGTTGCGAAAAAGAAGGGCAACCCATTTTCCAACCAAATAGAAATTAATAAAAGACACTGTTTTAAGTAAACTGAAAGATTCTTAATTTGCATATTGCTTGAGCCTTCAGCCTAAACACCTAACCCAGAGTCTAAACCTTGCCTATCCCTTTCCCGCAGCGAGAAAGAAGTGGGTGAGCATACCGGGTCAGCGGCTTGTCAGTGCTGAATTCTCAGATAGCTCGCCAGAATCCTCAGTTTTGTCAGCCCAGAGAGTCAGAATGGCAAATTTGACAGAAAACAGCAGTGGTTTGGGTAACCCGATGACTAGGGAAGAAGAGTTAGCCTTAGCCTTAGAAAGCAGTCGTAAGGTCCATGAGGAACAGCAAGCCATGCTTATCGATGCGCTCCGTCGTCATGGGGTTCAGATAGTGGTCGAAGCCAATGGTTCCCTGGTTATGGTAGAAGATGAGACTCCAGAAGCAGCGATCTCAGCTCCCCCAGCCTATAACCAATGCCCTCCTCCATCCACCTATGATCCCTTGCCAAGGACTACCCCTTTTCAGTCCTTTCCAACATCCCAGGCCGTCAGGGCTCCAACACCCTCGCCTCCTTAGATAAGACCCAGCTTTGTTCCCTACCAACAGAGAGCAAATGCCACGGCTATCCCAGTTACTCAGTCTCTGCATTATCCCATGGGACTCACTCCCCCTCCTCAGTATGGGCCATCCCAGACAATCTCCAGGCCCCAGAATCAATCCAATGATCTCTTTAACTTATGCCCTGCCATAGCAGATCTTCAACCCCCAACCTTGCCAATAGGACCCCACGAGGTTCCTTATTCCTTCCCTTACCCCGGTAGCCATGAATCCAACCCTTATGCCTCAGGTCCATCTTATGGGAATCTAGGACCAGGTCAAGTTTACACTTACTCCCCTTCGAAAGATCCCCAAGCCATGGTACCAGCTACCAATGTACCACCCACTATCCTGCCACCCAAGTCTGATAAACCTACTTCAGAATCGAACAATCCAAAACTGTCGCCTGACCCCAACATGACCTGGTTGATGGAACAAGTTAAGTCCATGCAAGAGAAATTCGGGGAACTAAGCACCAAGAAAGCAGCATACCAGATCACTGATCCCAGCAAAATTGTCCCTCTTCCTCCAAAATTTCGGATGCCTGAGATTGAAAAGTTCAACGGCACAGATTGTCCTCGGACTCACATTGAAAGTTACCTTCTTGCCATGAGGGCCAAGGATTGCACGTATCAGCAAATGGCTGATCACTTTCAACTATCATTAAAGGGTTCGACCCTTAGGTGGTTCCTGCATGTGAAGCCAGAGGCTCGAGCCACATGGGACCAGATCAAGGAGACGTTCATGGAAAAGTACAAGGCTAACTTGAATTGGGAAACCAGCAGGAATGACCTACAAGGCACTCTGCAAAGACCCGGACGAACCAAGAGGGTGAATTCTATAAGAGGTGGAATTGGAAACTTAGTGAAATGATGACCCCGTTGAATGAAGAGGAACAGATGGAGATCGTCCAGTCCTGCTTGAAACCTCAGTTAAGGGTCCAGATTGACAATTATTATTATCCTGATCTTCGGGCGATGGTAAATGCCGGCACTAAGTTTGAAAATGCCTTCAACATGGCTCCAGTCACAGGGACATGCAACTCTTACCGGTACAAAGCACCAGTCTCAAATGCCCCAGCCGTCACCGTAAAGGGAAAAGAAACGGTTGGCAAAGTCAATTATATCCTGAATGAGAAATTTGGACAAAGTTCAGGTCAAGCCGCTGTGAAGCCAAGGCCTCATTTCTATACTGCCGAAGATTTTGGAATGCCGCTAGAGAAAGTATTCGATGGTTTGGTGGCCGAGGGACTCATTAGACCTTTGGATAACTGGAAACCAAAGAACTCTAGTGTTAGAATGGATGAAACCAAGCACTGCCACTTTCACAAATATCATGGGCATAACACAATTGATTGTACTTACCTGAAGTTCCTGATCTCTCGCCTGATTGAAGAAGGCAAGCTTGAACCACCTCGGGGTCCCAATACAGTCAAGAATCCTCTTCCTGCCAATAATCGAGTCAATATGATTGAGTTTGGAGGAACAAATGCAGTTGGTTTCGGGAATCCAAAGATCATAGACATCCTGGAATTCAATGTTCCATATGCTGAATTGCAAGGAGAATGGAAAGAACTGATTGACACCTCCGCCATGGAAGGGCAATTTGGACCTATAATAGGAACCGATTTCGTTAATGTTGTCAAGGCCAGACCCCTCTTTGGTGATGTTGAACTAGTAACCATAGTCAAGATTACAGAAGGGAGACTCACTTATGAAGATTGTGAGGTAGGAGTAAGCCAAGCTATGATAATGGAGGTCTTTCCGAAACCCTTCATCACTCACGGTGAGCATAATGTGTTCGTGATGGCTCTTACTGTTCAAGAGGATCAGTCCCAACCCCCTATTTGGAAAAATGTGGAAAGAAGAGTTGATGAGCCAGAAGACTTTGATGACGGAGAAAGCTGTCTCTCAGACGTCGAAAGTGCAACTGGTCCCACTACCCCAGGAATGCAAATGGATGTGATCAGATTCGAAGAGGAAACTGTACCAGATAAGCTAAGCATTCTCCATGGGAATGATTTCAGCAAAGGAGGTAAAGGTTTGAAGGATGCACAGCAGGATAGGACCGCTAACAAGACCGCTTCTCCCCAGGGCAACAGCAGTAAAGAGTAAAACCCCAGTACAACCCATGTCAAACACTTCGAGTCAATAAGTAGTGTAGGGTCCAAAGTCGTTAGGGTTAAGAGTCATGTGAGTCAGGAGTCTTCGAATTCCAGTCCTCCGAGTCATCTGTAGGCCTCACGCCGGAAGGTTATGAATATGTAGCCAATGTCATCTTTCCTTTCGCTTTGAATGAAATGATAGATCTTTCTGAGTATCCCCTTATTGCCAACTTAACAAATGATAAATTAACTAATAACTTAACAATAGTTAATAATGAATCATTTGAACAAGATGTAAACACACCAAACGAACAATACATTAAAGAAATCTTTAAGCAGGTTACAGACAAAGAGGAAAACCGGGCCCAAGCTACCGAGGAGGTTTTGACAAGTGTTAACTTGGGTACTGTCGAAGAACCTAAAGAGACACAGATTGGGAACTTCTTCCAGGGGACTGAACAGGACAGACTGGTCAATCTGCTTAGAGAATACATGGATGTGTTTGCATGGTCATATAAGGATATGCCGGGGCTAGATAGTTCGATTGTGGAGCACAGAATCCCTTTAGCACCAGATGCCAAGCCAGTAAAGCAGAAACTGAGAAAAATTAAGCCAGAGTGGTCTCTACAGGTCAAAGAAGAGATTAAGAAGCTACTGCGGGTAGGATTCATCAGGGTCATCGAATATCCAACATGGTTATCCAACATCGTGACTGTGACTAAGGCCAATGGGAAGGTGCGCTGTTGTGTAGATTTCCGGGATCTGAACAAGGCTACCCCCAAAGATGACTATCCCTTGCCAAACATAGACATTCTAGTGGACGTCACTGCTAACTACGAAGTCAAATCCTTCATTGATGGCTTTGCTGGCTACAACCAGATCAAGATGGCCGAGGAGGACCACGAAAAGACAGCCTTCACCACACCGTGGGGAACGTACTGTTATACGGTGATGCCTTTTGGGCTTAAGAATGCCGGGGCTACGTATCAAAGAGCGGCGACTGCACTCTTTCACGACATGATCCACAAGGAAATTGAGGTATATGTCGATGACATGATAATCCATTCCAAAGGTGAGGATGGACAACACTTTATCGACCTAAGAAAGTTCTTTGAAAGGTTGAGACAGCATTCCATGAGACTGAACCCTGCCAAATGCACCTTTGGAGTGACAAGGGGAAAAGTGCTTGGGTATATGGTCACGGAACGAGGTATTGAAGTCAATCCCCAAAAGATCAAGGCCATTATGGACATGAGGCCGCCTCGAACCCAGACAGAGGTCAAAAGCTTTATGGGAAAATTACAGTACGTCAGCCGTTTTGTCAACCAGCTGACTACCATGTGCGAGCCCATCTTCAAGCTCATGAAGAAGAATGCAGACACATAATGGACTAAGGAATGCCATGATGCCTTTGACCAAATCAAGGCGTACTTAGTACATCCCCCGGTGCTATGCCCCCACCAGAGACAACCCTCTGGGAAAATGGGAACCCGTTTGGATTGGCCCGTATGTGGTGCAGAAGATACTTTTGGAGGGGCGATGAAGCTTGCGGACCTGGATGGCAATCCCTTTGTCCACCCGGTCAACGGTGATAAGCTCCGCAGGTACTATGTCTAAAAAAACAAAGAAAGAAAAAAGAATATGTAGTGCAAAAAAAGAGTAATGCCCAGCTAGGTTGAAAACCCAAAAAGGGCGGTCTAGGCAAAAGACAGGGTTGCACATATAAAAAAAAGAAGAAAGAAAAAATATGTAGTGCAAAAAGAGTAATGCCCAGCTAGGCTGAAAACCCAAAAAGGGTGGTCTAGGCAAAAGACAGGGTTGCACATAAAGAAAAAAAAACAAACAAACAAACAAAAATCCCAATAGTTCACCAGAATGAACTACGAAGACCTGAGCCCCTTAGTCTTTCTTGTAAAAGGGGAACGTAGGCAGCCAGAAATGGTTCGGTCTAAACAATAAATAAGACATTCAAAGTTTCCATGAAATGTGTCTTGAATAAATTTCTAAGATAATATCTCTTGTTAATTACAAGTCAAAAACTTCTTGATGAGTTCAAGCACGGTCTACTCTTGACTCTGCTAACCTGCTACAAAGATCTAAAACATACAAAAAAGGACCTAATAATCTATTGTGTTTGCAAATGGCAATAAGTGGATCCTAGGAATAGATCTATCAGTCGTCATTCACTGAATCTTCCTTGTTCTTCTTCCCTTTACCTCGACCCCGTCGAGTGTTCTTCCTCTTCTTCTCTATGATGTCAGTCTCCCTCATCCCAATCTCAGGTATCCTCACTGGAGCCTCCACCAAGCCTGTGTCAATAAGTGCCTTCTCTACCCTGGCACGAGCCCGTATCACCTCCCTCTGAGCCTCAGTAAGGGGAGCGACTTCTGATAGCCTCTCATACCGGGCTTCCATATCCCTAAAAAGGTCACCTGACTGGTTATGGCAACTAGCTTTAGCCTCAGCTTCCCTCAAAGCTCTGCTCGAGTCACAGTCAGCCCCCAATAAAGCCTGACGTCTCTCTCCCAAAATGACCTGAGTCGCCCCCATTTCCTTCTCATACCAGTCCAAGTAAGCCGTGGTCAAGATAGTACTCCTCCTGCTCTTGAGAATGGCCCTGGGTGGGAAAGCGGCATATGCCCACGCTCTCGAGAAAAATGAGAAGCTAGCTGGATCCTTCATGTCGAAAGGCACCACCTCCCTGGTACGGATGTCCTCCCAATCGTCCAATGGCTCCTGCAATGTCCCAAACTGCCTGGATACTAAGCAGGGTATGTAGAAGGATGACCAAGAAAGCCCTGGAACCTTCACTATATAAGACTCCTGAAACGTCCTCCGAGTCTGCAACCTCCAGTGAGGCACCCGTCAGTGAATGTCAGAGGTAGACAGCCGAGCCATCACCAGCTCCCAGCCACCCTAATCCTGTTGCCTAGGTGCACCTCTCCGGGAAATCACCCAAGGGCACTGAGTAGGCGAAGCCCCAGGTAAAGCCCCAAGTCTCTCCTGTAACCATAGAGTCAGACCGCTGGGCTCCCAGACCTCATGAAATGGTCCCCCTAGCCATCCTATCAATGCATGCAGATTCTCACCTAAAACCAGCGAGACGATGTCTTTCCCAGCCCTGCAGTCCCTGACCATGTCCAAAAGGCCACTATGACAAACCCCTAAGGACTCGGTGGTGAATAGAAAAGAGAACACGCAGAGGATAAAAGCATCCATAGCCACCGTGGTTGCAGCCGTATCCGGAGACCCAAACTTGCCCGGGATGTCAGAAATATCGATCCTGTCAGGGGCTACCATCATCCCCTCGGCTTCTTCCGGAGGAATTTACAAAAAAGATGCCAGCTTTACCGTCATCGGCACGTCTTCGGTCAGAGGAATCAAAATGGCTTCAATTTCTGGACCCCCAATCAATGCCCGGAAGTCTTCGAAGGTCGAGACGAGTTCGTTGTAAGAAAAGCAATAAACATGTCTCCGGACATCCCAAAACCTCACTGCGGCCCTTAAAAGTTCCCAATCGGGCGGGAGATCCTTCAAATGCCATAAAGACTTGATCTTGAAGGTGGTATCGAATAGCCCCTTATTAGATTGAAAGTTGTGTCTCATCCAAGATTGAAGATCGGACAGAAAACGGTCTCTTTTCCCCTTTTGCAATCTGATTGGTTTTTCCATGGCAAGTGATCGAAGTTGATGATTTTTGGTCAAAAATATGCTCTGGGATCAGTTGGGACAAGTTTAGGGTAAAAATGAAATGAAAAGGCCATTCCTTGATTTTATTTGAAAAAAACCAGTTCAAACAAGGGTTACAGCCGCACGGCTTCTTTTGCCCAGGACCTGGCCGGACGGCCTCATTCGCTTCTGCAGAAAAAATAAATAAAAATCTGCAGCAACCAAAGCTGCTGCCCAAGTGGAATTCTCACCCCACTTTCTCAACAAAACCTGCATAAAAACAGGTCTAAACACCATTCATACAATCACATATCATCACAAACCATTTTGGACCAATTTCCGCCCCATTTCCAAGCAAAAAGGCTGCCCCGAGGCTCAAGTAATATGCAAAAACATAAAGCATTGATAAGAAAAGAAAATAAAGGATTAATACATTGTCTTTGCCTCTTTGGCGCCCAAATAAAACGAAAAAATAACAAATTGTGCATAAATTGTTCATTGTTTGTTTCTCTCCTTCCCCTTGGTCAACCTAAGGAACCCTAAGCCTCCGACTCATCGTCGTCACTGCTTAGTTCGTAGAACTCAGGATTCCTCATCAAATCTTCGTCATCACTCACGTCAGACAAATTGACAGTCACGTGCTCATACTCCGCCAGCTGCTCTAAGATGTCCGTATTAGGCCCCTGTCCCCGAGGCACGGCGCTGGTGGATGAGGTTTGATACCCTGAGGTGTGATACCCTGAGGCTGATGATGAAGACGCTGTGCTCCCCACGTGCCTCCTCTTGCGCACGGACTCCTGCACATTTGCCCCAGCCCTGGAAGCGCAGGCCAGCTTCCTCAGAAGGGACCGATACACATCCTTCCAACCCCTGTTCTGCCGTAACAAGCCGTCATAGGTACGAGCAGGAACCTGCGAGAAAAGAGAAGAAAAACTCAGAAAATCTCAAGAAAAGTTCAAAATCGCAGAAAGCAAAGAAATCCGAAAAGAGAAGGAACCTAGAGATACTTACAGTGCTATCAGCAAGTAGAGTATACTGGGGCTCCCTCGTGTCAGGAATAGGCACCATGAACCTCCTCGGTACCCCGTTTACCACATAGGAGAGATGAGCAGGAGGCATAGGTAGATCAGTCGGCTCTGCTTCCCCGTACCCCTGAGTGACAGCTATCTTCACCAGCTCCTGCGGTGTCCTCAACCGTGCCTCCATAAAGGTGGCGTACGGGGTAGCAAAGTCAAAATAATCCTCGGCCGTCACACCAGCCTGATACCTCTCTATCTCATCTGCTGACCAGTTTCTGGGCTACATCATAAGCGGTGGAGGGTCATGAGGAGTGATAGCACCCAAAGGAGGGACATGGCCTTGCTGCCTGGAGAAGCGATCCCCCAGATAAATAATGTCACAGGTCAGTCCTGTCAGCAATCTCCTCTGCCTGGTCGCCACCAAGGCATCCCCTAGAAAAGCCTCCGGGTACCTCCCCCAAGGATAAAAGTCCACCCCCTCGTGACCGTCCCTGTTGACAACAGGTCTCACCATCTTGTAATCGAAAGTAATCCGGGTCTTCCCGGTGAACTTATCTCTAGCCTCTCCCCTCCAGCGAATCATGCCCGGGAAGATCTCCGGATCACTCTGTTGGTTCCAAGGAAAGAACCCGATCTTCTCACAAAACCAGACCTGCATGTTCAAAACAAAAAGGGTCATCTCTCTCATAAAAATATCAAGACAGAAAAATAAAAAAGAGAGAAAAGAAAGTGAGAATACCTCAAGAGCAAAAGAAAAACAATCCATCGAAGCAGCCTTGTTTTGGCTGTACAGATCCAAAGAGAAGTAGAGCTCAGCCAATCCGGCCTCACCCCAAGAGACCGCCCCAACCTCATCCAAATCCTCCAAAGAGTCAAGCAGGCAAAGCATTGCCAATGTCCATGAGTTCGCAAAAATAGTGACGGACAGCATCAACCACAGAAAGGCTCTCGCGAGCTGGTGGGCAGTCACCTCATTGGCGGCAAACCCCTACATACACTCCAGAACCGCCACCTCCACAAACCTCGTCTCCATCCCAAGCCCCTTTGGACGGAGGTCAAATCCCACCAAAGCTCTAAAATCGGCTGCAGAAATGTGATCTCTCCAAGTCACAGGCCTCCCAGTGAACTGCAAGCCAGTGATAGCAGTGTAATCGGCCGGAGTCACCGTAATCTCTCCCCAGCTAAGATGAAAGCTGTGAGTAGTGTCCCACCAGAACTCCGAGAGGGCCTGAACCAGCCCCTTACTCTTAGAGGTCACATGAATGCCTCTACCAATAGCGTCAATGAAAGAATCGAGCCCGGTAGCCATCACCAGCTGCTTAGGATTCACCCCATCCTTCTCGAAGTTGGGCATCCTATCCCACAACTTCACCGCCACCTCAGCGGGTCCCCTCGACTTGCTCTCCTTTAGGAAAACACAACAAAAAAATGTGTCAGTCCTTCATTTCATCTCAAAAGCATGTATATATTCAAAAGTGCACATATTTTCAAAGAAAAACATTCATAAGAGATTTCTAGCATCCTTTGCCTAGAAAACGTGTCTTTCATCATTTGAAGAACGTCATCCCGAGCACATTGCTCTCTCAAGCACAAAATTCCAATTTTCACAAAATTCTTTGCACATAAGCTATAATTTTTCCAAAAATGGCCTGCATGAATCCTTTTCATCATCCAAAATCTTGTTTTCTCATCCATGATCAGAAATTGACCTAGTTCTAGCACATGCAAGAACTCCGTCACATTTTAGACATTACTTTTCTTACTTTATTTTCAAAAATGAGTCATTCTCATATTTTTCTCAAATGAATTGCACATGCATGTTCATTTATGTCCTTAGCCTCATAGGTTAATCACCAAACTCCCAAAATAATCAACAAAATCACAAGAAAATTTGAAAAATTCCTAAAAATCGGGTCAAGCCCTAAATCAATCGAAATTCGATCAAATTTGACAAAATAAGCAAATCAAGAATGCTTACCCCAATAGATTGAGATTTTGTCGATTTGTGCTCCCTCTTCCCGGGATAGAGCTCGGAAGGAGGTGTGTTAAAGTCGTATTTTCACTCGGTTCGAATGAATTCCCTCCTCCTCCTCCTAGCGGCCTCCGACAAGTTTCTTCACGCTTGTCGAGGCACAATATTCCCCTCTTGATCCATCTCGAGTAGTAGAAGCAAAGGAATTGAAGATTTTCGAAAATTCTCTCTCTACTCTCTCTCTTCTCCTCGGCAGAAACAAAGACAACAATGGTGCCTTTGCCCGTTTCAATTCTGTTTAAACAATCTGGTGAAATTAAGATTCAAGCCGGACGGCTTCTTTTTCCCCATCTCTCGCCGGGCGGCTTCATCCGCTCTGAACTGAATTTACACTTTTGCCCCTGTACTTTCCATTTAGGCATGCAAATCTCGTTATCTCTTAACCAGAGTAACGCTGTTTCCCAAGGATACCCATTATCTCTAAGGAGAATAAACTTTCCTCTCGAAGCGCCTCCGTTACTTCCATTATAACGGAATAACGTTAGGTGACATTCTCCGAATTGTCAACACTCAAACTTTAGCTACCTCTATCCCATAGATAGTGAAGTACGCTTCAGTTTCTCTAAACTTTAGATACCTCTATCCCCTAGATAGTGAAGTACGCTTTAGTTTCCAAACTTTAGCTACCTCTATAGATAGTGAAGTACGCTTCAGTTTTCCAAACTTTATGCAACCTCTATCTCCTAGATAGTGAAGTACGCTTTAGTTTTCCCAACTCTAGCTACCTCTATCTCTTAGATAGCGAAGTACGCTTTAGTTCTCCAAACTATAGCAACCTTTATCTCCTAAATAGTAAAGTACACTTTAGTTTTCCCAACTCTAGCTACCTCTATCACTTAGATAGTGAAGTACGCTTCAGTTCCTCTAAACTATAGCAACCTCTATCTCCTAGATAGTGAAGTACGCATTAGTTTCCCAACTTTAGCTACCTCTATCTCCTCGATAGCGATATAAGGTTTAGTTTCTTCAGGTAACAACATCCATTAATTGTTAATTCAGGTGACAACCTCCATTAATTGTCAATCAGGTGACTCCTCCATTAATTGTCAAAACCTCAAGGATCCTAGACATGTTCCTAACTATCTAGTGAGACTTGAACTATGACCAAGGCTTGATTCCTCCGGGATACGTAGGTAGCCTTTCATAAAGGTTCAGCCATCCGACCACATTGGTCACCCTTTTCATTCAACACTCCTCAGTGGTGCATGAGCCTTTTATAAAGGTTCAGCCATCCGACCACATTGGTCACCCTTTTCATTCATCACTCCTCAGTGGTGAAGTAGCCCCTCATAAAGGTCCAGCTATCCGACCACATTGGTCACTTCCTTCATCTGGCATATCCCCAGTAGGATCAGCCATTTGACCTCCTAGGTCACTTTCCTTCTATCTTCCTAGCAAGAAATCAGTCTCTCTTCGCCATTCCCCAGTGGATCCCGAACTATGACCTGGCTTGATTCCTCCGGGATACGTAGGTAGACTACTTTAGGTTCAGCCATTTCGTCACATATGACACCCCATTCCCCAGCGGATCTTTTCCGAACTACGATCATGGCTTGATTCCTCCGGGATACGTAGGTAGCCTTCCAAAGGTTCAGCCACTCGACCACCTTGGTCACCCAATCCGTCTCGGCAGTTCGCCAGATTGGATCCTTTTTTATCGATAACCCGAACTTTCCTAAAGTTCAGGGGCAATTTGGAAACTTTCCCAAACCTTTCGAGGGGCGAAGGACTTGTTAGGAATTAAAATTCCACGTAGTCACTCGCTGGAAAGACCTTCTAGAATGCCACCTTGCATGGTTCTAGAAATAGGCTGAGTCATTAAAGGATAAGATCGCACGGCTTCTTTTGCCAAAGGTTAATGCCGCATGGCTTCATTAGGAAGCACAAAACTGCCTATAAATTGAGGCCTCCTCTATTCATTTTGATATACAATTTTGAGCAGTGTTACTCAGCCAAATTCAAAATACAAAAATCCAGAAAGCAAAACCCTCTCAAAATCACCTCCCTCCTTTCCAAAATCCCTCCAAAGTCACTCCTTCCTTAGGAAAACTTCAAGGGAGATAGAGGAATACCACCATTGGTAACCTCTCCTCCTTTTCTCTTTGAAATATACTTGTCATCTTGTTATATTGCTTACTTGCTTTCCATATTGCCATTTATTTCTATTATATGTGATTTATTGCCATAAAGATCAAGTCTTTACTATGTAGATCATCATACCCCCTTCCCCTATCACATAGGATTCATGGAGAATCCATCCCAAGGATGACCAATAAGACCACAAATGGCTTGTTCTAGGGTGGATCCCTCACATGATGATGTGAAAAATGTCATCTTTATCATATAAGAGTGTCATCTTTTCATTAAAAATGTCATCTTTACTTACATAAATGTCATCCCTTTCCCATAGACCTTGCTTCCAAGGATTGTCCACCTAAATGGTTCTTAAAGGAAATAGGAAAGCCATAAAGGTCTCCCTTTTACATTTCTAGTCTTAGTTTTCATAGTGTTCCTTACACTTGTTTGCATAAAAATGTCATCTTTACCTTCAAATGTAACTCCCCCATGTCCCTCATGGTTGGATCACTCTCCAAGGATTGCCTAGTGACCTTCTTAAGGCACAAAAAGGCATAGGATGAGTATAAAGATCCAATCTTTATACCCCTCCCCTTAGTCCCTTTTGGTACTTGAAGCATCTCTTGGGGCGTAGCAGTGTAAAGGTCATATCTTTACATCATTTCCTCCACATAAAGATGCCATAGTCGAAGTCCCTTTAGAGACGGACGAACCTAAGCCCCTACATCTCCGATCATCACTTGAGACGAGCACAAATGTCCCTATCAAGCTCAAATCGTCTCAAGATGTAGGATTGATAGGCAAAGGTCCTTCCTTTCTAAAGAGTCTCATTCTTGGACTATAAAAGAGGTGTCCCTATTCCGATCACATATGACCAAAGGTCACTTAATGATGATCGTAAGTCCAAGATGAGCACGGGATCAAAGTCCCGAACATATCAAAATCCAAGGAATCCCGAGCGATAACCAACTCATGGTTTATACGTCCGAAAGATCACTTGGCACATTCCCTCTTTTTCAAATCACATCTCACACACGAAAGCACAAAGCAAGCACGAAAGTTGGATCTTGGAAGACTTGCTTCGGCAAGGCTCCTTGGGTGAACGCCAAACGTTCTTCCTAAGGGGTAACTTAACCTCCGGACCCTAATCCTTTTTTTCAAAGTTTTGAGGAAATCAAAATGGCGTGGCGACTCCGTTTTTCAATTTAAACCGGATGTCTTCAAACCGATGTGAGGCGGTGACCCCTTACACGAGAAAGCGGTTCAACACAAAAAAATGCCGCAATCTTGGGCACCACATTCACAGCATCGTACTCGTCATAACAGTTATAAGTTCTAACGGGATTCCAGGTAACGTCATAGATAGGGGTCCACCCAGACTGAGTCCTTGTCTTTGGGACGTGATGGTGCCAGAACCCATTGGCGGATGCGGATTGGAAGTTGCAGGCAAGCTTGACGTGATGGTCCTTGCCCCAGTCGTGATGATGGGGGTAGACATAGCTGAGGTCGGATTGCTCATCTTGGATGGAATCTAAAAAACCAAAGTTCCCACAGACGGAGCCAAATTGTTTTGGACAAATTTCGACAAGTAAATTTGTCTTCTCAAGGAGGTTTGGGCATAAATGGAATATGATCCTCAATGCAAGATGAACACAAGGATGTAACGAGGAAACCCTTAGAGCAATCATCCAAGAGAAAAACCTCGGGAGGCTTTTGGCAAGCCTGCCTAAACCAAACAAGTTTTATTAAGTATATGAGAGTTTTTTAGTACAAGTGCAAGGTAGGAGTAAGCAAGAACTATGTCACGTGAACAAGAGTGTGTCCTAAGAGTAATATATAGGCGTTATTGTAACTGAATGTAACAACTTGAATGTCGTGCTGATTTTGTGCCTAGAATCTCGCCCCTTGTTGATGGAGTCCAACCGTTATCTTCTGAGTTGAATCCGTTAGGTTTGTTCTTTGACTAGGTCCGAACGGTCACATGAGTGGTTTATTTGTTAATAATTTTGCTCCTGAAAAATAGGATAAACACAACAAATAACTTCAAGGTGTTAGTCTAAGATGTAAATCAAGATGTTACCTCAAGATGAATATCCAAGATGCAGAGCATGTTGAGTGGATTTTTTTAGGACGTAACAATAGCTGCATATTACGGCTATGTGATATGGCAAATGGATGTCAAACGGATTTCCTAAATGGAAAGATTCTTGAGGATGTGTATTGTACACAACCCAAAGTTTTGTCGATCCAAAAAATTCTAATAAAGTATGCAAGTTGCAAAGATCCATATATGGGTTGAAGCAAGCTTCGAGGAGTTGGAATCTTCATTTTGATGAATCGGTCAAAGAGTTTGATTTCATCAAGAACGAAGATGAACCTTGTGTATACATGAAATTCAGTGGGAGCATAGTACAATTTCTAGTATTGTATGTCGATGATATCTTACTCATTGGAAACGACGTTCCGGCACTTCAGACTGTCAAGTATTGGTCAAGGAAATGTTTCTCAATGAAAGATATGGGTAAAGCCGCTTACACCCTTGGCATCAAGATCTATAGAGATAGATCTAAAAAGATGATTGGTTTGAGTCAAAGTACTTACATTGACAAAAGTTCTTAGAAGATTCTAAGAGAGGAAACTTGCCAATGAGTCATGGTGTTACTCTTATCAAGACTCAGTGTCCTAAGACAACTGGTGAGCGAAAGAGAATGAATGAAGTTCCATATGCTTCAGCATTTAGATCTGTCATGTATGCCATGATTTGTACTTGATCGAATGTTTTATATGCTCTAAGCATGACGAGTTGTCACGACCCTAATCCTAGGCACTATTTTAGTCACGTGTTGGGCATGTGGGGGTGGGATGTATTGCTTCTCAGTTTAGGAATTATATGATAATTAAAGTATTTATGTGTTTATTTTGACATTTGGATAACTTACGTGATTTTAGGATGTGAATAAATTAATTTTAATTATATAATGTCTAAATGGAATAAATAGGAATTATTGTAGTAAAGCTATAAAATTGAAATTTTAAATAAAAAGTTATAAAAGTTGTTGAGGAGCTTAAGTGTAAATGTAAATTTAAGGTAGTTGATGGTAGGATTCAAAACTTGGAGGAGCTTAGGTGTAAATTGTTTTATATAAATCATAAAACTTTTCTCAGAAGCTTCATTCTTTCTCTCTCAGTTCTTTCTTTCTCTCTACGTCCCAGAAAGTTCCTTCAACCTATGGTTACCTTCCAAAAATTCCTATAAATCAACCGTTGATCCGTTCTTCAATTTGTTTTCAAATAAACGTTCAGGAAGCCGAGTGGAACATTTCTAGCCAATCAAAGTTTTTATTATTTTCAAAATATTTTAGTAAGTTATTATGATTTCTTTCAATAATTGTTCATACCATGTATAATGATGATATTATGGTTATATACATGGTTCTTGATATTTTTGGGTAAATTATTTGACTTTTGGAATGAAGGAAAATTTGGTTTTGAAGGAGGATAGTGAGTTCTTGGCATGAGGGTTTGGGGTGGAAGTGATAAAGTTGATATGTTGTGTTGTATGGACTTGTGGGAACATTTTAGGTGATTGAAAATGGTATACTGATGTTAAGGTATAAGGAGATGAACCAAAAAATAGCTTTTCGTTTCCTTGGCTGCTGATGTTTAGCATCAGTATGAAATTCTGGGCAAGGGCACGACTCGTGCCCTGGAGCACGAGTCGTTCCTCCCTTGGATCACTCGTGGTAACTGTTGTGGGCATTTTTCAACATGGCGACATCTTCAATTGATCCTGCATATCGAGATGTCATTACACTGTAAGTATTGTTTTAATATTTACTTGTTCAATATTTCCTAATATTCTTATTCTTATTTTTCAGTAATTAAGAGAGGAATGCGGAACAATCTCCAAGCACGTTCAACAGACCTTCAAACGGCTAGGGCGACTTGGTCTCACGGAGGTTGAAGTGATAAACCAAAATGCCGAGATTATAGGAACCATATTGACTCTTTCATATCTACTTGTATTTAAGGGGAAATGGAGACGGAAAAACACATTCATGCTCATACGCACACACTCTACACAAAAAGCTCTTGTAATCCTCTCCATTATCTTCCAAAGTTGTATTTGTGATCATTATAGTGAAACCTTTAAGGTTGGAGACCTAACTCCCGGGGTTTTTTCCAAAGAGGTTATCACCTTCAAGGTTTTCCTCGTTAACAAATCGTGGTATCATTATCTCTTTTTCATTCTTTTGTTCCATATAATCGAATTCCATAGTTCCCTCCTTATTGTTCAATCCACACACTAAACATAGTTAAGATTCTACTTTATTGTTTTTTCTACCAAAACAATTTGGCGCCCACCGAGGGGCCTCGTGGTTTATCGGTTATTTGAAACATTTCCTAATCAAATTCACTATGTTCTGCACCCCCAATGTGTCCACCGCCGCAAAGGTCCCGCCGTTGTTCCCACATCGGGAGGTAGAACCAGCTTGTTACCACCACCTCCTCGCACCGGGTCTCGCCCAACTCAACCTACGAAGACTCCACAAAAGGGGGCAACGTCTTCCAATGCAGTATGCCGACATCCGAGTACCTTGACCAAAGTTGAATCAAAGGTTGGACCAGCAAGATAACAATTCGAAGGTGTTGACCAATTCCATGATTAAGATGCGTAAAGACCAACGGCTCATCGCATCGCGGCTTGAGAATATATCACCGCTGCGTGCAAGGATTCTCAACTTTGACAACACCAGAGGATCTACATTTCAGAATGAATTCATTCCAATGGGCAGTCCTCCTCCGCTGACATCTTTAATGATGTCGACATCTTTGCCCGGGGACACCCCATTGACGCCATCTTCCGCAGGATTCACCCCATTCATTCCATTTATAGACAACACTATCACGACTACTACGGACGATTACGGTTTGCTAAATAATCTTTTCAATAATAATAATTTCAATCGTATTCCTATGGGTGACCCTTTGCGGGAAACCCACTAGCTAAACAGATGCAGATCTCGTAGAGCCGATAATGAACGTGCTGTGTGTAACTCCTCCAATTCAACCAAAGGACCCAAAACTGTTACAATCAATCCCGGTTTGTCCCAAAGAATTGCAAATGTCGACATCCCGAAGCTGCCATGCACACCATCTATGAAGTTGCACGATCGGCACCACGGACCTGTGAGGAGCATGTTGCAGACACTATCAAGAAAAGATGGACATAATCCATATCCCGCTTCAATACCGGGAGGCCTGCTTATGCAGGGGATTTGGATCCACCTTGTCTGGACCAGCTCTCAAATGGCTGATTAGGCAACCCCTAGGTTCAATTGCCTAATGAGACTCTGAAGGATTATGTCCATTGGTTCAATAAGGAGGTGTTAGAAATTCCCAATCTTGACATGTCGACAGCCACAGAAGCATTCAAAATGGGGTTGAAGAAAGATTCACAGTATTATCAAGATTTGGTAATGACTCCTTGTAAGCGGCTAGAAGAAGTCGGGAGCAGGGGCATTAAGGTTCATAAGGCTGGAGGAAGATGAGCTGCGAAGATCGAAGTCGTCATCCAAGATGTCGACATATGACCATCCCGACAGAAAAGACCGAATCGTCCCATCGCAGAACAACCGTCCCAATCCTTATCCGAGAATTGACACTAGCAAAATTAATTCGGTAGAACGGTGAGGATGAAGATAGTGATAATGTGCCTAACATTTCGATTATTGTTTTTCTCGTTGACATTTCAGGTGTACTCTGGCAATGGGCAACCTAGGAGACAAAGCCGATGGCCAAAGAAAACGGACAAAACCACGGGATGGCGTGACAAATCAAAATGGTGCGCTTACCATGAAGACTTTGGACACGTTGCGAAAGACGCATCGCGTTAAGAAAGGAGATCGATTACTTGCTCTCGAAAGGACATCTTAAGGAGTTGTTGGGATCCGTAAAGAAGAAGGCTGAAAATGCGTAAGCTCCTCATGAAGCCGAAAGGCCGGTTTCTCCCCAGCATCAACAAAGGTGATCAACTTCATCGGTGGAGGCTCGTAAATATGTGGAACATCCTATTCGCCGCAAAATGACACGCTAAGGAGTCAAAAGAGGAAAAGCCGAGAGACAACCCAGGATGTCGACACCTTGCCGGATCCAATTACCTTTGATGAAAGTGATCGTGATAACTTGCCGGAACCCCATCATGACGGTCTGGTTATTTCCTTGCAGATCGCCAACCTGTACAATACGACGTATTCTGGTAGATGGGGGCAGCTCCGTCAATCTTATTATGTTGGGTACCCTTAAGGAAATGAACATCCCGTAATCGGAGATTGTCAAAAAGTCTTCGGTGCTTTGGTAGGCTTCAGTGGTGAAGTCAAAGAAACGGTGGGGAGATAAAGCTTCCAATATACTCAAAGGGCCTCAACACCATGGAACGGTTCTGCGTAATTGATTGCGCAACATCTTACAATGTCATTCTTGGAAGACCGCTGGATTCACGGAATGAAGGCCGTACCCTCCACTTACCATCGGTGTGTGAAGTTCCCAACACCTTGGGGTGTCGCTAAGATTTATAGTGATCAACAGGTGGCCAAGGAATGTTACAAAACTTCAATGAAGGCGTCTACATCTCCAAAACAAGCATAGCAATTATCGAGGAAAGTACGTGAAGTCCTGGAAGCTAGGGAGGATGATGTGAAAGAAGTATTGTTAGATCCTTCCAACCCGACATCAAAGTACTTATTGGCACCGCCATCCCGTCGAGATATAGAAGAGAAGCTTGTGAACCTATTAAGAAGCGAGAATAAAGAGTTTCGCTTGGAAACATGATGACATGACAGCATTAGCAAAGATGTCATCACTCACAAACTTAACATAGATCCTAGCTTTAAACCAAAGGCACCGTAAACGTAGAAAGTTTGCAAAACCAGAAATCGATCATCAAGGAGGAGGTAGAGCGCTTACTTAAAGCCAACATGATACGGGAGGTCGATTATCCAAGATGGTTGGCGAATGTGGTTGTGGTAGAGAAGAGAAACGGGAAATGGCGAGTTTGCGTCGACTTCACCGACTTAAATAAAGCCTCGCCCAAAAGATCCTTTCCCTTTGCCGCACATAGATTCATTAGTTGATGCCACCTCAGGTCACGAACTCCTCACTTTCATGGACGCGTCCTCGGGATTTCAACAAATTCGGATGGAACCATCGACCAAGAGGACACCGCCTTCATAACCCCCACGTATTTATTGTTATATTGCCATGCCTTTTGGACTAAAAATGCAGGTGCAACGTATCAAAGGCTCGTCAACAAGATGTTTAAGGATCGGATTGGGGACACAATGGAGGTATACATCGACGACATGGTAGTAAATTCCAAGAAGGCCGAGGATCACATAAGCAACCTCTCTCAAGCTTTTGACATCTTGGATTGTTTCAATATGAAACTTAATCCATTAAATGCAACTTCGGAATGAAGGCCGGCAAGTTTCTCGGGTTATATGGTTACTAAAAGAGGCATTGAAGCCGCCCCGTAACAAATACGCGCTATTCTCAACCTGTCATCACCTCAATCTGTCAAGGACGTCCAAAGATTGACAGGAAAAATTGCCGCACTCACTAGATTCATTTCAAAATCCTCAGATCGATGCAAACCTTTCTACGACATCTTAAGAAAGAACAAGAAGTTCCAATGGGAGGAACAACATGAAGAAGCTTTTCAGAGCTCAAAACTTACCCGTCGACACCTCCCTTATTGGCCAAACCTCGATGGAAGAACATCTTTACATCTACCTAGCAAGGTCCGAAGGCGCTATAAGCGCGATCTTGGTGACGAACGAGATGGTAATCGGCAACCCATCTACTATATAAGTAAGACACTCTTAGATGCCGAGACCGTATTCTCATTTACAAAAATTAATTTTAGCTTTGATAATTGCTTCTATTAAATTAAGGCACTATTTTGAAACACATACTATTATTGTACGCACTAACTATCCTATTAAGAATGTCATGAGAAAACCAGAGATGTCAGGTCGAATGGCGAAATGGTCTGTACAATTAAGCACATACGACATCAAGTACGAGCCCAGAACTGCAATAAAATCCCAAGCCCTGGCGATTTTGTGGCGATTTCATCAACCCTACAACAAGAGGTGGAATTGGAAGTACAGCAACTTCAAGATGATGACATCCTAAAAATTTGGACTCTCTACATGGACGGTGCTTCCAACATGAGAGGTACAGGTCTTGGAGTTGTACTAAAATCGCCACAAGGGGACATAATACCACAATCTATCAGTTGCAGTTTCAAGGCTACCAACAATGAAGCAGAGTATGAGGCTCTAATTGCGTGTTTAACTGCAGCCCAAGACTTAGATGTCAAGCATATCCGGGTGTTCATGGATTCATTACTAATTGTTAATCGCACAACGGGTCCTACGTCGCGAAAAACGCTAAGATGACAACATATTTGGAAATTGTAAAAATTATTTCGGCCAAATTCAAAACATTTTCCTTGGAACAAATCCCACGGGAAGAAAATTCTCAAGCGTATGCTCGCAAACTTGGGTTCGGCCTTCAAAAGCTTCTCACAAACCAAGATCCCAATCATACATGTTGACATCCCAAGAATTGACCATCTTGAGATGTTCGCCCGGATGCCGACATACTTGCCTCTCTGCAGCAACCTCTTGGACAGCTCCTATTATCAAATATCTCTTAGATGATACGATCCCGATCGAGGAGAAAATGCAAGAGCCTTCGTGGTAAGAGTATCTAAATATTTACTTATTGATAATCTCTTGTTTAGAAAATCTGCCGCAGGTCACTACTTAAGATGTCTAGAGGCAGATAGAGCCCATCAGGTTCTCAAGGAGCTGCACGAAGGAGATTGTGGAAATCATACCGGGGGTAGAAGTTTACATAATAAAGCTCTTAGAATGGGCTATTTCTGGCCTACAATGAGAAAAGATGTCGTTGACTACGCAAAGAAATGTGATTCCTGTCAACGACATGGGGACATCCTGCACCCGGCCACCGACCTGCTACATCCTATCCTGTCACCATGGCCTTTTATGGTTTGGGGAATGGACATAATAGGAAAACTTCCCATAGCACCAGGGGGACGAGTATTTCTTTTGGCCATGACAGACTACTTTTCTAAATGGGTAGAGGCTGAGGCATATGTGCAAGTTCGTGACAAAGAAGTGATATCTTTTATCAAAAGGAACATATTCAGCCGATTCGGAATTCCATCATAGATAATTTGTGACAACGGCTCTCAATTCATCAGCAAGAGGACCCAAGATTTCTTGACATCTTGGGGTGTTAAGATGGTGACATCTTCGCCTGTTCACCCTCAAGCCAATGGACAGGCAGAGTCTAGCAACAAAATAATAATCAGCAACTTAAAAAGAGACTAAACCAGTAAGAAAGGACGTTGGGCGTAAGAGTTACCAATGGTCCTACGGGCCGACAGACGACATCTAAGAATGCTGCTGGTCAAACCCCCTATTCACTTGTATTTGGAACCGAATCTGTTATTCCAGCGAAGTCCTTGTACCAACGGCAAGATACGGCTTGCGACATCCGAACATAATAAAGACATCTTGATACATGACCTGGATACTGTGGACGAGCTAAGGGACATGGCCAAAGTTCGCATGGCAGCATATCAGCAAAGGGTAGCCCGATCTTACAATAAAAATGTAAGGGTTAGAAGGTTTCAAGTAGGAGACTTAGTCCTACGAAAAGCATTCCAAAATACCAAGGAGCCCAATGCAGGCAAGCTCACCTCAAAATGGGAGGGACCCTACTTAATAGATGCACAAGCCGGAAAAGGAGCATATCGCCTTGCAACCTTGGATGGCCAAATGATATCGCGAAGTTGGAACGCCATTCATCTCAAAAGGTATTACATTTAAATATGATTTCCTATGAACTCATCTTTCCAGGTATGAATCGTCTTTTAATTCTTTACAACCTTTCTTTTCTCCTATGCATCTTTTTTATTATTTACAAGTTAAGATGTCGCTAATATACTTTGTGGAGAGACGTCAACCTTAGTTGGCGTCCGTTTAACGTGTGTCTATCTTATGAGGTATTGACACATTTACATGGGGACATATCGAATGCACGCAAGGAACAACGATTTCTCCTCCGTTAGAGACTGTCCATCTCTTCTCAAGTAAAGGTACACAATCCCTTCTAAGGTTTAAAGAGTTAATTACCTCTTTCTTAAGAAGTTAGGTTACCACACCTTCGCCTGGAGCGCAAGTTATCTCACTAATTGAGGTGTGGGGTGGGCCTATATGGGTAAACTCATATAGCTTACCCATTCCCACTCCGTTAGATGATTGATCTTAAGTATTATTCTTATGGTTATGGCATATTCGTGTCATCTAAGTATCTACGGTTTATGGCATATACGTGTCATCTAAGTATCTACGGTTTATGACGTATACATGTCATCCTAAGTACCTATCATTTCGACATACTATCATGTCACCATATGTGCAAAACATACAAAAAATTATCCAAAAGAAACAAGCCTTGACGTGCTTGAAAACTATTAAACCATAACTAAACTAAAGCAACCATAAAGTTTCCGAACTACCAACAAGAACGTGCACAAGTGTTGGACCAACCCAACACATAAAAGATTGTCTTTAGTCCTTATGGACCCATTACAAACCAAATAAAAATAAAAATTGTCTTAAGGGATTCCACCCCAGTAAACATCAACAAAATACCAAAACCAAGTTGTTTTACCTTCTTTTTGTTTAGGTGGCTTCGCTGCAGTGTTGCATCAGTGTCACTTCTCCAATTCTTGGTGCATCCTTGACAATCGTTTCATATGGACTTGACGACACCTCGCCCTCGTCCGTCACCTCACCTGTCAACTTGAACAGATAGGCACATTCCCTATTGATATCCCAAGCACCAGCCTTCCCTTCCGATATTCCTTCATCATCTTCACCTTGCTTTGAGAGACAGTCTTCGCTGCGGCTAGTTTGCAAGAATTCCTCACTTCGCTATCTCCTTGTTGTGGTCATCCTCACTTTTCGCGAGACTATTCAATAAGTCCTTCACTGTCCTGTTCTTGTTCTCCCACCGACTTGCTTAATTGCTCTATAGTCTTCTCATATTCCTTCACCTTATTATACGATGCCAACTTCTCCTTCCCGACCAAAGCGATGTCACTTTGGACTTCTTCTTTACCATTTCAACTTCTTTTGCCAATTCCTCCACGTACCCTACGCCCGAAAGATGACATCTTGATATTACTAAATGTTATAACAACCTTTGAAACTATTCAATATCCAATTCATGGTGTCTTACCCCCGTCGACAGGCTCATGTATTTCTTCATGCAATCTCCCGCTGACATTCCATCAAAGGAGTCTCCAACCTCGATCACTTCCTCTTGGATAGCTTTTCTCTTCCTCACCCTAGAGCCAATACCAATGCTTTCATCAGAACGGTGACTCTTCTTAGGAGCGAGGTGGAGGTTTCTTTTCAATCTTGACAACGGGTTCGAGAGAGCGGGGCCTCAATATCATCCAGTCAAAGTCGACCACGAAACTACCGGTTTGGAGACGCATGGACATATAGATATTGTCAATAACGAATAACACATCAAATTGATGACGGTTATCAAAGGTAACAAGATACCAAGCTTACCAAAGGACATAATTACGGAAGTAGAAGCCTTTATATCCTCTGGAATAGTCGACGAAGCTTCCAACAAACCTTTGGGAGACCTCTTATCGAGAGGGAGACTGAAAAACTCTTCGATCTTGGCTAGAGTGTCTTTGGCAGGTGGAAACAATTCTCCCCAATCAATATCTACATAAAAGCAAGAACAATTACAATTCAGTTTGTCTCAAGAACAGGAAGTCACAAGAGTAAGAATTTAAGTACCTCCCTTGTTCCATTGCTTCGATATCTCATCCTTTTCTCCAATCGACGTCCTATCAACAAAGAAAAATCTATTCTTCCATCCCCTATCACTGGAGGATGTGGTGCTCATCAAAGGATTTCTACCTGATTTCTTTCTAAAAAGGTACCTTTTGGAACCAAAAAGTTGAAGATCATAGGAATAGGCAATTTCGGGAAGCCCTAGGTGTAGTCCGTTTTCTCGGTTTACTTTGAGGATAAAAGCAAAAACTCGCCAGGCCATTGGCATAAGTTGAGCATAAGCCAGTTGAGTTTTTCGAAAGAACTCAGTAACCAACAGTGGAAAAGGGTAACTAAACCCTAGAAGGAAGGGATATTCGAAGAAACAGATCCATTTGAGGGAAATATGGTCAGACCTAAGTTTTATGGAAAAGGGATGAAAAATTGCACCACTTGGGAAGCAACATTGTTGTTTTATGGACTCTATTTGAGAATCGTTGAACAAACAAGTTTCTTGGTGGTTTAGTGAGAAGATTTCCGCAAACAAAATCGTCGAGATTAATCTCTACGGGACCTTGTGGGGATGACGCTTTCTTGGGTTTGGACGCAGACAACCTAGTTTTACCCATGGTTGACAAAGCAAAAAGAGAAAAATAAACAAAGGAAGAAGGTGAGAGACGGAGGAATTTTACCTTGGAGACGAACGGCGCCGTGGGCCAACGGAGGTGAAAAGAAGCTTTGAGAAGATTAATTTATCCTCTCAAGCGGTTAATAAAAAGAAAAAGAATTCATTTTCAAAAATAACTCTTCTCCCCAACCGTCCATTTCAACGCCACGTCTTCCAAAACGTCCCATCAAGCGGGCGGACAGTTGGACCATTAATTCAAAAGAAAAAACATTTTGCCTCTTCAGTTGCCAACATAGTCAAATGTTTTTGGGGACAAATTGTTGTGGGCATTTTTCAACATGGCGACATCTTCAATTGATCCTGCATATCGAGATGTCATTACACTGTAAGTATTGTTTTAATATTTACTTGTTCAATATTTCCTAATATTCTTATTCTTATTTTTCAGTAATTAAGAGAGGAATGCGGAACAATCTCCAAGCACGTTCAACAGACCTTCAAACGGCTAGGGCGACTTGGTCTCATGGAGGTTGAAGTGATAAACCAAAATGCCGAGATTATAGGAACCATATTGACTCTTTCATATCTACTTGTATTTAAGGGGAAATGGAGACGGAAAAACACATTCATGCTCATACGCACACACTCTACACAAAAAGCTCTTGTAATCCTCTCCATTATCTTCCAAAGTTGTATTTGTGATCATTATAGTGAAACCTTTAAGGTTGGAGACCTAACTCCCGGGGTTTTTTCCAAAGAGGTTATCACCTCCAAGGTTTTCCTCGTTAACAAATCGTGGTGTCATTATCTATTTTTCATTCTTTTGTTCCATATAATCGAATTCCATAGTTCCCTCCTTATTGTTCAATACACACACTAAACATAGTTAAGATTCTACTTTATTGTTTTTTCTACCAAAATAGTCATGATAAATAGTTTACTCGTGCTGGGGAAGGGCAGGAGTCGTGCCATGGGGCACGAGTCGTGCCTAGTTCTGTTCCCTGTGAATCAGTTTTCAAGCCTTGTACACCTTAGCTCCCTAATCCATCTTTCAACAAAATTTGACTCTAATCCTAGTACAACATTAGAGATTTGCAATGAAGTCTTAACTGGTCCAAAATGATATAGAGAAGGTCTTTCAATATGGTTTTGAAAATGGTTGGAAGGTGTTATGAAAACTTAACCAAAGTTGTTAAAACATGGTAAATAATTCTCAAACCTTTATAGAAGGTACTTAATGTTGTGTAATGAATATGTGGGGCTTACTTGTGTTACATTGTGCCCATATTTGATTACATATTCATGATTGTTGATTTAAATAGTGTATGAAATACATGTTGCACTATTCCATTGGTTTGAACATGAGTATTAATACCATGTTGTTGTATTGATATCCCAAGTGTAGATTTATTTTCAAGTATCTATTAAGTGCTTGAATGTGGTTGTATCAGCTGATGGGTAGGGGTATAATAGAATACGATCAATTATGAGGAATTGTTCCATAAGGTGATTAGATTATATTATACCTGTGACTGTCCCCTTCTGTGGCCACAAATTGGGGTAGATGCTTCTGTATTGAGCCAAAAGCCTTACAGATAGCTGTGATCTTATATGGTTCTCTGAAATATGAGTCTTATAAGATGTGGATATTCTTAAGCAGTTCACAAATGAGTGGATTTTTACTCCCGACATTGTACGACTTATTGTTCAAACGGGAAAGGTAAACTGAGGTAAAGTAATGTGTTTATCGCTTTACCCATGTGTTGTGAGCAACCTTGTTATTTGTTGCATTTTACTAGGAATCTTGTTGCATTCATAATAACTTATTGAGATTTATTCTCACCCCTCTCCCTTTACTGTTTTAGATCCCGCTGAGACAGGTGGACCAGACCGGTGAGGTCGGGAAGGAGTTTGGACAGCGTACATTTTGGGTTGTCAGGGTATGTATATGGTTTGGGGAGTTGGGAGTAGTGTGGATTTTATTCTTTTGGGGAGATTTGTACATAAAACTTTTATAAAACATTTGCAGTTGTGTTTATGTTGTAACTAAATATGAAGTTGGTTATCTTTCAAAGCTGGCTTTTGTAAACCTTTACATTCATAGTTGTTTATAATTAAAACAGGTAATGTCTTTTCAAAGATAGTTAATATATCACCTCCAAGTGGAGATGTTAATGTTGATTTGTTAAAGTTTATTTTTACTTTTTGAATTAAACAAAATTTTTTTTTTAAAGGGAGGTGGTTTGGACGCTCCAGCTCGGGGCACGAGGCGAGGTCCCGGGTCGGGGTGCCCACAGTTAGTATCAGAGCTTTGGTTTAGAAGTCAAGGGTAGATGTCTAGTTTATGGGGGAGTGTGTGATATTTGACGACCAGTGTTTGATGCAGGGGTTAGTATAATGGCAGGAACCGGTGATGAACCAAGGGATCAAGGAAATGTGGGTGATGTGGGGGCCGGAGGAAACCAATATGCAGAAATGATGAATTTGTTCAGGGTTTTCCTACAAAATATGGCAACTCAGGGACAGGCTCAACAGCAACCTGAGGGAAGGCAAGGACATGGGTTAGAGAAGTTATTAAAGATGGCTCCACCAAGCTACAATGGGGATCCAAATCCGATGAAGGCAGAAAGATGGTTGGAAGCTATGAACAATTTTTTTGTGGCAATGGAAAGTCCGGACGAGGAGAAGGTTAGATGTGTTTTTTTCAAGCTGGAAGGTTCTGCAGAGCACTGGTGGCAGATACTTAAGGAGAGTTGGGAGCGGGACCATATGCCCCAGACTTGGAAAAATTTCACCAGGAGATTTAAAGAACATTTTATTCCTTTGATTACCCAGGACAAGAAAGAGGTTGAATTTCTGAGGCTCGAGCAAGGGACGATGACAGTGGCCCAATATTCGGTGAAGTTCACAGAGTTAGCGAGGTATTGTCCTCATTTGGTACCAGAGGAGAGTCTACAGGTTTGTGAAAGGGTTAAGATTGGAATTCCGAAAACAGTTGTTGACGCATGACTTCCCCAACTATCAAGCAGCAGTAAACATGGCGTATAGAATTGAAAATGATATTGAAGAGCATCGGGGCAGACCTGAAAGTAGTAGTGGAATCAATCCCAAGTTCCAAGGCTAAGGCTCAGGGCAGTATAGAGGATAGCTAAAGTCTTCAGCTCCAGGGATGGTTAGAGGAGGAAATGTTACAATTTCAACTCGTCCAGTATCCAGCCAGTTTGGGACTATTTGCAACTTTTGTAAGAAGGTGGAACATTCTGAAGACCGCTGTTGGAGCAAACAAGGCAAATGTATTGAGTGCGGAACAGTGGGTCATTTCATGAAAAATTGTCCTAGACTTCAGCGGGGTCAAGCTGCGGGTAACGGGCAGCAGGGTGGCCAACCAAGGGGTGGTGTGAAGAGGGACAATGAAGGGAAACCGAAGGAGAGAGTGCAAGGTAGAGTGTTTGCCTTGGGTCGAGGCGAGGTAGATCCCACAGCTGTCATTAGAGGTATAGTACCTGTCTCAGGAGTCAGGGCTCGTATTCTTATAGACCCTGGGTCATCCCATTCTTATGTGGCATCTCATTTTGCATTCACTTTGCATAAATTGCCTAAGTTTTTGCCTTATGTCCTGGAGGTCTCTACTCCTGTGGGAGAGTGCCTCGAATCTTCTTTGATTTATCATGGTTGTGAGGTGATCATATGTCGGCATGTATTGCCAGTGGATTTGGTAGAGTTACCAATCCGTGATTTTGATGTCATTCTAGGCATGGACTAGTTGAGTAATTGTCATACCTTGGTAGACTGTCGCAAGAAGAGAGTCTCCTTTTCTATGCCTGATTTGCCTGTGTTTATATTTGATGCGGATAAGTCTTTATTTGGCATTCATGTTATATCTGCATTAAAGGCTAGAAAATTGTTGTCTAAGGGATGTGAGGGGTACTTGGCGTATGTGTTAGACTCGAGTAAGAAGTCTCCCGAGTTATCTCATGTTCCAATTGTGAATGAGTTTGTTGATGTATTTTCAACTGAATATTCTATGCCTCCGAATAGAGAAGTGGAGTTCTGTATTGATTTATTGCCAGGTACTTCACCAATATCCCAAGCACCTTACAGAATGGCTCCAGCTGAGTTGAAAGAATTGAAAATTCAGTTGCAAGAATTGTTAGATAGGGGCTTCATTCGTCCAAGTGTTTCACCCTGGGGAGCATCGGTCTTGTTTGTAAGGAAGAAGGATGGTACGTTGAGGTTTTGTATTGATTATAGACTGCTGAATCAAGCTACTATCAAGAATAAATATCCTCTTCCAATTATTGATGATTTATTTGATCATCTTCAAGGTTCCGTTATCTATTCCAAGCTTGACTTGCGTAGCGGATACCATCAGTTGAAAATCTGACCGGATGACATTTCCAAGACAGCCTTCAGAACGAGGTATGGTCATTATGAATTTGTTGTTATGCCTTTCGGGTTGACTAATGCATCGGCAATATTTATGGACATGATGGACATAATTTTCAAGCCTTATCTTGATAGTTTTGTTTTGGTCTTTATTGATGACATTCTGGTATATTCAAAATCCCGGGAAGACCATGAGAAGCATTTGAGAATTGTTTTATCTGTGCTTCGTGAGAAACAGTTGTTTGCAAAGTTCAGCAAGTGCGAATTTTGGCTTGAACAAGTTTCTTTCCTGGGTCATGTGGTGTCAAGTACGGGTATTGCTGTGGATCCTACGAAGATTGAGGCCGTAGTCAACTGGAAACAGCCTTCAACAGTGACTGAAGTCCGTAGTTTCCTTGGGTTAGCGGGATATTATTGAAGATTTATAGACAGATTTTCAAGAATTACAACTCCGTTGACCAGATTGACTCGGAAAGACATATCTTTTGTGTGGGATGCTAAGTGTGAAGCTAGATTTACTGAGTTGAAAAAGAGATTGACTTCAGCTCCGATTCTTACCCTTCTAGATGGTTGCGAGAATTTTGTGATTTTCAGTGACGCCTCCAAAGAAGGATTGGGTTGTGATCTTATGCAAAATAGGAAAGTGATTGCTTATGCTTCGAGGAAGTTATCACCAATGGAGTAGAACTATCCTACTCACGACACGGAGTTGGCTGCAATTATCTTTGCGTTGCATAAGTGGAAGCATTATTTATACGGGGCAAAATTTGAGATTTTCACTGATCACAAGAGTCTGAAATACTTGTTTACCCAGAAAGAATTGAACAACAGGCAGAGGCATTGATTAGAGTTGCTGAAAGACTATGATAGTGTCATTTCCTATCATCCAGGGAAGGCTAACGTGGTAGCAGATGCGATTAGCCGAAAGGCTCATTATCAACATTGGTGTCCCGTGAATCGAGAGGTGAGATGCTATTTGTGAATGTCCAAGCAATTCCTACTCTATATGGGGATCTTATGGAAGCTCAACAAAGTGATACTGAATTGAAGAAAATTTTGGAGAAATTACAAGATGAAAAGACCAGGGAGTTTGTGTTGAACAAAGATGGGATTTTAACATTCCAAGGCAGAAATTGCGTACCTTCTTCACCGGAGATCAAAAGGCAAGTATTAGAGGAAGGCCATCAGTCCAGATTTGCTATTCATCCAGGAAGCATGAAGATGTATCAGGACTTGAAGAGAGGGTATTGGTGGAATGGAATGAAAAAGGAAATCACGAAGTTTGTGTCAAAGTGCTTGACTTGCCAACAAATCAAAGCTGGACATCAAAGACCCGCGGGATTACTTCAACCACTGGATATTTCAGAATGGAAATAGGAAGGAATCTCAATGGATTTTGTGACTGGATTACCTCCTACCTCGAAGAAGATGGATGCTATTTGGGTGATAGTGGACAGATTGACAAAGTCGGCTCATTTTCTACCTGTTTCAACAAAGTATTCATTGGAGAGATTGGCCCAGTTGTATATTTGAGAGATTGTGAGACTTCATGGAGTACCTGTCAACATTGTTTCAGATCAAGATTTGAGATTCACCTAGCGTTTTTGGAGGGCTTTGCACGAGGCTCTGGGTTCCAAGTTGATTTTTAGCACAGCGTTTCATCCTCAGACAGATGGGCAGACTGAGAGAACTATTCAGATTCTTGAGGATATGTTACGGGCATGTGTGATGGATTTTCACTCATCTTGGGAAGATCATTTGCCTTTGGTGGAATTTGCATATAATAACAGCTACCAGTCTAGTATTGTGATGGCACCGTATGAGGCATTGTATGGAAGAAAATGTAGGTCTCCAATGTGTTGGGATGAGGTTGGTGAAGCGAGACTTTGGGGTCCAGACTTGGTTAGAGATTCAACAGAGAATATTAAAGTGATTCGGGACAGATTGAAGACAGCTCAAAGTCACCAGAAAAGCTACACCGACAACAGAAGAAGGGAGTTATCATTTCAAGTGGGTGATTTTGTATTTTTGAAGATTTCTCCACGGACTAGGATTAAAAGGTTTGGTAATAAGGGGAAGTTGACGCCGAGATTCATTGGTCCATTCGAAGTTTTAGAGAAGGTGGGTGAGTTAGCTTATAGATTGGCTCTACCTCCATCTCTTTTGTCTCTCCACGATGTATTCCATGTCTCCATGTTGCAAAAGTATTATTATGATTCATCTCATGTTTTGAGTTCTCCTCCTGAGGATATTCAGGCAGATATGACTTACGTGGCGGTACCATTGAAAATTCTGGAGTGACAAGTCCGGGAGTTGCGTACCAAGAGTATTCCTGTGGTAAAAATTTTATGAAAAAATCACACCATTGAGGAAGCTACTTGGGAATTGGAATCTAAAATGAGAGGGAAGTATCCTTGGTTATTTGATCACTCAGGTAAGTGAATTTAAAATTCGGGATGAAATTTCTTTAAGGGGGAGTGAGTGTCACGACCCTAATCCTAGGCACTATTTTAGTCACGTGTTGGGCACGTGGGGGTGGGATGCATTGCATCTCAGTTTAGGCATTATATGATAATTAAAGTATTTATGTGTTTATTTTGACATTTGGATAACTTACGTGATTTTAGGATGTGAATAAATTAATGTTAATTATATAATGTCTAAATGGAATAAATAGGAATTATTGTAGTAAAGCTATAAAATTGAAATTTTAAATAAAAAGTTATAAAAGTTGATGAGGAGCCTTAGTGTAAATGTAAATTTAAGGTAGTTGATAGTAGGATTCAAAACTTGGAGGAGCTTAGGTGTAAATTGTTTTATATAAATCATAAAACTTTTCTCAGAAGCTTCATTCTTTCTCTCTCAGTTCTTTCTTTCTCTCTACGTCCCAGAAAGTTCCTTCAACCTAGGGTTACCTTCCAAAAATTCCTATAAATCAACCGTTGATCCGTTCTTCGATTTGTTTTCAAATAAACGTTCAGGAAGTCGAGTGGAACATTTCTAGTCGATCAAAGTTTTTATTATTTTCGAAATATTTTAGTAAGTTATTATGATTTCTTTCAATAATTGAAAATGGTATACTGATGTTAAGGTATAAGGAGATGAACCAAAAAATGGCTTTTCTTTTCCTTGGCTGCTGATGTTTAGCATCAATATGAAATTCTGGGCAAGGGCACGACTCGTGCCCTGGAGCACGAGTCGTTAATCCCTTGTATCACTCGTGGTAACTAGTCGTGATAAATAGTGTACTCACGAGTCGTGTCATGGGGCACGAGTCGTGCCGAGTTCTGTTCCCTGTGAATCATTTTTCAAGCCTTGTACACCTTAGCTCCCTAATCCATCTTTTAACACAATTTGACTCTAATCCTAGTACAATATTAGAGCTTTGCAATGAAGTCTTAACTGGTCCAAAATGATATAGAGAAGGTCTTTCAATATGGTTTTGAAAATGGTTGGAAGGTGTTATGAAAACTTAACCAAAGTTGTTAAAACTTGGTAAATAATTCTTGAACCTTTATAGAAGGTACTCAATGTTGTGTAATGAATATGTGGGGCTTACTTGTGTTACACTGTGCCCATATTTGATTACATATTCATGATTGTTGATTTAAATAGTGTATGAAATACATGTTGCACTATTCCATTGGTTTGAACATGAGTATTAATACCATGATGTTGTATTGATATCCCAAGTGTGGATTTATTTTCAAGTATCTATTATGTGCTTGAATGTGGTTGTATCAGCTGATGGGTAGGGGTATAATAGAATACGATCAATTATGAGGAATAGTTTCATAAGGTGATCGGATTATATTTTACCTGTGACTGTCCCCTTCTGTGGCCACAGATTGGGGTAAATGCTTCTGTATTGAGCCAAAAGCCTTACAGATAGCTGCGATCTTATATGGTTCTCTGAAATATGAGTCTTATAAGATGTGGATATGCTTAAGCAGTTCACAAATGAGTGGAGTTTCACTCCCGATGTTGTATGACTTATTGTTCAAACAGAAAAGGTAAACTGAGGTAACGTAATGTGTTTACCACTTTACCAATGTGTTGTGAGCAACCTTGTTATGTGTTGCATTTTACTTGGCATCTTGTTGCATTTATAATAACTTATTGAGATTTATTCTCACCCCTTCCCCCTTTACTATTTTAGATCCCAATGAGACAGGTTGACCAGACCGGTGAGGTCGGGAAGGAGTTTGGACAACGTACATTTTGGGTTGTCAGGGTATATATATGGTTTGGGGAGTTGGGAGTAGTGTGGATGTTATTCTTTTGGGGAGATTTGTATATAAAACTTTTATAAAACATTTTCAGTTGTGTTTATGTTGTAACTAAATATGAAGTTGGTTATCTTTCAAAGCTGGCTTTTGTAAGCCTTTACATTCGTAGTTGTTTGTAATTAAAACAGGTTATATCTTTTCAAAGATGGTGAATATATCACCTCCAAGTGGAGATGTTAATGTTGGTTTGTTAAAGTTTATTTTTACTTTTCGAGTTAAACAAAAGTTATTTTTTAAAAGGGAGGTGGTTTGGACGCTCCAGCTCGGGGCACGAGGCAAGGTCCCGGAACCAATGTCACATCAACGATCCAAACACATACTTAGACGTTTTCACCTCATTTGGGAATTCATACAATGAGGATACATTAAGATATGCAAAGTATTGACCGACGATAAACATATGGGATCTGCTTACAAAGTCCCTCGCACAAGCAAAAGCATGATGGTCATGTTAGGTCCATGGGTATACGATACCTAGGAGATTGGGCCTAGTGCAATTGGGAGATTGTTGGTGTTATGCCCTAGGCTGATGATTATTATGACTGGTAATCAATTCCGTTATGTAATCGTCTTTACCATTTAAAATAGAGATTGCTTATTTGGATTATTATATGTTTACATGTTTATTATAATATTATGTGTCCCTAGTTATTGTGAATAACTAGTATAAGTTGGTAATGGATAATCATAGAGATGATTATATGCATGGGGATGCACATTACACTTATGGGTACTTGTTAGAAAACAAGGTACTGGACATACCCATCTATGAGATTTATGACATGGTCTATGGTCATATATGTCATGATTAAATCTCATGATAGTCGTGTCATTAGAATCCTTTGTACCTAAGATTATCATCGTCTTCCACATGATGAAGGTTATGTTTGATGTAGTCTAGCACTATCTTTAATAGGATAGCAATAAGGGCTATGTTGGCACAATTGGATTCATGTAGGGAAGAAAGATAAGTCAAGATGGAATTTGTCCCTTGTAAAGAGAGATGTCTGCTTGGGCCCCTCGATGAATAGTGTTGATAAAATGTACGGCCGTACTCAAGAGATTTGATAGAGATCAAATGCACTTGGATTATCAACATATTCAGAGTCGAGAAAGCATTGAACAATATAAGTTGACATGGACCATGACTTATGTTCAATATGACATCGTGTGACAAAGGGATTGTGACAATGATCTATCAAGGAATCAAGCTTTGATGTTATATTTAATTGGGTGGATATAATGGCTTGCTAGAGACCACTTATGTCTTGTGAGGTTGATGTTTCATCTCACTGCCAACATAAAATATAATTCCTATAGGGTCACACACAAAGAGCGGATTAAAAATTACTCAAATCTGGGAAAAGGAATTCTGGGGCTATTGCACGACCGTGCAGTTTAAAGGACACGCCCGTGCAAAGGGTTTGCATGACCGTGCGTTGTAATCTGCACGCCCGTGCAAGAAGGGCTAGAGCGGCCGTGCATTTTAAAGTGCACGCCCATGCAAGTGGTTGCACGACTGTGCAAGTTTAAGTGCACGGCTGTGCATATCGGCAAATCAGCAAATATGATTTTGGCTTGGATTAGGGTTTCTCCCTAATAGTTAGGGATATTTATAAAGTATAAATAGCCCCCTTCTCCTCAGCCAAGGGTGACGAAAATTAGGATTTATGAAATACTAATTCCTTGATTTTGATTATGAATCAAAGATCAAAACTCCTCAGATTCAATTCCATATTCGCCATTGATTGTTGAAAATTGTTTCAACAATCGGATCATCTAGCAATCCAACAAGATACAAGATCTTGGTTTGTTCGCGTGTGGATTACCGATAGACGGTGATTCCGTTATCACCTAAAGCTTGTAGATCTACAATCGTTGATTCATCATCAAGGAAGAACAAGGAAGAAGATCAAGGTTTTGGCTTCGATTCAAATCTAAATTACAAATCGTATCCGAAATACAAACACACAACAAGGTTGGTAAATCTATATTCATGGTTTTAAGCTATTCATATTAAATGGATCTAGGCTAGGGTTTTGTTTTTATATAAATCTTCCGCTGCACATGTAACCCAAAAACCCAACATGTTCCTCATTGGGAAATTGAGACTAGGAAGGCCTTTCAGGAAGGTTCCTATGTTGTCAGGGTTTTGGGGTTGTCTTGGTCTTCTTTCTACTTCTCGTCGCTCGTTTCTCGACAGCTTGGGATGAGGCAGGAGCCTTTGCTGGGCTGAAGTGAGACTGCTACTATGATGGTAGCTCCTTTCTCCATGGCGGACCTATCCGCTTTCCTTCTCTTTCTGGAGATATGGAAGTTTGCTGCTTTCCTCTTGGGTACTTCTCAGATGCCGGGAGAGTGTTGTTCTGACCACCGAGTACCTGGATTGGTACGAGTAGCATCTCGGGCAGACTTAAGTGATTCTGGGGCAAGATTGTCATTTCAGCTACAACCTTAGGAGTGCGAAAGCTTGGGCTAACCCTCAGGATGTCACGGGAGACGCTTTTTTTTACTACGAGACTAGAGTTGAACGATTGGCGGAGAGAGGTCCCCTTTTGCAGACTCTTAGGGAAGAGATCCGTGCTGAGGCACTGACGAACGAAGCTCTTAGAGAGACTGGATTGCTTGACCTGACTGGGAGGAATCCTAATCTAGGAAGGAGGGAGACAGAGATAGTTCACGGAAGAAGACTCATTGGGGACGAGGGAATAAAGGAAAGAGTGACGAAGGGACAAGCGCGAGTGGCGCGGAATGACCTTCTGAAACTCTAAGTATCCATTCATTGTCATTTGCAGACACATTAATTGTTAAATGTTTTAAGTTGTCTTTTAGCATGTTGTGAGTTTGAGAGTAGACCATGCTTGAACTCATCAAGAAGTGTTTTAACTGTGATGATTTTGTGATTTGCTTTAGAGCTTTGTCGAGATGCAAATTTCTTGCTTGCTTCTTGTCTGAACCTTGATGGCATCCAACTTTTTGGAATTTTGTGTATTCCTTAGACCAAACCAATGAAGGCTGCCTACGTTCCCCCCGGACTGAGGGGCTCAGTCTCTGTTGTTTGATCCTTTTTTGTGAGAGAAGGGGAGACAGAGAAGGGGGAGAATGGTGCAACCTTGATTTTGCCTAGACCGCCCTTTTAGGGTTTTCAATCTAGCTGGGTATGTTCTTCAACACCTTTGCATTTTTTTTAATCAATCACTCAACCAAAAATGTGAAAGAAATGACTTGTAATGTACACTTGCAAGGGCGTATATTTTTTTGAAAAGGTGGGAACGGGTCCCTTTTTGTGTGAATGCCTTATTTGATGTAGGCACAAAAAACATGCTTTTGGGTTTGACTCTTTTGAGAGAGTATGAGCACTGAAAAACTTATAAAAGTGTATGAAAGCCCTTGCTGAAAGAAAATCAGTGTTTAGCTCTATTTTTCCTATTTTGTAGAAAAAGAAGACTTGTCGAGATATATGAAAACTTGATTTGTTCACAATGATCACATGTTTGCTTAAACCTTTATTGATGTTCGGGTTATTCAACAATTAAACTTGATATGCTTGATTAATCATGAGGAGAAACTCAATCGGTTCCAAGGGTCGAGTCGGGTCAGGTGTGAGAGAAGGCTTGTGTATAGGAGAGGTCATGGTGAGACCGGGTTTGTGGATTTGTATCTGTTTATGACCGAACCATTTCTGGTTGCCTACGTTCCCCTTAATACAAGGAGCTCAGGTCGCCGTAGTTCGGGGCGAACCGTGTTTGGCTTTGGGGCAAAGGCATGAATATTTGTGCGGCCTTTGGCGAAAAGGCTCGGACGAAAGGTTGGATGATGAGGCATGGGCCTTGAGATGAATCCTTGACAAGTCATATTTGACGGCTACTTCAATGATTCCATTGCTTCTTGATCGTTGCTCTCATGGGAAGAGACAAAATTTGAATATATCTTAAGGACTTATGATGCTTTTTCCTTTGCCTTCCTGCATTGAGCTTCTGACTAGCGGTGCTGGGTCCTTGGCTCTTTTTTTTTTTGAAGCCCCTGCTTAAACTTGCTTGATGCACGTGAGGGGGAAGGAAAATCCCCTAGCTTGTTGTTGACATGAGAGAAATCATTTAATGATGTCACTGTCGTCGTTGACTTGGTCAAGGTGATGGTAGGGATGTGATTTTGGAAAGTGTATGGCTTGATGGAGGCCTTTTTGTGGGTTATGGTAAGGTGTATGGGGAGCTATCAATTGATTTTCTCACACCAATTAATCAAATCATTAATCCTTTGGAGAATTATTTGTTGAGTAATGCAAGTGATCATATAGAACAAAACCATTTCATTAAATGTAATGTGGGGTGCAAATAATTTCTCAAGTCTAGCAAGAAAAGAAAGAAAACTCGCGTAATTAAAGACTTAACTACAATGTTCGAGGAGGACTTGATTGAATGAGAAAAGTACTAGAACCTACGAGGTTTGACTGTATGATTTTTTTTAGGAGTGTAGAGGGGGGAGTAGAAGACTAGATATTCTTTAGGTGAAGTATCAATGGAGAATTCTCCGATTTACGTCTCTGTAGGCTCTTCAGCAGTCCCTAAATTCAATTTAGTCAAAACCTTCTCGGCAGCTTGGGCTCGGTTTTCCTCTCGTTTGACAACATGCTTAAATATTTGCTTAATGTATTGTTCCCTTAATGTGTCTGTGTCTTTATCAAGTGAATCATTATTAACTATTTTTTATTTGTTATTTAATTTATCATTTGTTAAAGTGGAAATGAGGGGATACTTAGAAAGGTCGAATTTATTATTCAGAGCATAAGGAAACACATTTTTTGCTATAAACGCATAATCTTTATGCGTAAGGCCGTCAGAAGACTCGAGAGATTCAAACTTAAATACGACAGACTCTGGATTTTTTTTTTGAAGCTAGACTCTAAGAGACGAGGGGTTAGTCCAAGCTTCTTGACCTATCTCTTCTTGCTGGTTGTGGGTCCGCGTTTGTGAAAGTTACGCCAATTTTGATGCTGCACTTGCTCGGCCTGTCTCG
Source organism: Adenophora triphylla var. japonica (assembly GCA_022495995.1). Lineage (NCBI taxonomy): Eukaryota > Viridiplantae > Streptophyta > Magnoliopsida > Asterales > Campanulaceae > Adenophora > Adenophora triphylla. The sequence continues at coordinate 112,432 of JAFEMH010001671.1, forward strand.
AACCGCCTTATCTCCGGGGAGCGTTCAATCCACCCATTGGTGTGCCCCGATGTCGGAAAGGATTGTTGGGGAATAACCATTCTTGGATTTTCTTTCCTAAATTTATCATCATGGAAGCCCTAGGTTCTGCCTTTACATCCCCAATCATCACGGGAATTTGCAGAGGACTTATCCACCATGCTTACCCCGTCATTTCTAGGGAAAGGGTTTCCGACTGTGTTGAGACCGCGGGGGCGTTCCAACTTTCCCTCTTCGATTAAGCCTTAGACCACTTTCTTCAACACGAAGCAATGGTTGGTTGTGTGGCGGGGTAGTTGTGAAAAGCATACCATTTGCTCATATCCAGCTTAGGGTTGAGATTCTTTGGCTGCTAATTTTCAAGGGGTTTGAGAATGTTTTGCTTTACTAGTGTTTCGAGGACTTGGCTCAAGGGCATCCCGAGATCATCAAGAGGCTGGAAGCGTTTCTCTTGAGGAGGACCGTTATTCGTTGGGGTCCGGTTCTGAATGTAGTGAACTGCTCTGGTAACCTCTTTCTTCTTGTTTGGAGGTGTTTGGTAACCTTTTTCCTTTTGCTTAAGGACACTCTTCCCTTGCATCTCCTTTGCATTTTCTACCAACCAAGCCACATGGGGGTCTTTAGGCAGGGTTAGGTTTCTGGTTCCCAGAGATGGAGGCAGATTGTTGATGGAATCATCATTCGGGAATCCTGGGGAGGCAAGTGGGTGTATGCATGTCCATACCCTTGATTGCTAAGACCGGAACCGGGGGCACCATTATCTAGGCCATGCTGGACCGTGTTTGGAAATTGAGGGAATGTTTCATGAGCCCCGAGAGGCAGTCTGGCAAGTGGCAGGTTTGAAACATCGGGGTATCTACTTGGTATGTCCGTCCCTGGCAGGCATTGTGACTTCAAGGTGTAGCTTTGGGGCTCATACGGAGGCATAGGATTGAATCCCAGGGGATGTTGAGAGGCGTTAGGATCCGAGGGAGCGGGCCCATATATGTGCTGGTGATATTGAGTTTGTGGAGCGGGGCCGAAAAAATGATTGTGCTGAGGTTGGAAAATCAGAACCGCTTGACTGAGGCTCGAATGGAGCTTTGAGCGGGAATTGCTTTGCATTGCTAGGTTCCCTTAGCTTTGTGAAGGAGGGACTTGTTGGTAATTCTGAGAAGCTACAGGAGCAGGCACGTCTTCATCTTTTATGAAAGTCCCATCCGGTTGGGGGACTGCAAATGTTCCAAGATGACGGATGGCATCTTCAATCCAAACCTGCTGCTCTTCTTGGCGTTTCTCAAGAGCCTTAATAGCTTGCAATACTTATTCCATTGTTTGGAGATTTCTCGGGGGTGCATTCCTATTCCCTTCACTGTTATCTGTCGACCCTGCCATTTGAGAATAACGGACCGTTCGAACAATGTTGAACCGAAAGGGCTGTCGGACCTTGAGACCTTAATGCTGAAAAGACGACACTCGGGGACTCTCAACTACTCTCGATTCGCTGGAGTGGGGGAAAGGTAGGGTTTAGTCTCGGGAGATCTTTTTTGATGAAGGGGAAAGCTCATGCGACATGCAGTTTCCTTTTAATTGTTTTTTTTTTGTCGTTTTAATTAACTTAAAACATGTTTTCTCAGAATCCTAAATGGGTTGGAAAAGATTGCTCTTCTTTTTTGCAACTATTCTAGATCCTGGGTCAGTGGAAACCATCACTACGGCTATAAGCCCCTCATTTTGCACCTGTATTTCGACCTCCCAGGTGGACAACCCCCCAGGCGAGGGTCCTATAGAGTAAGCGATTTCCACCGACCAAAATAAAAACGAACCTAAGGACCGAGCATGTCATGTTCGTTTTAATGCGTCTGTCATGTGAATAGTGAACGGAGCTAGTACCTAAATCAAGATTGGGTCAAGAGTTTGGAATGACCTCTCTTTACCTTGCTTGCGCAAGGGATCTATGACTTTAGGTTTTTGTCTAGGTCATATTGTCATGGATGATGCATTAAAGGCTTGATGACATGGTTGTAAGTACCCCAATCTGGATCGCTCTCCATCCCAGCATATGACAAAACCAGAGGCAAACTTCCGGAGGTCATAACTCCTTCATACGAACTCCGATTGAGACGTGCCATATATGGTTGGAAAGCTCTCGACGAGAGCTAGCTTGCCATCACATTCACAAGAGCATGGAAAGTACGTACGGACCTCTTTGCATGCCAAAAGGTCCGTACGGACCTCTTTGCACCAGACATAATCATTACGAAAATCCCCTTAAAGTCCACGAGATTCCCTCAAATCCCGGAAATCTATAATTACCTAAGAGGTCCGTACGGACCTCTTTGCAGTTTTCCTACACTATAAATAGAGGGCTCCCCCTCCCTCATTTTACACACCTCCCTCTTCTCTCTTCCTCCCTTAGCCTTCTGGCTCCCCTCTAAGTCCTCTCGAGGCATTCCCGGCCCCTTTCGGATCCTTCCGAGGCCTTCCGAGCCCCCTCGTGGTGCTCCGAAGCCTCCCCGAGCGCTCCCGCGACGCTCCCGCGCTGCCCCGAGGCACTCTCGAGGTACTCTGAGGCCCCTCGTGGTACTCCAAGGCCTTGCCTGGTCTTTCCCGAGGTGTCCCGGCTCTTTCCGAGTCAAACCGACGATCCCAAACCACGCCGAAACTCTGCCCGAGTGATCCCGACGATCCCCACGCACGCCGAACCTCTGCCCGAGTGATCCCGACGATCCCCACGCACGCCGAACCTCTGCCCGAACGCAGCCTACAACCTCAACTCACGCCGAAACTCTGTCCGCGGACAACCGGCATCTCCCGAAGCAATCCCGATCCGTACCGGAACGCTACTTCGACCTCAAACACTATTCCCAAGCGGAAGACAGACACGAACCAACATTGGTAAGGCTTCCTTCCATTACTATTTCAATACATTTTCATACATAGCATACAATGTAGACATCCGATACAGCATGCATTTTTAAAAAAGCACACACACACACACACAACATTTAAAGGATATTAGGGGTATCCGAAAGACTCGTTTTACGAGGCTACTCGGGTGAGCTCTAATATTCTAATATTCTCTTCCCGGAGAGTCATCTGACCTCCGAACTCAAAATCTCATCACACAAAAACGGTTTAAAATTATCTTTAAACTGATGCCCTTTTTCAATGTTTTGGGCTTAATAAAAACGGCGTGGCGACTCTACAAAAACAAAAACGGCGAGACCAAACCGCTCCAACGCGAAAGATGCCAGATGCCGGGGCCGCGAGGCCTGCACGGATCCGGGCTATTTCAATGGTGTCATGTGGGCATGGACGTATATCCGGTACGGATCATTGTCTGAGTGTAGCTTTAGAAATCGAGATCAGGTCAAGATTTTAGCATGACCTTTCATCATCTTGCTTGCGCAAGAGATCTTGATTTCTGGGCTTTTGACTCACACAATGGCCGACATGGGATATGTATCCAGGCTTTATGATACGGACTGGGTCAAAAACCAACCGAGTCTGGACAGAGTGTGACACAAAAGTACATGGTTGACACTGGCTAGGATGGGAAGTTTGGAATGATCCTGTGCGCGCTCAAAAGGCATAGGAACACCAATTGAACTGCATCTGAGACCATCCCCGGTTTGGGGTTGTAGTGTGCAGTGTACAGGATAAGAGTGCGCGTGGTGTGCGGTCACTAAAATTCCTTTTCTGAGTAAAACAGAAGGTTTTTTTGCAGAATGTATTTTAAAAGTATGTACATAGATGTATTATGATGCATTTTTTTGTATTTTTTGAATATGAAAAAAAGTAAAGCACATGAACACACACACACAACAGTTAAAGAAAGAGCAAAATGAAAGTTTGACCCTCATCATTTTTTTAAAAATCTTTTTTTATTGTTTAAAAGTTTTTAAAACAAAATATCCCCAGCAGAGTCGCCAACTGAAATTACCCGATCCGTGGCCGGACGACATCTTGCGTTTTCAAAAGTGTGTAGAGTCGCCACGCCGTTTAGATTATGTCAAAAACATTGAGAAAAGGCAGTTTTGTTTGTTTTTGTTGTGTGATAAGATTTTGAGTTCGGAGGTCAGGTTACGCCTCGGGAAGAGATATATGAGCTCACCAGAGTCGCCTCATATACACAGGTCTTTCGATACCCTTCTTTCTTTAAATGTTGTGTGTGTGTGTACTTTTAAATAAAATGCATTAATTAAATAATTGAAAAAGACAGTACGGGAATAGTAACAAACCGCTATCACCGTCAGACCTCCATAGTGCAATGGAAGGCCTTGTGGGATCGTTTGTATGGTTTGGGTCTGCGTGAATAGTAAATATAGACTACATTATAAGCAATAAATGTAAAGCAGTAAAGTATTTAAAGACTGAAATTAGAGCAGTATTTGAATGTGCGGAAGGAGATTATACCAATGTTGGTTTGTGTCTATCTTTCGCAAGGGAATGTGTTTGATTGAGGGTGAATAGGGTTTTTGGAACATCAGGGGATCGATTAGGATGGATTGGGATCGACCGAAATCGCTTCGGGAGGACTTCGGAGCACCTCGGGAGGGCTTTGGAGCACCTCGGGAAGGCTCAGAAGGCCTCGAGAAGGACCTGAAGAGGCCGAGATTGCCTCGGGATGGCTCGAAATGCCTCAGGATGACTTGGGATGCCTCGGGACGGACCAGGATCGCCTAGAGAAGGACCGGGATCAACCAGAATCGCTTCAGGAGGACTTTGGAGTGCCTCGGGAGGGCTTTGGAGCACCTCGAGAAGGCTCGGGAGGCCTCAGGAAGGACCGGAAGAGGTCGGGATGGCTTAGAAGTGTGCCTGAAGGCTGGGGGGAGATAGGAGAAGGTTGAGGGGTAAATGAAATGAGAGGGGGAGCCCTCTATTTATAGGCCCCAAAAAATTGCAAAGTGATCCGTACGGACCATTGTGTAATTACAATTTTTTGGTTTTCCTGAATTTCAGAGAATATTGTGGACTTTAAGGGGATTTTTTCATCATTTTGGTGTGTTGAAGTAAGTGTCCGTATGGACCATTCTTACTTTGCAAAGTGGTCCGTACGGACCATTATGTCAACTAGCCATAATTTGTTATTCCTGCAAAGTCCTTGAGTTCCCTTTTATCATTGAAAGGTCCTCCCTTGGTTTGGCTGGTGGTTTTGGACTTTTTGGATGTTACGGGTCTTCGGGATCATGTATGCGTGAGTCCTAGGTGTTTCCCATATGCTCGGATGGAGAGCGATCCGGATTGGGGTACTTGCAGTTTTACACACCATTGTGGTGTACCCCTGATAGTAACATGTCTAGAAATCCCCACTTTCTTACAGAACTCATCGAACTCATCACTGCAAAACTCCAACTCATTATCTGTCCGGAGTCACTTGATCTTCTTCCATGTCTGATTCTCCACTAATGTCTTCCACTATGTGAAATTTGTGAGAGCCTCACTCTTGTGCTTCATAATAATAACCCAAGTCTTCCACGATTAATCATCTATCATAGACAAGAAATACATGTGACCCCTAAATGATTCCTGACGTGAAGGTCCCCAACAATCTGAGTGGAAATTTAGACTACTCTTCATTTTATGAACCCCCTTTGGAAATTTGCTTTGCTGCATCTTCCCAATTACACAATGCTCACCAAACATATGGTTCTTTAACATAGCCACAACGAAGACCATGGTTCGCCAGTATTTGCATCTCTCTAATGCTCATGTGCCCAAACCTAATATGCCATAACTTTATCATATCCTCCTTAACCACTTCAGATGATGCAACCAATAATGACCCAGAAAGCGTTCTACCTTGGAGAAAATACAAGGAGCCCCACTTAAGGGCTCTCAGAATCACTTATGAACCTTTTCAAACACAAAGTGCTCCATCTTTACCTTTAAAACTGTACCCTTTGTTGTATAGTTGACTAAGAGAATCAGATTCTTCATCATGTGTTGAACGTGGCACATCATTCAAAACGCAAAACTTACCATCATGAGTCCGCAGCTTGATAGAGCTAATACCAACTATCTTGAAAGTAATATTGTTGCCATATGAATATTACCCCCATCTACCTGCTCATAACTTTTAAACCACTCACTCCTCGAACTAATTTGGTAAGAAGCTCCAGAGTAAAGAATTCACGCATCTGACTGTCGTTCAAATTCTTCTGTTACTAGAGCATAATCTTCATCAGAATTGCTACCATGAACTGCAGTAGCATTAGCTTTAGAATGAATAGGAGGCTTGCCTCGATTCTTAATAGGACAATCGATCTTTCAATGTACCTTTTCCTTGCAATAGTTACAAATATCCCTAGGTTTATTGAAATTGTCACGGCCAGAATCACAAGTGATATCCAAGGTGATAACAGCACCAACGATAGCACTTGGGATAAAACACACACACTTCGAAAATAAAACAATTTTGTAAAATAGATTACAGCAGAATAATAACACCAAAATTATTTTTCTCAAGTTATATAAATATAACTTGAGGATGCCTCTTAGGCAAGACTTTATAATCACTATGAACAATGAATTTACAAAGCCGAAATGTTCCCTATGGCTATAACAATATGAGCTCTATGGAACAAGAGATAAAGAACGAAATCCAATCCTAGCCTTCACACAACTTGATACCAATGTAATCAAGTACGAAATTACAAGGGAGGATGGATGAAAAGAACTAAACAAAGAACTCTATCTCTAATGCTTCGAAGGTGTGTATGAAATGGCGTATCTTGGTGTATCTTCAAATGAAACCTTCCAAGCATATTTATAGTCTTCAATTTACTTGAAGGCTACTCAAATAAACAGCCTTGGGGCTGCCTTGATCGTTGAGGGAGAGTGGGGAAGTGGTTGGAGTGTTCCTCAATTTAAGCACCCACTTTCCTTCGAAATAGCAACAGTGTTGATTGATCACCAAGTCCAAGCTTCAACGTCTTGTACTCCCAAGCTTTATCCATGTTGTACTCTCTTTGAATCAGCAACAAACCCTTTGAATAAGTCTTCCCACGTTTTTAATGTTTACTAACTCAAAGAAGGTCTTGGACAGTTTATGCATAAAATGTTATTTATTTATGCATAAATCTTTCTTTTCTAAATTCCCCATGTTTCTAGCTCATTCTCCAATCATATTGCAACCTGAAATATGGACATACACCATAGACTATACAGATTATATTAGCATATTAGTCCATTAATTAATCAATGAGAAATATACAACTATGTAAATTCCAGCACAGGAAATCATCTGCGATATCATCTGGAATCTGGGAAATCATCTATGATATCATCTGCAATTTACACTAACAATCTCCCCCTTAGTTGGATATTTCTTCTCAAACCTAATGTGCTGCTCTCCTGTAATGTTAGTCCATAAACAAATATATAGAGCATAGAAACAAAGTATAACATCTCCATGAAAATTAACTCCCCCTTAATCAAGGAGTTAATATAAACAATGATTTTATCAAAATAAACTAATTTATTTCAAACTTAAAAAGTTTTTCAAAATAAACTAAGTTAAACTAAAAAACCATAAACCATTGTAGCAAACTATCATCCAGGCAAACAAAATACCCTAACTATTAAAGTTTTAAACAAACCAAATAAAGTGTTATGCAACCAACATAAACAAAAAGCAAATTGTTTAGGAGCCACATCACCAAATAAAAAGAAATTGTTTTAGGACACCACAAACCAAATCCACCAACAAGTTAGTGGAAACATCAATCTTCAGGTTTCAATTTTCTTCTTCTTCAACCTCTTCTTCTTCTACATCTTCCTCCTGATCTCCTTCCCTATCACCTCCACCATCACTTGGGCCAGCACTGGTGGTAGCACCTGTAGTAACACCAGCTCCAGAAGTTGTAGCAGCAGCAGATCCTCCCCCTGTTTGGGAAGAAATTTCATCAATGAAAGAATCAGTAGCCTGCTTAAGCTTAGCCCATCCCTCAACGAGTTCTCCCATTGCACTTGACTTTGTGCAAGAAGTTGAGCACTGTTGTCTTTGGGATTGATAGAGAAGTGTTGCCCAGAAGATTTATCATATTGGATAGAATACTTGCAGCATCAGTTCCTGCAAAAGTATTAGGGGCAACACCTGGGGAAGCACTTGGGATATCACGTGAGATAGTACTAGGAAGAACAGAGGCAGTTTCATCCGATTTTTTCCAAGGAAGATCTTTTGTATACCTGTTACCCTTTTTCAGTTGTTGATCAATGGTATAATACTCAGGTTCAGAGGTGAAAACATCAGAGGCTTCAATAGGCAAGGATTGAAAAACTAAGACTTTGAAGATTAAAGAAGGATAGGGGAAAAAGCTAATGTTCATTTCTTTCTTTCTACCCCACGAGGCAAGTGTTTGAACACTAATCTTCCAAAGTTAATCCTTAGGTTCTTACCCAATATGTACAAAACATTAGCATGCTCCAATGTAACAATAGGTTCATTCGTAGTAGGGAGCCAATTGAAGATGCAAAGCTTGTGAAGCACAGAGTACAGAGAAGTAAGCCTAGAAGCATGAAGTTTTTACTTTAAAGGTCAGGGCTGAAGTTTGTTGTGTGTGAGAAGCTTGACCATTTCATCCCTATTAACCCTAATGCTCTCATCATCTAAATTTGGGAGGCCTAAAACCTTGTTAATAAGTGCTGGAGTAAATGAATAAACCTTACCCCTCACAAAAACTTTCCCAAATTTCTCAGATCCTTCATTATCCAAATGAGCATGAAGATTAGCAAAAAAGTTTCTCATAACACTTTCAATAAAAACTAAGGCATGGTTATTTGCCTTAAGAAAATTCCTGTCCTTCAAAAACTGAACCATCCCTTCCTTTTCTAACTGACCCTCATCAATGTGCTTTTCTTTTAACAATTTCTTACTTGAATTATTCAGCCAAAACTCCATGTTTTCTTTCTTATAAAATTCCCAAGTAAGAAATGGTTTTGGGAAAGCTTTATCCTATTCATTTCGACTAAACTTATCACCAGATAATTCATTATCACTAGGAGAAGATTGCGTAGGAACAGAGGAGAGGGCAGGTGTTACCTCAGATGATATCCTCTTCTTTGTAGCACTCACAGAAACTTTAGCCTTGCCTTTTCTCTTCTGAAAATCAGACAATATTTCTTCCTCTTCAGCATTCACCCAGGCTTCAAATGAGTCCACAAAAGGTTCCTTCTCCTTTGATGCATCAAAATTTTCGTCACTCACATGAGGTGATGACATTTCCAAGGAGCTTTCTGAGACTTCGACAGGATCAGAGGTAGTATTTGATGCAGCTTTAGACCTGATTGATCTGATTCGATTGGAGGACCTCCTCTTTGCAACTTGAGGAGACAATTTGGCTGAGGGAGCTTTTCTTTTTCTCTTCTCTCTTGGTTCGGCTAGAATGAGGGTGACTTTGGGAATGCCATTTTTGAATGAGGATATAGGGGCAACAGCTGGAAGTACAGCCATTATTGGAGGAGAAGATCTTGGTGTAATCATGGGAGAAGTTTCCATGGCTACACGAGAAGCTACAGAGGGAGCAATTCTTGGGGAGATGTCCATTTGGTCAGTGTGAGAGGGTTCGGTGTTGGTTTTGGATGGAGAGGCCATGGACGTTTTTTGGAAATTTTTGGAAGGATTTTGACCTAGGTTGGGAGAAGTGACGAAGACGACGGTGAAAAGGGGTTAAAATGGGGAGAGAGAGTAACGGTTAGAGAGAGATAAGAAGAGGTAGAGAGAAAATAGGGGATTAAAGAGAAATAAGTGGATAGGGAACAAGGTAATTAATTTGATTTGACATCTAAAAACCCTATCCCATCTTAAACCCTATAAACTCTCAATATCCACTTAATATAAAATCCCTAATAAACCTTAACCACTCATTTTAAACCCCAACAACTCACTTTTTAATAACACAAAAACAAACCACATGGCTGGCTGATTTAAAAAAAAAAAATTTAATGTAAAACGAAAATAAAAAATTGAGTAAACAAAATATTTTGTAACTATATCCAAAAATTATGAGTACAAAATCAAAATAAATATGGATTAGTTACTCAACAATGTTTACCTAAAATAAAGGAAACTTGTTGAAGACGTTTTCAAAATCGTAAACTCTTTAGTTAAAAAGACTTTCAGATTTTGAAAAATTAATCAACAACATTTCAAAAATAAGTAAAAAAAAACTAATATAGCACACACTAATGTGTTAAGGCAATGAGGTTAACACCTAGGATAACACATGTGATATAAATCCCCTTGATAAATTTTTTTTTTCATTTTCAAACACTTAAGGCATAATAAGCTTAGCCTTTTTCAGGCACTTCAGGCATAACAAGCTGAGCATTTTTCATGCACTTTAGGCATTATAAGTCTATATATTTTTTAAGTACATTGCTTGTTATAAAGGATCAATACACTTCTTTAAACAAGAAAGCATCGTAGTAACGAGCTCCGTGCTTCGAGTTTTATTTCAAGTGTATAGATAAAGTGATCTATGTCTTTCAAGTAGGGTACACTGTAGTAGCGAACTCCATGTCCCTGATACTGAGCACAGATCACCTCATACATTCTCATTGGCAAGAGTACATCGTTGCAGCGAACACCGTGCCCCGAGCTCGAGAGAATAGTATGGAATAATTGCCTTTGACTTTTATTTATCATAAAAAATATTAGTGACTTTGTCACTTTTAGCATATGAAGGGGAATGATATCAAGCATGTTAACCTAAGTAATAACCTACCATAACAAAAAGGTCAGCATGTGCCACTGTTAGAACTAAGCTAACCAGATTAAAAGAATATAAAGCATTTTTTTTAAATAAAGAGAAAAAAATACACTAATATACAAGTGTTACCCTGAGTGATAGCATCACCTGGGGTAGCACAGACAAACAGACTCAGAGATTATAAAGACCAAGAGATCTTTTCAAACTAGAAAATCTCTCGTGGTCTAAGGCCTTGGTAAAGATGTCAGCCAGTTGATACTTAGTATCAATATGATCAATGTTAATTGGGCCTTTATCTACCATATCTCTAAAAAAATGATGACGTATATGTTGGGTTTTACGGGTCCATGCGCAGCGGAATTAAGCATCTAATAACATAAAACCCAAGGAGCCTAGGATCCGTTCTATACAATTAACTTGAATTCCTATGAGATAGAAATAACCAACCTTGAACGCTTTCCGTTCTTGAGCTATCGAACGATGTATTGATGTGATTCTGAATACAAACTTCGAACTCTAGGCCTTGATCGTTGAACGAGCGAAGACCCTCTTTTGGTATCCACACCTTTGAATGAATCCAAGAACAATTTCTTGAAGATTGCTAGATCCTTTAAACCTTAGAAGAATATTGAGAATATTGTGATTTTCTTTTCAGAATTTTGGCTAGCATATTAGGGTTGACAGACCTCCATATATATACTACATTAGTATGGTATATGTTTCCTAATCAAATTAGGAAACCAGTCTGTAAACCGCCTTGTGGCTTCATGTTGTCGCACGACCAGTCGAGGCCCATGGCCAAGTTCTGTCGCGCTACAACCCAAGCCAGTTCAGGAATTCTCAATCATTCTTCCTCTGGTTTATTCAATTCATTCTAGTTGTGTGTGACCCAATAGGATTATATTATGTTGGCAATGAGTCCGATCATATCGACCCTCATAAGACATAAGCGGACTCTAGCAAGCCATTATGTCTACCCAAATAATATAACGTAAGAGTTCACGTTTCCAATGGTACACTTCCATTTCTCCCTTTGTCTCACGATGTTATATTGAACACAAGTCATGGTCCTCGTCAACTTGTCTTTGTTCAATACTTTCTCGATTCCGAGTATAATGATAATCCAATCATATTGGGGTATGGCCATACACTTTCATCATTATCACTCATCGAGGGGCCCAAGCAAAACATCTCTCTTTCGAGGGACAAATTCCATCTTGACTTATCATCCTTCCCATCATGACTCCGATCATGCCAAAATTAGCCTTTATAAATATCGTGTTAAGATATCGTTTGACTAAAATCAAACATGACTTTCATCATATGTAAGGTCATGATAATCTCAGGTCTAGGGAATAAATGAAGTGACCTTATGAGATTTAATTATGACATTTGACCATGACATAAATCTCATACGGGTCAAGTCCAGTCACTTGTTCTCTAACAAGTACCCATAAATTTAATGTGCATCTCTATGCATATAATCATCATATGATTATCCATTAACATTTATACTAATTATTCACTTAATAATTAGGGACGGAGATTATTACAAGTAAATATGCAAAACATATAATAATCAAATAATAAACTTTTCATATAATAATAAATAATGTCAACACATAAGTCTATCAACCATAGGCCTAGGGCATAACACTAACAGTATATCTATGTGCTTAGTACGGGAATGCTGAACAGGGTTTTTTGAAATATTGATAGCACTTAGGTTATCACAGTACATAGTCAAAGAATTACTCTCTAGGCCATAATCCTCTAGCATATGTTTTAGCCAAATAAGTTGTGAGCAACAACTACCAGCTGCAACATACTCAGATTCAGCCGTGGAAAGAGAGACACAATTTTGTTTACGACTATACCATGAAACTAAGTTGTTACCCAAGTAAAAACACCCCCACTAGTACTCTTCCTATCATCCATATCCCCCGCCCAATCCTAGTCTCTAAAGCCTACCAAATTGGTATTAGTATCCTTACTAAACCAAATCCCTAATTCACTTGTTCCCGAAACACATTTAATAATTTTTTTGACAGAATTAAGGTGGGAGACTTTAGGATTGGCTTGATAACGTGCACAGATGCACACGCTAAACATGATATCAAGACGACTAGAAGTGAGATAGAGAAGGCTACCTATCATAGAACGATATAAAGTAGGATCAACATCCTCACCTACTTGGTCTCTACCAAGTTTAAGAGAAGAACACATAGGGATTTTTGAACTTTTTTCACCCTCCAACCCAAATCGTTTCACTAGGCTTTTTGCATACTTGCTTTGTGAAATAAATATTCCTTCACTTGATTGTTTCACCTGCAAGCCTAGAAAGAATGTTAACTCACCAATCGTGCTCATTTCAAATATTGATGTCATAGCCTCTACAAAATCTTTTAAACAAGTTTGAGAAGTAGAGCCATAGACTATGTCATCAACATAGATTTGAACAATGACTGTTTCTTTTCCATGCCTTAGAATGAAAAGAGTCCTATCTGCTTCACCTCTTGTAAAACCATATTCAAGTAAGAAAGAGGTTAAGCGACCATACCACGCACGTGGAGCTTGTTTCAAGCCATATAAGGCTTTATCAAGTCTATATACGTGGTTTGGTAGATGAGGATCTTCAAATCCTTTTGTTTGTTCAACATAAATTTCTTCTTTTTAAATAACCATTTAAAAAGGCAGCTTTAACATCCATTTGAAACAAGGTAATTTTTAGATAACACGCTATTGCCAAGAGGAGTCTTATGGATTCTATTCTAGCAACGGGAGCAAAGGTCTCATCAAAGTCAACACCTTCAATTAGGGTGTAACCTTGATCTACAAGACGAGCTTTGTTCCTAACAATATTTCCTTGTTCGTCTGATTTATTTTTGAAAATCCATTTTGTACCAATTACATTAGTGTTAATGGGACGTGGTACTAAACACCAAACTTCATTACGAGCAAATTGTTCAAGTTCCTCTTGCATGGCATGTATCCAAAAATTATCTTTTAAAGCTTCTGAAACATTTTTAGGTTCTAAAGAGGAAACAAAACATAAATATTTTACCTTATGGTATGTGGTGGACATGCACACATACCTCACCATTTCACGATTACTAAAGGGCTCATTGTTCTTTGTTTGTACCCCTTCATTTGCTTCTCCAATAATCTGAGAAGAAGGATGATCTCTTCTGATCCTAGCTGGTGGATCCCTTCTCAAATCTTCATGCACATGAGCATCATCATCAGACTGTTCATCCTTTTCAGTTGCTGGACTGGTCTTAGGTGATACCAGAGATGCTATCCCTTCAGTGGCAACACTCTGGTCAGCACCCGTGGTATCACTTGCTTGATTTTGTTCCTCCAGCTCTTCCAACAATATCAATGGAGATTCCTGCACTCCATTACCTGTAACACTTGCTAAGTCATCAAAATCAACGTTAACTGATTCTTGAATGGTTTTTAACCTAAGGTTATAAACCCTATATGCTCGACTATCCTGAGCATACCCAAGAAATATAGCCTTATCACTTTTAGAGTCAAATTTAGCTAAGTAATCCCGATTATTTAGAACAAAACACACACCCAAACGTATGAAAATAATGAACTTTTGGTATCCTACCATTCAAAATTTCATAAGGTGTCATTGTAGTACCGGGTCTTAGAAAAACTCTATTGGCCGTGTGACAAGCCGTGTTTAAGGCCTCAGCCCAAAATCTTTTTGAAATTCTTTTTGAGAACAACATCACACGTGCCATTTCAAGTAAGGTCATATTTTTCCATTCAGCCACCCCATTTTGTTGAGGTGTTTTAGGAGCAGAAAACTCATGTTTAATTCTTTTAATTCACAAAAAGTAAAAAATAATGAATTATCAAACTCCGTTCCATGATTAGACCTTATTCGCATGATAAGAGCACAAAACATGTTTTTGATTTTAGCATGTAAGATCTTAAACTTTTCAAAAGTTTCTGATTTTTCTTTCAAAAAATATACCCAAGTAAATCTAGAAAAATCATCAACTATGACAAAAGTATATCTCTTACCTCCTAAACTGTCTACCTCAACTGGACCCATTAAATCCATATGCATAAGTTGGAAACAGTGAGTTGTCCCAGAATACTCCTCATTGTGTTGGGAAGCACTATGGGCAGCACGTGTCTGTTTACCTTTGAGACAATCTTCATATATAATTTTCTTACTTATGTCCAGACTAGGTATATCACTTATAGCTTCAGCCTTAATAAGTTTCACAATATTTTGAAAATGGACATGACCCAACTTTTGATGCCACAATGTAGCATCATCAACTATCACAGAATGACACACTTGTTTATCCTTAACAAGATAACAGTTATTACTTGACCTAGTACCAGTCATAACACAGTTATTGGTACAATAAAAAACTTCACAAGTGTTTTTATTGAATTTCACTTCAAGATTGTCATCACAAAGTTGGCTAATACTAATTAAATTAGTTACAAGTCCATCAACATGCAAAACATTTTTCAAATTAGGAAATCTAGGTATATTTAAAATGCCTTTTCCTACTATATTACTCTTGCCACCACCACCATATGTTACACTACCACCTTGAATAGGTTTATATTCTTTTAAAAACATTTTTGTTCCTGTCATGTGACGTGAACAACCACTATCAAAATACCATGAACCTTCAACATTAGTTTTTAAGGCAGTGTACACAACATCACATCTCAGATTACACTTAGGTTTCCACACTTTCCTACTTTGATAATTTCTCTTCTGACTGCCAGTGATATCTGACGTGCTAGGCAACACTTCAGGTAGCACTGTCGAACTGGACTGTTTCTTTAAAAGAGTTTTACAATCATTTTTCAAATGTCCAGTAGAGTAACAATAGTTACAAACTTTCACTTTGTCAGAAGACTTATCAGAAGACAATAATTCAACATTATCTTTTTCTTTAACAAACACTATTTAATCTTCTTTATTAGACAAAGTAGATGTAATAGCATTTAGAGACTCTTGAAAACCCATACCTGTCACGACCCTAAACCTAGGCACATTTTGGTCACATGGGAAGCACGTGGGGTTGGGTTGCATTGAATCTCATCCCTTATTTGTTGGCATTTGAAAAGATTACGTGTTCATTTTGAGTTTTTGTGAACTACGTGAAGTTAGATGTTGTTAAAATGATTTTGAATCATATAATGCCTAAAAGAAGTAAAAAGGGAAATTGTGTAGTAAAGTTTATAACACTTGAATTTTGAATTGAAAGTATTGTGAGAGTGGTCAAGGTGCTTAGGTGTAACTTTAAACTTGTGGTAGTTGTTTGTTTGATTTTCAAGCTTGAAGGAGCTTAGTTGTAACTTTGTTGATATAAATCTTATTTTGGCTTCTCCAAGAAGCATAATACGTATCCTCAGCTTCTCATTTCTTCTCTCAGTCTTGAAGGTTCCCAAACCCTAGTTTAACTTCCAAAAATCCCAGAAATCAGAAGTTGCTTGGTTGTTGATTCCTACTTCGAATTCTTGCTAAGGGTGTTGAGTAGACAAGAATATCCAAGTATATCTTTCTTTTATTTTGGTAAAAAGTGGTAAGTTGTTATGATTCTCTTCTTTGACTATTCATAACATGTTTATTGATGTTATTATGATGTTGTGAATCAGTTTGATAAAGGTTAGATCATTCCCTTGGGGGTTGAAATGAAAAGATACTAAGTTGGTTGAAGAACATGTTAAAAGGGTGGTATAACATGGGTTGAATTGAATTGGGATTATGTTATAGATATACTCTGGGGTATAAAGGGAGTTTATGGTGGTCTAAACATGTTTATGTGCTGTTAGGAGATATCCTTGCAGTGGCTGAATGAAAGCTGGGTGTTGCTGTGTTGTTGCTGCTGATGTTGGCAAGAACCAGTTCTGGGGACTAAGTGTGTAGTGCGACACTTCTTGCCCTCTGGGGGGGGATCTGCAGCCTTGAACTACTTTCAATCTGCAGCCTTGAACCATTTTCTAGGCCTTGAAAACCTAGGCTAACCAACATAAAATGGAACACTCTTTAACCTTTAATATAGTACAACTTTAGTACTTCGCTATGGAACTTTAATTGGTCCAAATAGATAATGGGAAGTGCTTTAAATAATGCCTTGAAAATGCTTGGGAGGCAAGTGTACAACTTGAACCAAAGTTTATAAAACTTGGTAAATGAACTTGGAACCTTAAGAGAAGGTGTTTAATATTGTATTATGAACGCGTAGGGTTACTTATATGATATTGTAGCCTTATGTGATGACCTATGTAGGGTTATTTGCTCTTATAGTGCCTCAAATGTGTTGTGCACTATTTACTTGATTTTGGGACAGGAGTGGTAGTATCCTGTTACTGGTTTACATATTGTGTAATGAATGTGTAGGACTTACGTGATATACTTTATGTCATACGAGTTACATATTCATAGCTAATTGTGCACATAGTGTTAAATACGTGTTGCACTGTTTCAATTGTTTAACATGAGTTGCAGTACCATGTTTTATATATGTTGATGTCCCATTGGGTGGACTTATTTTCAAGTATCTGTGATGTGCTTGAATATGGTATACCAGTTGATCTTCGGGGGTATAGGGAATGCAACCACTTATGAGAAGATATTTCATAAAGTGATTGGATGTCCTTATACTTGTACCGTTCATCCCCTTCTGTGGCCACGGATTGAGGGGTTCAGCTTCTATGGATATGTGCAGTCATGCCGTAAGATAGCGAGGCAGCTTATATGGATCTCTATAAGGGGTCGTATAAGAGGTGAATGTGCACTAGCAGTTCACCAAATGAGAGGAGTATAACTCCCACTGTAGTACTACATATGACTCAGATGGGAAAGGTAAAGGGAAAGGTAACGTAAAGTGTTTACTGTTTTCCCAATGTGATTGAGCAACCTATTTGGTGTTGCATATTTGTTATTGAGCAACCTGTGTATGTGTTGCATCTTGTATGGCATATTGTTTCATACATAATAGCTTGCTGAGATTTTATCTCACCCCTTCTCCCTTTATTGTTTTAGATCCCGCTGAGACAGGAGGACCGGACCAGTGAGGCCGGGGCAGGAGTTTGGACACCTTTTGGTTGTCGGGGTATGTGTTGTCTTGGGGAGTTGGGATTGTTGGTTGTTATTCTTTTGGGAAATGTTTTGTATATAAACTTTCATAAACATGTTTTCAGTTGGATTGTGTTGTAATTCAGCTTGAGGTTGGTTTGTGTATGGTTGGCTCGTGTAAGCCTTACCAGTTGTATAATTTGTATAAACAGGGTGTGTTTGGTTTCAAACAGGTTTATATATCGCCTCCGTGTAAAGAGGTTATTTTGAAATTGTTTTGAAAATGAGTTGTATACTTTTCAAGTTAAAGTAAAGAAAAGTTTTTTTTTGAAATGGTATTTTGGGAGACTCTATCCTGGGACATGAGTTTATAGGTATCGGGAGTTGGGAGGAGCCCACAATACCTGTCTTGAGTGGTTTGCTCAACCCAAGAATTTTATTCAGTTTGGAAGAACTCGTGTTGAGTTTCTTAAATGTGGCATCGGCTAGAGTAAGCTTGGCCTTGACTTTGTCTAGCTCCACGTCCTTCTTTGTAAGTTGGACTTCCAATCTAGTCAAGCCATCAGTCAGATCTTGAACCTCTTTGGACAGAAAAACCACCTTCTTGTTCTCTTTCTTCCATTCGTCAACCAATTCTTTGCAAATGTTCTTAAGACCACAAATGAGTTCATCCTTGCTGAACTCAATACTTTGTTCACCCTCTTGTGAACTACCTGCATCCATGTTAACAGAACCCACCAAACAAATAACATTAATTAAATTGAAATCTGTATACCTGCTGGATGATATCTCAGGTGCTATTCTCTCTTGGATATCACGTGAGGTATTACTGACTGAGTCCGAGTCACAATTTGTGACCACCATTGGTATTTGATCTGAATCTTCAGATTGATTGGTCTCCTCATCTTCATTGTCACTGAGGGATACCCATAGGTTCTTACCCATCTTCCTTAGAGTGTTAGCACACTCGTTTGAGCAATGACCCCATCCAGAGCATTCGTGACATTGGATTGATTCGAGGTACTTCGGATCAGATCTAGATTGATCTGATGATGCTCTCCTTATAGGACCACCTTTCTGAGTAGATGAAAATGTCCTCTTCGGCATTGAATTGTACACCTTGGTTTGTTGCTCTTTAGCCTTAACCTGCACATTTTCTTGTTAAACTTTCGTAACATAGAGTTATATTTCCTAGTAAGCAAGGAAACACTAGCATCTTCACCTAATTCCCAAAAAATTTCGTCATCCTCATCAGTTGATAAACTAGAGGATTGAACTTTTAGAGTAACACTCTTGCCTTTAGAAGCTTCACTTTGCTCAGCAAGGTTTGACTCAAAAATTTTTAAAATGCTTATTAAGGAATTGATGTCCATAGTAGAAAGGTTGTGTGCCTCTTCTATAGATGAAACCTTCATATTAAAATGCTCAGGGAGAGTTCTAATAGCCTTTGAAACCAATTGTTTATTTGTAAAAGGTTCACCTAAAAGTTGACACTCATTAGCAATGTCAAACAATTTTTCAAAATAAGAGGAAATGGTATCATTTTCACCCATTCTCAACCTTTCAAATTTGCTAGTAAGACCTCTAAGTTTGTTTTCACGCACACTAGAATCACCTTCACAAAACATTTGTAAAATATCCCAAGCTTCTTTAGCTGTGGAACTATTTTGAACAAGTTTAAAAATGTGCATGTCAACCCACTCAAAAATAGCATTAAGAGCTTTCTCATTATAGTTAGCTAGGGTGATCTCTTCATTAGTCCACTCGGTGTCAGGTTTAACCTGGATGTCACCATCCTCATCTGGAGGTAAAAGTGGAAGAGAGTACCCATTAACTATAGATTGCCAAGCTCGAAGATCAATTGATTTGATATGCGAGCGAAGACGGATCTTCCAATATGCATAATTCGAACCATCTAAAACAGGAAGACGTTTTTGGTTTGGATTTGTAGGATCATAAGTCATGACACCTAGACCAAGCACTTAGTATCGTCAAGTGACCTGCTCTGATACCAATTGAAATTCTCACGGCCAGAATCAGAAGTGATATCCAAGGTGATAACAACACCAACGATAGCACTTGGGATAACACACACACACTTCAAAAATAAAACAATTTTGTAAAAGAGATTGCAGTGGAATAATAACACCAAAATTATTTTTCTCAAGTTATATAAATATAACTTGAGGATGCCTCTTAGGTAAGACTTTATAATCACTATGAACAATGAATTTACAAAGCCGAAATGTTCCCTACGGCTATAACAATATGAGCTCTATGGAACAAGAGATAAAGAACGAAATCCAATCCTAGCCTTCACACAACTTGATACCAATGTAATCAAGTGCGAAATTACAAGGGAGGATGGATGAAAAGAACTAAACAAAGAACTCTATCTCTAATGCTTCGAAGGTGTATATGAAATGGCGTATCTTGGTATATCATGGTGTATCTTGGTGTATCTTCAAATGAAACCTTCCAAGCATATTTATAGTCTTCAATTTACTTGAATGCTACTCAAATAAACAGCCTTAGGGCTGCCTTGATCGTTGAGGAGAGTGGGAAAGTGGTTGGAGTGTTCCTCAATTTAAGCACCCACGTTCCTTCAAAATAGCAACCGTGTTGATTGATCACCAAGTCCAAGCTTCAATGTATTGTACTCCCAAGCTTTATCCATATTGTACTCTCTTTGAATCAACAACAAACCCTTTGAATAAGTCTTCCCACGTTTTTAATGTTTGCTAACTCAAAGAAGGTCTTGGACGGTTTATGCATAAAGTGTTATTTATGCATAAATCTTTCTTTTCTAAATTCCCCATGTTTCTAGCTCATTCTCCAATCATATTGAAACCTAAAATATGGACATACACCATAGACTATACAAATTATATTAGCACATTAGTCCATTAATTAATCAATGAGAAATATACAACTATGTAAATTCCAGCTCAGGAAATCATCTGCGATATCATCTGGAATCTGGGAAATCATCTATGATATCATCTGTAGTTTACACTAACATGGACCCTTCTTGCCAGAAGCTTTCTTCTTCTTCTTGCTGTTAGAATCCCTGGTGCCTTCCGCAACCAAATCTGTTGACTGGTTATCTATACTACAATTACCACTTGCCTTTCGACGCAACTCTCTAGTCTTAAGCGAGGATTTAACATCCTCTATAGTGATCATCTCCTTACCATTGATATTAGAGTCAACATAATGCTCATTTGATAAAGGCAATGAAACAAGAATCATTAACGCAGCATTTTCATTCGCAACTTTAGCATCTATATTACGAAGTTCAAGTAGCAAAGATACAAATATATCTAGCGCGATCAAATTTGCTGCTTCTTTATCAGCTGCCTTCATGTCCTTGTCCGAACTCTCTGCTGTTACAGCTGCAATAACACCCGTGGGAACGGCTTCTGCTTTACCCTTTAGATCCTGACGATCCCTAATTGCAACAGCCACTGGAGCCCACAAACCCTTGTGTAAGTATGCCAATCCAATTCGCAACCATTCTAGATGCATTTTAATATGATAAAATTGCATTAGGGGGCATTTTGGTAAATTCTCGGTCTATTCCGAGACTTCCGGAAACATTTCATAAGTTTCTCGTGAAGGAAGTACTTTTTTGTACTTTGCTCAGACCAAGGGACCTAAAGGGAATAAATCTATTTTGGACCTTTTGGGTATTATCCCAGAATGTTCCAGAACCAGATTTGGCGCCAAAAACGGTTGGTGGCACTTCCTGTCACGCGACAACTCGAAGCCTTGGAAAGTGGTTACAGAGTGCCGTGCGACACAAGGTGACCATGATCAGCAGCTATAAATAAGACCCTACCCCTCTCATTTCTGGATCCCAATTTCCACTCCCTAACGTCACTCTGTAGAAATCAACCCAGAACCTCTCTCTCTCCTCCTCCCACCCAAAAAACCAACCAATTCCCCTCCAATTCCTTCATCCTTCATACATCTCCTACCCAATTACCTTCATACTTCCTAAAACCCTTTGAAGACCTCAATCCAGCTCTCCATCCGTGTCTAAATCTCCATTTCAGAAGCTGAATAAAAGACTTTAGCACCTAACTTTGGTGTGGAAGTTGAGGACTACAAGGGTAACATCTCCTTCTCTCTCTCTCTCTCTCTCTCTCTCTCTCTCTCTCTCTCTCTCTCTCTCATCTATTTGTTTCATTGTGATTCCTTCCCCTCCACTTGATAATCAGGCTCCATCTGCCTCAGATTATCAAGTGGCAACTGCAATCTCTCTGTTTAAATTGTGTTTACTTGAATCCAATTGCATGTTCATGATGTGATCTATTTGTAATTGCAATTTGGATGTCAAGGGAGTGTGGATCTCCCATATCCACACTCTTTTGGTTGATCTGTCTCTGATTCATGTTGTTCTGATTGGCCTTGGTATAATTGATTGATCTAATTTGGCATCTATTGAATCTGTTTCTCAGTTGTAAGGTTCCTGCAGATGGTAAGCATGTGTCACGCGACACACTTGGACATGTGGAGTCCTGTGTCATGCGACACATCGTGCCCATCTGCAGGGATCATCCTTCAGCTGTAAGTTGTTAGCTAGTTTGTTTGTCATTCAGTTGGAGTGACTATTCTGTTTTAATGCTCAAATCCAGTTTGTAATTGTGTTCATTGAGATTGATGTAATCTGGGTGTTGTAAGTCTCTGCAAGGTGACCATTGGTGTCACGTGACACATTTGGACATGAGGAGTCCTGTGTCACGCGACATAAGTTGCCCTTTGCAGAAGACTTGGTTTCAGTTGCAATCTTTCCTCCTTGTTGTAATGGGATGTGGCCTCCCTGATCAATTGGTCTACAAGTTGTAATAATCTCATTTGTTTAATAAAATTCATGTTTATCGCACTTGCCTATCATCATCGTTTGCACATGTTTTGATTTATTTGGATGTCTAAATTAGAAAGACTCGTCTACGGACGAGGCGTGTTGGGTGAACTCTCGATTCTTCCCAACACGTAACCTGACCCCCGGACCCATTTCTCTTTCAAAAGGTTTTTCAAAGTGTACCTTTAAACATGGCGTGGCGACTCCTAATCTTTTTCATTTAAAAAACCCGAATTTTATTTTTGGGGCGAGCGCACATTCAGTGGCGACTCTGCTGGGGACTCACTTTTGAAAACCTGTTTTTCAAAACTAAGAGGGTCATGCTTTCGTTCAAGGGTCATACTTTCGTTCACTTAGACATCCAATGTATTCATCGTATGTGCATGCTTGATGATCTTGTGCTGTACATGCATTTTATGAGATTTTACGACTTGTGTGCCTTTTGTTTGCTTCTTGTGGCTATGTTGTTATGCTTTGTTGCTTTATTCCTTACCGAGGAGAGGCAGGGGCTGATTCCAGTTTTGCAGGGGATTCTTGTTCAGTGACTGTCCTAGTCGTGCGACAGCTTTATTCCTTGCTGTCCTGTGTCACGCGACAGGAATGGTCACTGGACATGTTTTAGGTGCTGGTTTGAGGGCAGTCCCTTGAATCAAGATTGCTCAGTTGATTGCTGTTCCCCCCTTTTGTTCCCTGTGAGAGTGTGTGTTTTTTCTTTTTCTTTTTAAAAAAATAAAGTAAATTTTTTTTTTTCGTTTTTCGTAAATAAAAGAATATAGTCATCCGCACACTACACCACATAGATTTAGAACCCTCGGGTGCGATTGACAGCATCACGGACGGTGATAATATTCGCCTACGCTTGAGCGCCTAATGTCAAACCCATCCCCCTAGCGCGTTATAGGTGGCGCCACACTTAAACCTTACCCACAGTTGGTTTTTGATACAACGTTTTAATCACACCAAAATGAATTTTTTTTTTGAAATTTACGATAGGTCCTCATACCTTCCCCAAAATCTTGCACCTTGTGGGCATGTTGCCAATGCAACGTGATTTCACATAGGGACATGTCACTCCCGTGGCGTGTCCTTAACGAGAGATCATGTCGCATTGTCACCGTGCACCGACGAGAGGTCATGCCGGATTTTTCTTGGAAATTCTTCGAGAATACCCGTTATGCTGCCCAAATTTCCCCAGAAATTTGGACCACTCGTCTGTCTCACATCGTGCTAGGTCTTGTTTAGGTATCATTACCTATTATTAATTTCAAATGCAAAGCATTTAGTGTAATTTGAACATTGCGTCCCTAGGCTTCCCCAAGGTATAGTTTGCGTAAATAAAGGCTTCTCCTTTCCCAACCGTACTTAGGATTAAAACACCGATTTATACTTGAAGATAAATAAATTGTTTGCGCGAGACTGCCCCTCTTTTCCTTTCCCTCTCCTGTATTTCCTCAAAGGTCCTATCCCTTCCTTACCTCATAAAACCATATCTACCCTCTGTAGCGGTGACAAGTTGGGTTACTGCTCTGATATTCTGTGGTCATTGGGTTCCTGTCTCCAAAGAATTTCCCGCAAAGCTTTCATCTGTTCTGCTATTCGAGATGTCTGGTGCAAGGGATATGCCATCCGCTCAATCTGGAATTCCTCTCACTTCGGGCCAGCTGGACATGAATGATCTGTCAGTAGCAGAGTTGCGAGCTGCTCTTGAGGCTGCCATGGTTCGTGAATGCAAGGCTCAATTGCTTGCCCAAGTTGCCAAAGCCCGAGAGGAAGAGACACACGCTAGGTTTGTAGAAGCGATGCGCATCCGAGGGGTCACAATAATTCGCCACGAAGATGGGTCGTACGAAGAAATCATCAGTGCTAGCAGTGTCGATCATGGGAATGGAAATGTAATGAAAAGGGTGAATGAGGATGAACAAGACAAGATTCTCCCCTGACACCTCAAGTGGTCCAAACTCAGATTAAGGATGAACAACCGATCCCTGAGGCTTTCAGTTTTCCTAATCAACTTGATTTGAAGAGTCAGTATCAGCAAGATTCTCGGGGGTCATGTTATCAGATGAGCAGTTATTCTAACCAAAAAGGACCGTTATCATTCCACTCTGACCAAGCTCCCCTTCAAGGAAGTGTCTCCCAACTACCAATGAGTTCATATGGCTTCAACTTATCATCCCCGCATGATCAGCGTTCAGGACCGGCCTCATATGTAACTGTGAATCAGATGTCTTTCATTCCAGCTGTGAACCCTATCCAGCAAGGGACAACAATACCTGAGTCCCCTCCAAAGACAGTTCAGAAGGAAAGGAAGAAAGCATACTGGGGAAAGGTAGGAATGCCTATGAATCAATTCCTCAAGGTTTTGGTGAGCGGAGGATTGGTTCAGCCACTAGTCAATTATAGCCCTTCTCATCACAACAGAAACCTAGATCCAAGCAAATGTTGTGAATATCACCAATATTTGGGACACACCACTTGTGGATGCAGACAGATGAGGGTGATCATCCAGGAACTCATTGATGAGGGGAAGATCGAAATGGGCTCCCATGAAGAAAGCAACATCCGGAATCGCAGTCAGTTTCCACCTCGCGAGTAGCGGGAGTTCGATGACCTTGGGATAACAACTGAGGAAGCTTTCAATGGATTGATGCGAAGGAGAATGATAAAGCCACTTGATAACTACCATCCCCTCAAACCCAATCCGAGTTTGGATCGCAGCAAGTATTGTTACTATCATCAGTACCCTGGTCACGTCACCAACGATTGTGTTCCTCTGAAGTTGTTGATTCAAAGGTTGGTTGATGAAGGTAGGATTGAGAAATCTCCTCCCAAGATGGTCACCGATCCTCCACCATTCCAAGGGTATCCCATGTGAAGAAGTCAGCCAGTCAGTCATTGTAGGGTCTAGTTTGTTTTTTTTTTATTTTGATAGTGAAGGTATCTTTTATAATTTGAGTCTGCTATGTTATGAGTCTTTTATTTCAATAATAAAATATTTGTTTCTATTCTTGCTAGACTCGAGACATTACTTGCATACCCATGTTACATTTAATTGGAATGGCCTTATTCCAAATGATCGCTTGTGCTGCTCAATCATTAATGCTTTGAAATGACTAATATTTCAATTGATCGGAGTGAGAAAATCGACTGATATCATTCTCAAATTGGGGCATACCAACTCCCCATCTTGCATCCCCATATGCTCACGCCTCTTTCATCATCCTAGTCCACCGCTTGATGAATTTTCATGAATCCTTCTCAGAGTAAGCTTAAGCAAGCAATGAAGACTCAATCTCGTTCGGATCATCCGGTAGGGACTGCGGTTGAAACCTTTCACCCCTAGGGAAGCCATCACCTTACCCTCACTAAAAAATACCCCTTCAGTTCAAGGTCGGCACGTTTTGAAACCCGTATAACCATCTCCAGAAGAAGAGGGACTGTCCCTGAGACTCCCACGATTCAAAAAGAAAGATCGACCGTCTCCAAGCTCAAGAACGACGGAAAGCAATGATCCATCCTGGGGACTAGCTGAAATTCTCCTCTAAAAAAACAAAATTGAAAAAAAAAAACAAAATTGAAAAAAAAAGAGAAAAGAAAGACAAAATACAAAAAAAAAAAGAGAAAAAAAAAAAGAAAAGAAGAAAAGAAGAAAAGAAAGAGAGCCTAGTCCCTAGCGATCCTCTCGAAAGCAAAAGTCAAAGGATTCGGTCGTTACTCAAGAGGAGTCTCAGAGTGAATAAAGAGACAGCACGGATGTCCCCTCACCATTACCTCTAACTGATCCCAAGCCGTCCTCTCGATTCTAGAGGACATTTCTATTACCATTACTCTTGCCTTTGGCCAAAGCCAAGATTGACCTCTCATTCTTAGAGGCAGCAAAGATGCAATCACAAATTCCCTCACCTTAGAAATCCCAAACACATCCCTGCAAGCCAACCTATCATCTTTAGAGGGTCAGTCAGCAAAAGGCCTAGCCGACCTCTCATTTTAAGAGGTCACGACATCCCGAATCACCCGAAGACCGATCGAAATCCCGAAACCCAGTCGCAGTTCCTACCAGATAGCAGTTCATGCCAACAAGCGAAGATTGTGCAAATTCCATCCGTTCGTTCGATGTTTCATGTGAGCATATTTCTTTCCTCCTCCGCAAACACTTGCCGTGGACATCCCACTGGGGCTTCACATCCGTGTCTCCCATCAACACTCCAAGAGGACATGTTTTGCAATTCTCCAAATCCTCAAAGGTCCTCAGATCCTCGAATTCCATCGTTCATTCTCTTCATTCGGGATAAGCCCGAAATACGGCGACCTGAGCTCCTCCCAAGGAGGGGAACGTAGGCAACCATAACTGGTCCGGTCGAAATCACAAACAGATCTCAGAAGATCCGGTCTCGTCAAGGACCGTTCCTATACACTTTCCACCCTTCCGAGATTGATTCTCGATATCAGTGGGTTTTTCTCCTCAGGATTGATAAAAATATTTGTTCATATCGGCTTTGGTGGTTGAATAACCCGAACATCAATAAAGGGTTTTTAGCAGCCTTGTGATCATCCTGAATAAGACAAGTTTTCAAGTGTCTCGGCAAGTCTTCTTCTCTACATTTTTAGGAATATAGAGCTAAACACTGTATTTCTGTCAAGCAGGGGCTTCCATATACTTTCCACACCTTGTGTTGCTTATACTCTCCCAAAAGAGTCAAACCTAAAGCGAGAATGTCATACACAAGTTCGGGAACCATTCCCACCTTTCGGAAAATGTGCCCCTGCACATAAGCATTCCTAAGTCTTGTCCGTCGACTGATTGACCGAAGCTTGAAGAACGATCCCCTTCTCGGTTACATAATGTGTTGGCTGCAATGAAGCTACGTGTCAGACTGGGGTTTGGCCAGAGGAAAAGAATGATATGTGCATTTGTGCAGTTCCTGGGGCTGGTTCTATAATCTCGATCCTTGAGAATGGATTTGTTACTTAAAGCATACTTCATGTTGGGGCTACTGAGTTTCATACCCTAGGCAAAACGGAGAGGTCTTGAGGTAATGTGGAAGCCTAGTTTGGAAGACCTGTCAGCATGACTTGTTGTGTCACGCGACAAGATGTGTTCATGTTGTCTTGAGTCGTGCGACACCATGGGTCCAACACCAGACATCAGTAAGCTGCAATCTGTTCTCTACCAGGGCATGCCCCGACTTGTCCCAAGCTGCAAGCAACAAAGCCATCCTACAAATAAACTTGGGAGAGGGGTTCATTCAACTCATTCACCATTCATATACAATCCAAACCATATAGACCATTCATATCAATGCCATAACCATTCCAAAAAAAAAACCATTCATTCCCATTCTTCCAAAAATGGACTCGTGCAAACAACATAAAAGCTAATAATAATGTACTAAGTCTAGAAAGTGCAAAGCAGATAAGTTTTTACAAAAGAAAAAGAGAGAGGAGTGTTTGTTTGTTCCTTCCAAGGGGTACAATAATCAAAAGAGCTATAATTCGGTCCAAGAGGCTACTCCGAGCCATCACCTTCAGAAACATAATCACCACCATCATCATCGGAATCATAATCATCATCAGCACCTTCGCTGCCCTCTCCATCTGCATCCTCCTCCTCAGCCTGGGCAGGATCCGGATCAACAACAGGGTCTCTGTAAATAATGGGATCATCACGGAAAAGCTCGTGGACAGAAGGGATATCCAAGGTCTCAATCTCGTAAGCATCGCCAGAAATATCACTCTCTGAACTAGGAGGACTAGGGGGACGACGAGAGGCAGTCTTGGTCCTGGGCCTATGAGTATCATCCACAGCCGCATCAGTACGAGACCTCTTCCTGTCGGGCAAGCTGGGCTTAGAATCATCATCAGAGCTCTGAGCTAAGCACCGCTCCCTCCAGTAATGGGCGCTCCTCTCCAGCTGATCAATCATGTCCATGGACCCAGCATAGTATCGAGCAAAGCTCCAGTAAATATCAGCCGAGACCTGGTACAATCAAACAAAGAAGAAATCAGGGAACTAGTCATGGTAAAAGACAAGGGAGGTAAACAGTTCAAAACAATAAAGAAAGAAAAGATAGCGCTTACAGATTGGGTGCCCTCCGGAAGCTGAAAATAAGGATAAATCCTGCTGGTGTCGAGAGGAGCTCGTCTCAAGTGATCCCCATCCTGAAAATCAATAAAGGGAGGAGGCAAGGGCGCGTCTGCCACATATCCAGTAGAAGGGCCTGTGCCCTGAGCATCACGTCTCGGCTCCACCTGCGGTGACCTCAATCTCGCAGCCACATAAGCTCTGTAATCTCCATCTCTGGTATAATTGAATGCAGCCTCCCCCTGGATCAAAGCAACCACGTCCTCTAGTTTCCGAGGAAACCATATATCCGCTGGAGGATCAACCGGGACTCTAGCAATGCTACCGGGACCGTGCTGTCTACAAACTCGCTCTCCCAAATACAAAGCATCACCAGACAGGCCTACCAAAAGCTTGCAGCACTTGGTAAGATGTAAAGCATGTCCTAGATCAAGGACATCATACCAGTCAGCCCAGGGAAATAGACTCAGACTCCCGGGAACTCCTCGCAAGCAAATCATGGTATCAGAGTAAGAAGCTGTCACCCGTCCCCTTGTATCCGCCGTCCGGACCTTCTGCCGCGCGTCCTTCACCCAGCGCCTCAGAGCAGGAAACAAAGTGGACGGGTATGCCTCCTGAACCCGCCAAGCATAGCAACCAAACACCTCATAGGCCCAAGCCTGAAAGGAAAAGATCAAAACAAGTCAGACAAAGGTAATGAATGATAGAAAGAAAGAGTATTCAAAGAGATAAAGTCAGAGGTACCTCAAAAGCCAAGTGACAGCAGTTGAAGGACTTCGCCTCCCCCTACTGATATCATCCAAATCCAAATACAGCTCAGCAAGTCCAGTCTCACCCCAAGATAAGGTCCCCACAGCATCCCAATCCCTCAAAAGATCCAACAACGAAACCAGAGCAGAAGACATGCCATTAATGAAAAGCATGTCAGAAAAGCCAACCCATACGAAAGCTCTAGCCAGCCTCTTGGCCCTCAGTCGGCCCTCCTCAGTGTCAGCCAAGTCAGCCGGATAACCCTCTCTCTGCACAATAATGTGGCTGTGAAGCTCCCCCAACTCGTATCCGTTCCCCTTCTTATCCTTGGGAACAAAACCGATCAGCTTCATAAAATATGCCTCAGTGGGAGGCTGAGGGTCATCCTCAAGGGCAGGCTCCTCCAGGTATAATGGCTCGGCAGTGAAAGGAAGGCGTGTGATAGCAGCAAAGTCATACGGCGTGACTGTCGCCTCTCCCCAGGAAAAGTGAAAAGAAAGGGTAGTCTCCCACCAGAACTCTCGGAACGCCTTCACCACCCCCATGCTTCGCTGTGTGTCTCCAATGGCCTTCGCCATCTCAAAGAACTGTACCAGCCCAGCAGCGTAAACCAAGCCCTTCGATGACTGCACAAGCTCCTGGCTGCCAGGCAGGAGGTCCCATAGCCTGCCAATGACCTCCGACGAACCCCGGGTACGCAACTCCTGCAGGTAAAGTGGTAAACACAGCGTAGGTATGAATATCTCATTATGTCAATCAATACCCAGTTTACATGAAAATAATATTTTTTACTCTGAATGCGTTTATCCATATTTCCCAAGCAAAACTAGGGTTAGATCATATAACATGCATCCCTAATTGTTCCCAGTTCAGATTCATGCAGTCAATCATCAATTCCGCAGACAGAGTTCGATTCTTTTGACACAAAACCCAATTTTCAAAGCAATTTCAAACAAGGGTTTCAGAAAATACCGTGTCTTTCTTCCCGGGCGCGGAAGTGTGTTCCTTGAGCTGTGGATAGAACTCCCCCCTCACAGCCGAAGGGATGAAGGGTCGCTGATTATGTAAAACCCCCTTTCTGCGAGTGGCCATCTCAGCTTGTTGCGGCCCTTTTCTCGTTGGACGTGCTCGTGGAGGCATTGTGACAAGCAAGATCGAACCAAGCCTTGGATCCCCTTGATTTTCCAATCAATTCGTACGTAATTCTGGTGCCTTTTCCCCTAAGTCGTTCGTCTCCCTCTCTAGGTGTTAACGTTCAAATGAAGACTGTCCACTGTTATAAAGGACTGTTCCTTGGCTTTAAACAGTCGTGCGACATCTCGTGTCCTTAGGCCAAAATTTTCAAACCCCCCTGTGATTTAATAATTAACACTTTAATCCCTTTAGTGTTTGGAGTGTTGTTTTCCCCCGCAGGTACAACAATCAATTGAGCAAATCTCAAAGATTGCCCCTCAAAGCAAAACCGAGGCAAAGAATCCCAAGTCTATCAGTCTCCCCAGTAACGTGCATCAAGATCGTCGGCCCCGCCGCCAAAGCATCAGCAAAATCTGTTCCCTAGCAAACAGAATCCCCGTCACATCTAGCAAGGTTCATGATTCCTAAGTCAACCAACAGTCAACAAAGACCGCCCCACGCCCGGCAATCGTCAACAACAGTGGTAACATCAGTCCCTCCGACAGCCACAAACTTCCAAGATCAGCAGTAGCATCAGTCCCTCCGGCAGCTGCAACCTTCCACAATCGTCAGTAGCAGTAGCATCAGTCCCTCCGGCAGCTACAGGTAAACACAGCACAGGTATGAAAGCATATCTCAGTCGGTTACTTTCCTAAAAGTGTTAGTAAGGTCTCGGGTGACTCCCCCTCCAATCGAATCCCGGGTCAGACACCTCCTAATGGTCTCTTCGGGTCAGACACCTCCTAATGGTCTCTTCGGGTCAGACACCTCCTAATGGTCTCTTCAGGTTAGATACCTCCTAATGGTCTCTTCGGGTCAGACATCTCCTAATAGTCTCTTCGGGTCAGACATCTCCTAATGGTCTCTTTGGGTCAGACACCTTCGAATAGTCTGAACTACGACCGGCTTGATTCCCTCCCCGGGATACGTAGGAATCCTTTCTCCAAAGGTCCAGCCATCTGATCTCCCAGATCATTTGTCCAACCCTCCGCCTTATCCCCCAGCTGCTCATTGGGATTGGGTCTTATTTTATCGACAACCTCACTTCTTCCATAAGTGACATTGCCGAGGGGCTCTGTAAGTATGCCAATCCAATTCGCAACCTTTCTAGATGCATTTTAATATGATAAAATTGCATTAGGGGGCATTTTGGTAAATTCCCGGTCTATTCCGAGACTTTCGGAAACATTTCATAAGTTTCTCGTGAAGGAAGTACTTTTTTGTACTTTGCTCAGACCAAGGGACCTAAAGGGAATAAATCTATTTTGGACCTTTTGGGTATTATCCCAAAATGTTCCAGAACCAGATTTGGCGCCAAAAACGGTTGGTGGCACTTCCTGTCACGCGACAACTCGAAGCCTTGGAAAGTGATTACAGAGTGCCGTGCGACACAAGGTGACCATGATCAGCAGCTATAAATAAGACCCTACCCCTCTCATTTCTGGATCCCAATTTCCACTCCCTAACGTCACTCTGCAGAAATTAACCCAGAACCTCTCTTTCTCCTCCTCCCACCCAAAAAACCAACCAATTCCCCTCCAATTCCTTCATCCTTCATACATCTCCTACCCAATTACCTTCATACTTCCTAAAACCCTTTGAAGACCTCAATCCAGCTCTCCATCCATGTCTAAATCTCCATTTCAGAAGCTGAATCGAAGACTTTTGCACCTAACTTGGTGTGGAAGTTGAGGACTACAAGGGTAACATCTCCTTCTCTCTTTCTCTCTCTCTCATCTATTTGTTTCATTGTGATTCCTTCCCCTCCACTTGATAATCAGGCTCCATCTGCCTCAGATTATCAAGTGGAAACTGCAATCTCTCTGTTTAAATTGTGTTTACTTGAATCCAATTGCATGTTCATGATGTGATCTATTTGTAATTGCAATTTGGATGTCAAGGGAGTGTGGATCTCCCATATCCACACTCCTTTGGTTGATCTGTCTCTGATTCATGTTGTTCTGATTGGCCTTGGTATAATTGATTGATCTAATTTGGCATCTGTTGAATCTGTTTCTCAGTTGTAAGGTTCCTGCAGATGGTAAGCATGTGTCACGCGACACACTTGGACATGAGGAGTCCTGTGTCATGCGACACATCGTGCCCATCTGCAGGGATCATCCTTCAGTTATAAGTTGTTAGCTAGTTTGTTTGTCATTCAGTTGGAGTGACTATTCTGTTTTAATGCTGAAATCCAGTTTGTAATTGTGTTCATTGAGATTGATGTAATCTGGGTGTTGTAAGTCTCTGCAAGGTGACCATTGGTGTCACGCGACACATTTGGACATGAGGAGTCCTGTGTCACGCGACATAAGTGGCCCTTTGCAGAAGACTTGGTTTCAGTTGTAATCTGTCCTCCTTGTTGTAATGGGATGTGGCCTCCCTGATCAATTGGTCTACAAGTTGTAATAATCTCATTTGTTTAATAAAATTCATGTTTATCGCACTTGCCTATCATCATCGTTTGCACATGTTTTGATTTATTTGGATGTCTAAATTAGAAAGACTCGTCTACGGACGAGGCGTGTTGGGTGAACTCTCGGTTCTTCCCAACACGTAACCTGACCTCCGAACCCATTTCTCTTTCAAAAGGTTTTTCAAAGTGTACCTTTAAACATGGCGTGGCGACTCCTAATTTTTTTCATTTAAAAAACCCGAATTTTATTTTCGGGGCGAGCGCACATTCACCTTGTCTCTCAACAGGGCTTTCATCATGATTTGCTAAAGACTAAAACTATTCTTCCTATCGAACTTGTCAATTGGTGATTCTATTCCTGATCCCATCTTCTTCTGCAGCCGAATACCCCTATACCTTTGTCAACCAGACCGACTCTGATACCAGTTTGTTAAAACAAAGTCAATAGAAAACAACAATTAAACAACAATCACACAACACAACGATATACGTGGTTCACCAACTTGGCTACGTGCACGTATAGAGGAAGAGAATATTATTATCACTTGGAAATCAACATAATACAATCTCTAATCTAGTGTATGAATTCTTGATCAGAAGAATTCCTGACTTTGCAAACCCTAGATCTAGAGAAACAGATGAACAATTAAACTTCTGAATTCTAGAATTATTGATATGCCTATTACACTAGAATTACTTCTGATTGTTAGGGGAGAGGGGAGTATTTATACAATCCTTATTCCTAACCCTACAAGGTTTTACAATCCTGCCCTGAAAACTGGCCGGCCCAAGCCCAAAACCCATCGTGCACGGGCATGTCCTTTAGGCAGCACGACCGTGCCATAATTACAGAGACTTGGCGCGACCGCACCCCTTCTCCTGCGCGACAGCACCCTTTATCTAGAAACTTTTGCACAGGCGTGTAGTATGTCCTCGCACAATCTTGTCTGCTCTTCAACATCATGCTTCGGATTCCTTGAGTTGGCATGGGCGTGCTAAACACTAAGTACGGTTGTGTCAGATAGCTGTCATATAAAATACTTTTCATTACTTGTTCAATCCCCTAAATTAGGCATCTCCAACTTAGATGACATTAAACCCAACAAGACCACTAGATGAAAATCACCAAATTTGATAAACTCGGTATATCCCAAAATTGATTCTAGAATGCCTCCTTGAATTTTTTTCTTGAATCAATAGAACAAAATGTGTTTCTCTCTAATATCAGAATTTTGTTTGTATTATTGAGGCTTTGAGGGATAACATAATATATATACTCTATAATCCTAAACTACTATTACAGAAAAATTCTAACAAAAATAGATCAGACAGAAGCAAATTGCGATCTTATCCTTCCGTGTAGGTTAGGCCAAAGCCCTTTCTATGTGTACGCATTTGTTAAGTGCATAGTTCTCTGTGTGTTGCTTTTCATAAACTCTCTGTAAGGCTTCTCTTCATTCAAGCAGTGGCGGATCTAGGATCTCTTAACTGCGGGTACACAATTTACACTACATAACTTCATACTAAAATTTTCCGTAACGCAATTACATTGCAATATACAACTTCGAATATAATTATCTCATAGGGAAAAATAATATAAATATTCGAATTAAATTTGTACCTTACGCATTTTCATACTTTGAAAATGTTTAATAACATCATCATTCGTTACTTTCCTAATCAAATCTTTTTCAATATAACATACAAGACAATCAAACCTCTCCTTTTTATGCCAACTAGAAAAACCAATACTTATAAATGCACAAGCACCAAATCTTTGATCACATGATTGATCTTTAAACAAATAACAACACAAACAATATGCTTTGTCTTCTGCAATGCTATACTCTAACCAATTACCATATTCTTTGAACCATTTCGGATTAAAGCGATGCATTTTAGTCCCAATCATCTTTGAAGGAAAATCATTACCGTGGGGTTGACAATGACCCTTTACTAGATATTATCCTCTAATATCATCTACTTGATTTGGATGATATTAAGAAATTATTTTTCTAAATGCAGGATTCAAAGAAAGACTATTCAAATCAACAAACTCTTTACTAGCAGAGGCCATAACGGGAACCGATTGTTGACTTGGTGCACTACTAGAATTACCTACCCCAAAACTAGTTTCACCATCCCCAATTTTTTTTCTTTTGATGAGGGATTTGTCCATATTCAATAATCAACAATAACACCACCAAATATCCTACACAAAAATTCAACGAAATAACCATTTAATCAACAAAGTAAAATCAATAATAAAAACATGATACATATATTAAAAGTTGTGGCGTGATTGACAAAAAAATTGAAAATCAAACACATATATATTTGAAATCAAATATTTAATCAACACATATATATAAAACACCCACTAAATCTGGAAAAAAATCAAAGCCCCAAAACTATTTTCAAACCCTAGATTTCTATTTTACTTGAATGAGAGAGAAAGAAGTCAAAGGAGAGATTTGAGAGTTTGGGATACTTACCAGAGGGTAGAGGATTGAAGCTTGATGAAGAATGGAGATGGATTTGTGAGGAAGATCCAATATCGATGCATCGCCGCTCTCCCTTGACCTCGTCGTCTCCTCGTAGTCGCTCGCTGGTAACCGTGCCGTGCGTTGGTGTTGAAACAATGAAATAACTTGAGGCTGGAATTTACGTTGTAAAAGCAATGCCTGTAACTTATTTTTTGGGGGGTTTACTAAGTGAGTAAGTTCACCTCCATTTCTAAATCGTCAATCCTTTTTGGGGGTGCACTTAGTAAATTTTTTTTTAAACTGATAAAAAAAATTAACCGGGTGCACGTCACCCGCACCTATAACAGTAAATCGTCCCATGCATTCAAGGCATTATCTAGCATGAAATTATTACTTAAGAACATAGGAATTAGGAAGTATTGATATTTAATAAGGGGACTTAACCAATTTTTTATAAAAGAATATTTTTTTATGTGCCATTTGAAGTTTCATTATTTTTTGTAAGCTCAAAAATTAAAAATATATTATAATATTAAAAAATATTGTGAATGAAAAGGGGCAGAAAATAATTAAAGGGGGGGGGCAAGATTATTTTAAACATGAAAATTTATAATATATACATAATCTTGGTTTAAAGGGGGGGGGGGCAACAATTTAATATAATATAGTGTATTTTTTTAATACAAAGAGGGGGGGACAAAATTATAAATCTGAAGGGTGAAAAAAATATTTTAAAATCTTACAATACTAAATTTGTAAATATGAAAAAACAAAGAGGGACAATTGTCCCTTTAATACATAAGATACTTTCGTCAGGAAAAAGAGAATGTGAGTAGAATAAATGAGTGATATTTACAAATGAGATTCACATTTTAAATGTGTGAGTATGACAATTGTAATATGCATAATATAAATATAATAAGCATTTGTCATATAAAAATGTTAAATTTTAAGTTGTGATACATATTTGAATAAAAAGTTAAGTTCAAAGAGAGAATATTTATTGGGAAAAGATCAATTAACACAAGAATTTTGAAATTTAACCACCTAGTCCAACATCATAATCAAAAATCCACCTAGTCCTCGCTACCCAAACTACCCCTTACCCAAAAATAAAAAACCATCCTCTCTCTCACGCTCTTCTCTTTCTACCACCCCTTCGATGACCCTTCCCCTTCCCTTCCCCTCCGCTATCCTTCACTCCTCTCAAACAACCTTTCCCCTTCCCCTCCGGTAACCCTCCCTCTCCTCACATACGGACACTCCTCTCTCCTTTCTCTCTCTCCAGCCTCCGGTCGTCCTCTCATTCCCCATATCCAGCCGAATGCTGCAATCATCTTCTCCGACGTTCCAAATTTGTCGGCCCTCCTATATCCGGCAAAATGAAGGGATTAGCTAGATAAGATTAATTAAGGGGGTTGGAGGAAGAACATACCTTAAAGGAGTTGTACCAACAAGAAGAACACAAGCATGAGACTGGCGATAAGAAGAGCTATGTCGAGGCTTGAGACAGTGTCTTACAAATGGGTTTGAAGTGCTTGTGATGGATTTGACATGGTAAGGTAGAGGAAGTTTGAGTTTACTATCGTCATTATCGGTGAAAGTCGAATAAGAAACATTTGGGGTCACTAGAAATTAAGTTATTGATTGAAAATTAGGGATTTTGGGTGATGAAATTGGTGGGTTTTTGTGAGGGGAATTGAAATGTTGTTGATACCCAAAATGAACTTTAACTTGAACTTAAACTTTGCATAACTATTGGGGTCTGTGAGATGTGTGTGTGTGTGTTCATCAATGTGAATAGATAATAAGAGAGAAGAAGTGGATATTGTTATCTAGGGAATAAATGGAGTTTTACTAAAGATAATTGAGTTGTACAGAAGGTAATCTATAAATATATAAAAGGAAGATAGTTGCAAATTTTCGCAAAAATAAGGGCATTTTCGTAACAGTCTCATCCAGCTCATCATTAAGGGTGTTTTCAAAAATGCATAATTCATGAAATGGAAAAAATAAATAAAAAATTCCAAACATCTGTCCACTTTGCATGTAGCCCATTTGTCTTCTTTTCCTTAATAAATCTAACACTACTCAAATTGTTATTGGGCAAGAGGAAGGTGCACACAAATACAAGGAAATTTTGAATTCAAATACTCTGTCTTTCCTTTTCTTCTGGCCTCTTCCCTCACACACACACGCACGAACACACACACGCACAAATAAAAAGTCGCTAACAAAAATGCAATTTGAGCAGTGATTTAGAACCGTATCTTGGCGAGACAACCAGGAAGGCATGAGAGACTCTCTCTCTATGCAACCTACAGTTGCAGCCATGGCGGATTTCTCTTTCCCTTGCTTGATTTATTGCAGATCTGATCTTTCCTATTTCTTTCTGATTCGTCATTTCCTATTTTTTTCGGGTAATAGTTTAACTGTTTTAGAGGTGGGAGAAATTACATTTGAAGCTGATGAAGAAACGGAGAGAGAGACGTGGAGAGAGAGCGAGGGAGAGAGGGTAGGGTTTGAAGATGACGGGGCGAACAATGTTGTGGATGGTTGTGGTGTGTCGGCGCGAATGTGTAGGATGGGTGGGGCAGACTAGATTAAAAGATGAAGAAGAAACAGAGAGAGGCATAGAGTAAGATGAGGCGGCGACACTGGTAGTTGTTGGTGGTGGGTAGGCGGGGAGGTGTAGCCGTGTGAGGAAGATGAAAGAGAAAGAGAGCATGGGACCGGTAATGGGGAAGAGGCAACGACGAGGTTGGGGTTGTGGTGGCGCGGAGAGAAGGGGAAGTGGGTGGTGGGTGGGGGAGATGAAAGAAGAAGAGGGAGAGTTAGAGAGAGAAAGAAAGAGAGAGTAGGTTATTTTCTAATTTAATTGTTTTTTAGAAGGAAATGGGAGACTTCTGGGGATGGGAAAAGGCGTGGGCAAATGAAAGGTTGGTTGTGGAATACACAGCTCATTTGAGCTTTCCAAAAAAAAAAATTAAATTTTCTTTCTTTTCAAATGAGCAATTAGAGAGAGAGAGAGAGAGAGAGAGAGAACGGAAAGTGAAATTATGGGGTGATTGACCACATAATCCGTCCGCCCCCACCCCCTTCCTTCACGCAATTTTTTTTTGGTTAAATTAGAGAAAAATTGTAGCAAGAAAGGTAAAATATATTTGAGATGAGGAGGGCAAATATTACTAAAAAAAATAGAATGTCTTCTCTATCTTTCTTTTGTTTTCAAATATTAACTCATATCCAAAATTAAATGCATAAATATATTGTTAAAAATTTAATATATGACTATATGTAGTTTTAAGAGTTTTTTGTAAGACATTAGTCTCTATGCTTTAACCTATAGTATATTAAAATTTCTTGAATTTGTTATATTTGTTTGATGTAATTGTGAGTTAAATAAGTGAGTAAATATTTTATAAGTGGACCCACAAGTTAAATATGTGAGATGACAAATGAGGTATGTCTAATATAATAATAATAATAATAATAATAATAATAATAATAATAATAATAATAATAATAATAATAATAATAATAATAATAATAATAAAGTTTTGACATTTTAGAAAATGTGAAGTTTTAAATGAGACACTCATTTGAATAAAAAGTGAATCTTCAAATGAAACGGAGAGAGTATAACTTTAAAGTATTATGAGTATAGATAGTGAGATAAAAGAAAAAAAAGTAGAATCATAAATAATTAATAGATAATTGTTGTGAATATAACAAATGAATCTATTATTATGTAATAAGTACTAAAATAAAATCATTTTAAATGTTATAAAATGAAAATTTTGTAATTCAAATTGGAAGGGAAGAGGTCTCTATACTACTGAGACCAAATCAACCCCCCTTATGTTTGCATCTTCTACTGAATGACCCTCCTTCGTTTCACTTTTAGTCTTTTACACATAACTCCATGCAATTCTTAGGAGTTGCAACTGTTAGTTTTTGCTGCTCAAATCACCCGGAAATTTTCAGTTTGAGAAGTAACGGTTAAATCTTCTTTCGATAGTTGTACTACGAACATGATTTTCAAAGAAGTATTTAATAATATTTAATTTTATTTCCCTGAATATTTTAACGTAATGTATATCTACTATTTACTATAAATATGTTCTATCTGTTATAATATTTCTGTGGTATTTCTTTCAATATCTCTATTCATATATAAGACTTTTGTCGTAATTTCGTCGTGCATCGCATGGGTGTACTGCTAGTTGGTAGAAAAGGAAGAGGAAGAATGAATTGGGAAGAAGGATCACGTGGCAGAAGAAAGTATAGGCTTACTGTCAACATAGGAAAACTACCATTAATGTTACATTGCCTACCCCAAAAGATTTAGACTACTGCCTTGACTACCCTTCAACTTTTGGATATTCCCTAATGATCCTCAATCCTAAAAGTATTTATATATATTGATTTTGTAACAACCCAATTTTTCATACATAATAATAATACTTAATTTATTAATAGAATAGCCTCCAACGGCTACTAAAACCATAATTCAAAAGTATTAACCACTAATTGAAATAAACTTAAATGCTGAAAACGGTAATAATCTCTACGGCTAGTACAAACCACTAGCTCAAAAATACTTAATGTTCTAAAATAATTATTTGAACTCCAACAACCGCTAATCCATCAATACGCAGCCAAACCATTCCAATCATTTATTACCTGGGAGGGGAAAGAATATGAAAGGGTGAGCGAACAAAGCTCAGTAAGTTCATACGGGGTCTCTTCGGTTTCTAAGAAGAGACGATCGGAACGAACGGAGTTTAATAATATATCAATGAAAGGATAACATGTACAATAATTAGTTTTGGTACTGAGAATATCAAAGAGGGTACGTTTTCAAATAACAAGTAGTGGTACTTTTACAATTAACAATGGAACTTTACACACACTTGTCCGTCAATTCCAAGTACTTTTGCACCTTTCATCTAGGCGACTCCGATACACCTTTTCAGGCAATCGTTGAATAAGGTTCTCATACGCCATTATCAAAGCGCCCCCTTATTCTGATGCATCATGATAATCACTTCTATAGAATTAAGGTCATTTCATTCTGACTAGACCATTTCATTCTATAGTGAGGTCATTTCAATCTGACTAGACCTTAGGTCATTTCAATCTGTCTAGACCAATTTATTTAACATTGAGGCCATTTCAATCTGACTAGGCCTTAGGTCATTTCAATCTGTCTAGACCAAATACATATAGAGTCCTCATTAATTGGACAAATTTAACATCATATACATATAGTGTTCATGGTACGAGAACACAAACGTCAATTTCAATTTACAAGGATACACATTGAACAAAACGCATCAATGGTAAGATATTCCAAGAACGTTCATAACGAGGGAATACAAATGAATAACTACCGGCCACTTGGTAGTATACAAATCATCAATAGGGAAACCTATAACAAAGGAAGATACATTCAATTACTTAATGAACGTAATCCCTTACCTTTAACGCTTGCGTTTCCTTGCACTGATTTCCGGCACGAATCTACAATCATGCAAATAACATCTCTTAGGGTAAAAGTAATTCCTATTTACTTTAATTACCCAACTTTAATCCTCTTGTTAACATATGAGTTATTTCTCTTTAACTCTTCTTAAGGTTAATTAGTACCCTTTTTAGGTTTTTTCCAAAATACCCTTAGGGTTTCTAGGTTTCTAACCCATCTTTAATCCTTCATAATCATATTTTATATATCCAAAATTACTATTCACAGCTTACTATTCATATTCACTATTCACGGCACTGTTCATAATTACTGTTCACGGTTATTGTTCACAATTTACTATTCACAGATTACTATTCACGGTACTGTTCATAATTACTGTTCACGATTACTGTTCATAATTTACTATTCACAGATTACTATTCACGCCCACTAACCCTAATTTCAATTCTTCCATTCTTAGCATGCAATGCCTTAGATTAATTCCTTTGATTACATACCCGACCCAAATCAATATTAGGTTTTCAATTAATAATCCTTTATCAAAATATCATTTGATCATTCTTAATTAATCATCAATATTTATAAAACAAACCCTAATTTAAATCTCAAGAATTTCTAGGTTTTAAATCCAAAAACAATAATTGATACGGAACGAATACTTTACCTTGGATGATACCACAATTACTTCTTTCTCTTTTCCTTCAAGTCACAGCAACTTCTTCTTTCTTTCTCTCTCAACTCACGGTTTCCTCTCTCTCTCTCTCTTGGCAACAGGTGCCGCCTCCCTCTTTCCATTTCTTGTTTATGTAATTGATAAATAACCCTAGGTGTTAGGAAAGGATGTAATTATATTGGGTTTTTTCCAAATCTTAGGCCCACAAGGTAATTCAAGTCAAGAAGGTTACTTAAGCCCACAACCTTGCATCCATTTAATACAAGTGATAACAATATTTAAATGAAGGGACAATTAAATTAATAAAATCATTTATTAATAAAAAAATTAATTAATTAATATAATAAAAAGGGAAATTTTGGGTTATTACATTCTTACCCCCTTAAAAGGGTTTGGTCCTCCAAACCAAACGCACTCAATCAGAAAATAGGGTGGGATACGACTCTCGCATCTCACTCTCGAGCTCCCACGTTGCTTCTCTTTCCACGTGGTTGCTCCATTACACTTTCACGTAAGGTACTTGCCTTCTAAAATTCTGCTCTTTCTGATTCACAGTTTTCATAGGTTGTTCATCATAACTCCGATCGACACGAAATCTCATCTGCCTATATTCAATCACATGACTCGGGTCAGAGATGTACTTTCTCTACATCGAGACATGAAACGTATTATGCACTCCAGCAAGTACAGGTGGTAAGGCCAACTTATAAGCCACCAACCCTACTCGCTCCAAACCTCAAACGGTTCCACATATCTCGGGCTTAACTTCCCGCGAATACCAAACCTCATAACTCCCTTCGGCGAAATCTTCAATATTACACGATCTCCCAACTGGAACTCTACGTCTCGTCGTCGGCGATCTGCATACGACTTTTGTTTCGGTCAATAACCATTTTCTTATCTGTTGTACCTTATCCGCGTTTACTTGAACGATCTCTGGTCCCGTCAGCTTCCTCTCACCAACTTCATCCCAACAAGCAGGCGATCTACATTTCCGTTCATACAAAGCTTCATACGGTGCCATACTGATGCTAGCGTTATAG
Organism: Adenophora triphylla var. japonica; assembly: GCA_022495995.1. Taxonomy (NCBI): domain Eukaryota; kingdom Viridiplantae; phylum Streptophyta; class Magnoliopsida; order Asterales; family Campanulaceae; genus Adenophora; species Adenophora triphylla. The sequence goes on from JAFEMH010001671.1 coordinate 155,191, forward strand.
CTGTTGTTGTAAGCGAATTCTACCAACGACAAGTGCTCATCCCAAGTGTCTGAATGGTCCTTTCTGACGGTCCGTCTGTCTGTGGGTGAAAAGTTGTACTCATCGTCAATTCGGTACCTAAAGCTTGTTCTTCCAAAACCTTGATGTAAACCTCGCATCCCGATCGGATACTATCGACACTCGTATTCCATGCAATCTCACTATCTCTTCCGCGTATAACTTAGCTAACTTCTCCAATGAATATGTCACTTTAATTGTCACGAAATAGGTCGACTTCATAAGTCTGTCCATTATAACCCAAATCGCGTTATGACCCTTCAACTTTTTCGGTAGTCCCACTACTAAATCCATTTCTATATTCTCCCACTCCCATTCCGGAATTGGTAACGACTGTAATAATCCTGTCGATTTCTGGTGTTCACTCTTCACTTGTTGACATACCCAACATCTCGATACAATTTTGCCACATCTCCCTTCATATAATTTCTACCAAAATGATTCCCTTAAGTTCTTATACATCTTCGTACTCTCAGAATGTATAGAACACTTTTAACAGTGCACTTTCTGCAGAATCTCTTTTCTTATATCCTTGTCGCTAGGTACCCAAATTCTCGATTGATACCTAAAAATCCCTTTGTCTTCTATACAAAAATCTATTATCTTTCCTTTTGCCATACTCTAATGTATCCTAACGGCTCTTCATCTATTCCTCGTGCTTCCTTGATTTGGTCTAACAGTGTTGGCTGAATACTTAACTGAGCCAAATACCCTTTTAACTCTCACTTCTATATTTGAAACCTCAATGTTATTCCACGCACTTACCCCCTTAGATATCAACGCCGCTAAGGTTCCTCGATTCTTCTTACTCAATGCGTCGGCCACCTTATTGGCCTTCCTTGGGTGATACAGAATGGTACAATCATAATCCTTAAGTAGTTCTAACCATCTCCTTTGCCTCATGTTAAGCTCCTTCTAAGTGAAAATATACTTAAGATTCTTATGATCCGTATAAATCTTCCAAGTTACCCCATACAAGTAATGTCTCCAAATCTTCAAAGCAAAAACAGCTGCTAACTCCAAATCATAGGTCGGGTAATTCCTCTCATGGTTCTTCAGTTGCCTTGACGCATAAGCTATCACCTTATCGTTCTGCATCAACACACAACCTACTCCTTTCAATGAAGCGTCACTATATATCACAAATCCGTCTGATCCTAATGGTACTGTAAGAACAGGTGCAGACACTAACCAACTCTTCAGCTCTTGAAAATTCTTTTCACATTCCTCTGACCAAATGAACTTGGCTCCTTTCTGTGTCAATCTCTTCAACGGTCCTGATAACCTCGAAAATCTTTCAACAATTCTCATGTAGTATCCTGCTAACCCCAAGAAACTTCTTATCTCACTAACAATTGTTGGTCTCTCCCAATCCACTATAGCTTTTATCTTCGCCGGATCTACTTCAATTCCTTCCTTAGACACCGCATGTCCTCAGAATGCCACTTTCTCAAGTCAAAATTCACACTTCTTGAATTTAGCGTACAACCTCTGGTCCCTCAAAATCTGTAGAACTAACCTCAAATGTTCCTCATGTTCCTCCTTAGTCTTTGAATAAACCAAAATGTCATCTATGAATATAATTACACATTTATCCAAAAACTCTTGAAATATCCTATTCATCAATTCCATGAATGCTGCCGGTACATTCGTCAACTCAAATGGCATAACCAAAACTTATAATGGTCGTACCTTGTCCTATAGGCCGTCCTTGCCACATCCTCCTTCTTTACTCTTAGTTGATGGTACCCCGATCTCAAATCTATATTCGAGAAATAACATGCTCCCTGAAGTTGGTCAAACAAATCGTCAATCCTTGGTAACAGATATTGATTCCTAACCGTCACTCGATTCAACTTCCGATAATCGATACATATTCTCATTAACCCATCCTTTCTCTTCACAAATAACACCTGTGCTCCTCAAGGTGACACACTCAGTCTAATCAGTCCATTGTCCAACAATTCTTGTTGTTGTTCCTTCAATTCCTTAAGTTCATTCGGCACCTTCCGGTACGGTGCCTTAGATATCGATGTAGTTTCTGGCACTAGGTCTAAGGGAAATTCCACCTTCCTTTCAGGTGGTATTCCAGGCAATTCTCTGGAAGCACATCCTTAAAATCCTTTATCACCGCTAAAGATTCTATGCTCACTTCTTTCTTATTCGTCTCGCCTATATAGGCCAAGTACCCTTCACATCCTTTCCTTAGTATCTTTCGAGCCTTCATTACTGATATAAGACCCGATCGACTTCTCGGTTTTGATCCTTGAACATAGAACTCCTCTCCAGACGATAACCTAAAATGTACTTCCTTCTTGAAACAGTCTACTTTTGCATGGTAAGCAGCTAACCAATCCATTCCCAGAATAATGTCAAATTCATTCATTTTCAACCCTATTAGGTCAACCTCGAGTTCTCTATCACCTATTGTCAAAGAGCACTTCTTATACATAGACCATATAGGAATAACTCATTAGTCGGATTATCTATCACCAAGATACTTCTAACACTTTAGGTTTCAAATTCAATTCCTTCTCTTTGCACCGATACTCATTAGTCTTGTGCTTCCCTTTTTGCACACGATCCTTGACCACGGACCTCGATTTTGATCCCAACTCTTCGATTATTAAAGTTCTCAATTGGGTACTTACTTACGACACCATCTTCTTTACAATACTTATCAGTACTGCGAATACAAGGCACTATTACTCATGTCTATACTAGCAACACTAAATGTTTAACACTTTTATACTATAAACCTAGGCTGCCACAGCAGACTAAACATTTAATTAAGTCATAGGTCACGTCACTAGACCCTTGGTCTTTTCAATAGACCGGCATTACCCCCCATAAGTCGTTTCAACCGATTTAGTGGTCATTTCAACAGACCCATGCTACTAATGCTCATACTTGCTACCTTATAGTATTTACTTAAATTAGGGCATCTCAACAGACTTCAATTACATCATCGGTCCATTTACTAGACCATCGATCGTTTCAATAGATCGACACATTCACAATCCATTTCACTAGACTATTGGTCATTTCATTAGACCACACAATTTCATAGGTCATTTCAATAGACCAATGTTCACAATTTCATACTTTTGGCCGTCTCAATAAGCCGATTTTTATCTTTATTGGCCGTTTCAATAAGCCAATAAATCAACACTTGGCCATTTCAATAAGGCATATTATATCTACAAGTCATTTCAATAGACTTTACCTTTCATTCCTGGGCCATGTTACTAGGCCATTGTTCCAGGTCAATACACATATTTAACACTTAAGGAACAATAAAATTCACATAATTAAACACATAAGTCAAAGGAAATCACTTACTTGACGAAAATAAAGTTTTCACTTCATAAATTCAAAACGTAAATCATAAATATCTCAAGTTCTTTCTTCATAACTAAAACTTGCTAAATCTGTATCACTTCTAGAATTAACATTAAAATAGTATAATACTCCACTTCTCATTCATGGAGCTACAATCTTCATAGGTCTTCCACTCGGAATCTGCACCTCCTTCGTGGATCCTCTTGGCCTACGAACTGGGGTTGCCACCTCTTGGCTCGATTCCAGCTCACTCTCATCATCAATCAAAATCGGAGCGGCTTCACTCCCTATCATTTCCTCAGCTACTTCTTCCATAGCATTCTCATTCACTAAGTTACCTTTGTTTGACACTTCAGCTACTGGCACATTGGCCTTCAAATCTTTAAGCTCATAATACCATTGGTAAGCTTGCTCTCTCACTTGATTACTATAAGCCTTTTCATCAATAACAATTCACCTTTAAACTTAAGAGTTGTCCTCTAGATTACTCAGAGGATCTTGTTATACTTCCAAGGGAATTTTATTCTAGGTTCTTTCCCAAAATAGTAAGTTTTCCAAATAGAAAGTTTCTAATATAGCAAGTTCCTCAGAATAGTAAGTTTCTTAATAAAGAAAGTTTCTAAACTTAGAAAGTTTCCTGCATAGAAGGTTTCAACAAATAGTAGGTTCCCATAATTGGAAGGTTCCCAAAATAGTAGGTTCCTAAATAGTAACTTCCCAGATATAGAAGGTTTCCTAAAAGAGCAACTTTCCAAAAGTGCTAACTTCCCAATTACAATCTCTTAATTTCCACAATTTCATAGTTAGACTCTTGAGAAATTTTACCCTAAAATCCTCAATCCCAAATACTTTCTAGGTAGGCCCAATTATACTCAAGTACTACTTCTTCTAGTATGCTTAATGCTCTAACAGTCTCCCATGTGACCTAAAGCCAAAGCTCTGATACCAACTGTAACAACCCAATTTTTCATACATAATAATAATACTTAATTTATTAATAGAATAGCCTCCAACGGCTACTAAAATCATAATTCAAAAGTATTAACCACTAATTGAAATAAACTTAAATGCTGAAAACGGTAATAATCTCTACGGCTAGTACAAACCACTAGCTCAAAAATACTTAATGTTCTAAAATAATTATTTGAACTCCAACAACCGCTAATCCATCAATACGCAGCCAATCCACTCCAATCATTTATTACCTGGGAGGGGAAAGAATATGAAAGGGTGAGCGAACAAAGCTCAGTAAGTTCATACGGGGTCTCTTCGGTTTCTAAGAAGAGACGATCGGAACGAACGGAGTTTAGTAATATATCAATGAAAGGATAACATGTACAATAATTAGTTTTGGTACTGAGAATATCAAAGAGGGTACGTTTTCAAATAACAAGTAGTGGCACTTTTACAATTAACAATGGAACTTTACACACACTTGTTCGTCAATTCCAAGTACTTTTGCACCTTTCATCTAGGCGACTCCGATACACCTTTTCAGGCAATCGTTGAATAAGGTTCTCATACGCCATTATCAAAGCGCCCCCTTATTCTGATGCATCATGATAATCACATCTATAGATTTAAGGTCATTTCATTCTGACTAGACCATTTCATTCTATAGTGAGGTCATTTCAATCTAACTAGACCTTAGGTCATTTCAATCTGTTTAGACCAATTTATTTAACATTGAGGCCATTTCAATCTGACTAGGCCTTAGGTCATTTCAATCTGTCTAGACCAAATACATATAAAGTCCTCATCAATTGGACAAATTTAACATCATATACATATAGTGTTCATGGTACGAGAACACAAACGTCAATTTCAATTTACAAGGATACACATTGAACAAAACGCATCAATGGTAAGATATTCCAAGAACGTTCATAACGAGGGAATACAAATGAATAACTACCGGCCACTTGGTAGTATACAAATCATCAATAGGAAATCCTATAACAAAGGAAGATACATTCAATTACTTAATGAACGTAATCCCTTACCTTTAACGCTTGCGTTTCCTTGCACTGATTTCCGGCACGAATCTACAATCATGCAAATAACATCTCTTAGGTTAAAAGTAATTCCTATTTACTTTAATTACCCAACTTTAATCCTCTTGTTAACATATGAGTTATTTCTCTTTAACTCTTCTTAAGGTTAATTAGTACCCTTTTTAGGTTTTTTCCAAAATACCCTTGGGGTTTCTAGGTTTCTAACCCATCTTTAATCCTTCATAATCATATTTTATATATCCAAAATTACTATTCACAGCTGACTATTCATATTCACTATTCACGGTACTGTTCATAATTACTGTTCACGGTTATTGTTCACAATTTACTATTCACAGATTACTATTCACGGTACTGTTCATAATTACTGTTCACGATTACTGTTCACAATTTACTATTCATAGATTACTATTCGCGCCCACTAACCCTAATTTCAATTCTTCCATTCTTAGCATGCAATGCCTTAGGTTAATTCCTTTGATTATGTACCCGACCCAAATCAATATTAGGTTTTCAATTAATAATCCTTTATCAAAATATCATTTGATCATTCTTAATTAATCATCAATATTTATAAAACAAACCCTAATTTAAATCTCAAGAATTTCTAGGTTTTAAATTCAAAAACAATAATTGATACGGAACGAATACTTTACCTTGGATGATACCACAATTACTTCTTTCTCTTTTCCTTCAAGTCACATCAACTTCTTCTTTCTTTCTCTCTCAACTCACGGTTTCCTCTCTCTCTCTCTCTTGGCAACAGGTGCCGCCTCCCTCTCTCTATTTCTTGTTTATGTAATTGATAAATAACCCTAGGTGTTAGGAAAGGATGTAATTATATTGGGTTTTTCCAAATCTTAGGCCCACAAGGTAATTCAAGTCAAGAAGGTTACTTAAGCCCAATACAATAAGCCCTCAACCTTGCATCCATTTAATACAAGTGATAACAATATTTAAATGAAGGGACAATTAAATTAATAAAATCATTTATTAATAAAAAAAATTAATTAATTAATATAATAAAAAGGGAAATTTTGGGTTATTACAGATTTTAACTTGAATAGTTAACCTTAAAAAAAAACTTGAATATTTAACCTTAATTCGGAGGGGCACTAGTTAGGACAATTTTCTTTAATATTTAATACAACAATTATTTGTGATTCATTGGGATGGAGTACGTCAATGGCCAAGCTAGTGGTTTGTTTCAAGATTATTTGATGAAGATAACAATTATCTGCTAAAATTAAAAAATAGAGGCAATAAAATACTAAAAACAATTGTGAACTTAACTAAATACAATTGTGAACTTAACAAATATGTCAAATAATCTCATAAAATTCAAAAATAGAGGCCATAAAAGACTAAAAATAACTGTAAACTTAACTAAAAAAACTGTGAACTTAACAAATATGTCAAATAATCTTATAAAATTGCAAAAATAGAGGCCCAAAAAGACTAAAAACAACTGTGAACTTAAGTAAAAACAAATGTGAACATAACAAATATGTCAAATAATCTTATAAAATTGCAAAAATAGTGGCAATAAAGGACTAAAATAAATGTGAATTTAACTAAAACAACAGTGAACTTAACAAATAGATCAATTAATCTCATAAAATTGCAAAAATAAAGGCTATAAAAGACTAAAAACAACTGTGAACTTAACTAAAAAAATATGTGAATTAAGTAAATGACAGTCATTTTCATGCATAAATTATGAATTTAGCTAAAACAATTGTGAACTTCTCTTAATTGTTATTGGAACAAATGTGAAAAATAACTGTGAACTTATAAAAAACAACCGTGAACTAGGAACAACTGTGAACTTCTCAAATTTGCTTCAGATTATATGTTGATGCTAATAATTTGATTCGTATTGACGATACGAAAACAACGGTGATTTCAGATTTTTTTTTTGAATTATAGATCTTAAGATATTTCATTTTAAAGTTTTGAGGGAAAAAAAAAAAAAAAAAAAGAGAGAGAGAAAGCGCAAAGGGGGGGATGGGGAATGGACCAAACACGGGTAGTACTATATACAAGGCATGGATTTTACAAGGCACGTGTAAATGACCAAAATACCCTTATATATATACTTAAAAAAAAAAAAAAATCCCTTCCCTCCCCATTTCAAACGCGGACTGTTCTATTCCGTTCTCTCTATCTCTCTCTCAAAACCTAAGGAACGAAACCAAGGCGCTCTCTCTTCTCTTTCGAACTCGACGAACGACGCCACCACCACCGCCGACGATGAAGACAAACCTCCCTACCGGTGGAAAGTCCGCCTCTTCCGCCGCTCCAAAGAAAGTAATTATTTTTAACCTAAAATTTCAATTTGAAAACCCAACATTAATTTTATGCCTAAAATGGATTATATAATGCTTAATGTTGTTTAAACGTATCCTAAATGGTTCTAATTGCGACTTCGTAACATTAATTTGGGTTTTTTGTTTGAATCGGATACGAATTTGTGTGCCTGAAATTTGAAGTTGTCGACGTGCGTTTCGTATGAACATATACGAATGGTTACCAACATATCGGGTATTGGCATACGAAATGTAAACTGATTCATCAGTTTACATTTTCGTATGACAATACCCAAAATATTTGTTACCATTCGTATATGTTCATACGAATGGTCACCAACATTTCGGGTATTGGCATACGAAATATAAACTGATTCATCGCTTACATTTCGTATGCCAATACACGAAATGTTAGTGACAATTCGTATGAACATATACGAAAGGTTACCAACATTTCGGGTATTGTCACACGAAATGTCATCGGAATCTTGAATATTAACTGTCTCTTATTTAATTTTTTGTAGGGACGTAACCTGCGACGGCCTCTAATAGAAAGAGGAAGGCCGAGGAGGCAGCAGCCTAAGGCGACAAACGGTCCAAAAGAAGAACGACAAGAATGTCGTGATTCTTGGCCGGATGTGGTTGAGGAGAGTGATAGGAGTGAGAGTAGTTATTCTAGTGAGGATTCATCTTCACGTACTCTGTCCCGAGGTGCATCTGTGCAGGAGGAGGCACATTTATCTAGTGAGGAGGAGGAGGAGGAGGAGGAGGAGGAGGCGGAGGTGGAGGTGGAGGAGAGTGTATCTCGCGAGGCCTCGCAAGAGGCGGGAGGCACGGGGCGTAAAGGGGAAAGGGGCCAAGGATGACGAGTGGCGGTGAAGAGTAACCCGGTGGCGGCCCGGAGGAGGTTCAGTTGTTGTACGGGTTTGGTCATCATCGAGCCCGTAAGATATGGGAGAACGCCACTTGTGAGCCGGTGTTGAAGCGCCAAACAAGGCAGCAGATTTTAGATAAGTAAGTATATGATTTTGTTTATTAAATAGCCATTTGCAAAACATTATCAAGATTCAGATGACATTTCGTATGCCAACATACGAAATGTTGGTGACATTTCGTATGTGTCCATACGAATGGTCATCAACATGTCGGGTATTGGTATACGAAATGTAAACTGATTCATCAGTTTACATTTCGTATGCCAATACACGAAATGTTGGTCACCATTCGTATGAACACATACGAAATGTCACCAACATTTCGGGTATTGGCATACGAAATGTCATCTGAATCTTGAAACAGAGGGAGTATTAATTATAATTTTTTGTTTGGAATCAACAGGTTCTCCCATGCTTCTTTACCGGAGGATGATAGAGCTTGGTGGGCTCGTGTTGAGGGTACCGGCCTCCATTTTCTACATGATGCTACCATTCGCCGGCCTAGCATGGCGCTCCTAACGGCGTTTGTGGAACGGTGGTCTCCCGAGACTAATACCTTCCACATGCCGTGGGGTGAGATGACGATCACTATGCATGACGTCACTCATATCCTAGGTATATTCTTGTTTGTTGTCTATTTTTTATAAATTTCATAAATTTTATCAATTTTATTAATTATTTCATTTTCAATTTGTAGGCATCAGCTGTTCAGGTGGCCCTGTTGGGAAGGCGGTTCCAGAGCCTGACGTAGCCGCTATCAGGGCACGCCTTGAGACATGTCGGAAGGGGACGACCTACTCTTTAGATGGCCTCCGCCGTTCCTTTGAGTCCCCTTCCGACATGACTGACGATGAGCGCGCTGCTACGTACATCATGTTCCTCCTGGGCTCCACGCTGTTCGTGGACAAGACTCAGGATAAGATGCCCTCTGACTACCTTTCATTGTGCGTGGATATTGACAGAGTGGGGGCTCTATCCTGGGGGACAGCTGAGTTGGCATATCTATACCGGAGTTGGGGAAGGCATCTAGATACCGGATGCAAGCGCATTGGCGGTTGTTTGAGTCTTTTGGAGGTAATATTTAACAATCATTTAATAATTACAACATGCATTTATGGTTATAACATTGTTAACTTATTTATTTCATACATTTGCGGGCCTGGATATACGAGCACTTTCCGGTTTTCCGAGAGAGATTGACCCGTTATGGACGGAGGGCCGCCCGAGGGCTCGTAGATGGGTACGCATCGATACGGCCTGGGTAGGGATATGCCCCATCTATTGAAGTTTCGGCATACCCCGGACACGATGACGGTTGATAGGGTGAGTTAGTTATATTTAAAGTTTTACAAATTATTATTTCGTTGACGGTGTCTAACAAATTCATTTTTAGGTTTGTTGGACTCCCTACGCACCACCCCGAGGCGCTTTTACCGGTCTCATACTTTCGTGGGGTTATACGCTTCCAGGATATCACGGAGGCGTATTTGCTCGACCGTGTTACACGCCGCCTGGGATCCAGCCAGAAAATCCCCAGAGACCCCATGTCTTGCTCCACCCAAAATTGTTCATTGATAGCAGGTCAAAAGGGGTACAAGAAGTCCTATGGAGGCGTGATGATGTATGGGAGGATTGGTTGGGAGGACGGCTTGGGGGTTTCGATCCATTGCGTAGATGGGGCCCGTCCGTGAGCACATCTGATCCTGTTATTTCCACGTATATGCAGTGGTTCCTGGCTAGGACTCATGTTCGGATTACTAATCCGAATCATGATGCCCTAGTTAACGTTCCACCACCGCCTAGGATTGTAGAGGCACGAGGCATACTAGTTTCACTGCTCACGGATGACAGGTTTATCTGCAAGTCAAAGATAAGATTAGACGGGCCATTGAGCTGATCGGAGACGCTTCATGATTATTATGTTCATTTTGGTTGTTTATGTTGGTTTGTAAATTTTGGATACAATGTTTGTTTTGGAATATGTTTGAGAATATGTAAATTTTGGATACAATGTTTGTTTTTGGAATATGTTTTGAGATATGTAAATTTTGGATACAATGTTTGTTTATGGAATATGTTTGGAATATATTTGGGATATGTTTGGGATATGTTCATTTTGGTTGTTTATGTTTTGGAATATGTTTGGGATATTTTCATTTTGGTTTGTAAATATTGTTGGTATTTGTTTCGGTTGTGTTTCGCTTGTTGCTCTCAGAATGACATTTCGTGTGCTTATACACGAAATGATTTTACTCATCTCGTATATATACACACGACATGTTTTCTTTTATCTCGTATAAATACACACGAGATACATTACTGGGTAGTTATTGTATTTCGTGTAATTTTCATACGACAAAAATGAAATAAGTCGTGTATATATATACGAGTTATATATGACATATCGTGTATAAGCACACGATATGGTAGTCTGAGAGCAACATCTCCCCGAAACACAAACTGAAACAAATACCAACAATATTTACAAACCAAAATGAACATATCCCAAACATATTCCAAAACATAAACAACCAAAATGAACATATCCCAAACATATCCCAAACATATTCCAAACATATTCCAAAACTTCATACAAAAAATAATCAATACGCTATACACATAAACTATGGCCTATTTTCTGCAATTCGTGCTTCGTTCGCCATAATTGAGAGTCGGTTGAATGTTTCTATCCGAGTTCTGTATGGCATGATCAGGTTACTTGCGCTTGGATCACGTTTCTCCCCCCAATATAGTGCTACTGATGGTATCGGGTAATCACTATCCGACATGTGCAGCTGCAAAAGTAATAAAATAGTCAAATATAACAAATTTAGAAAATATAGTTAAATGTAACAAATTTAAATAAGATAGTTAAATATAACGCATTAAAGTATCATACCAATATAAAATGGTTTCCCACATGTCCCAACACAAGTGTGGGTGGTCCTGTTCCTTGTGGTACAGTCACTGGTAGGCATGTGAAGCCAGCGGTTTGCGAGTACGAGACAAACACCACATTATACACCGTGGCTATGATGTGCCCTATCTCTGGGAGTATCAACCAATAATATTCCGTACAAGGGGAGGCATAGTGAGTAATGCGACTATAGAGCTCGTCCATATCTCGCCAAGGCATAACTCTCTCATAAAGCTCGCGGCGATGAAGCAGCTCCTTGGCACAATCTGAGCGCACTCTTTGCCACATCTCCTCTGTTCCGTATATTTGCGCTGCTACTGCTCTATATCCACAATTTCCATCACCCATCACATCTGTGAAGCCATCAATAAATGGGACAATGAGAGGGGTAAGCAACATCCTATGGACAGAAGTATGTATATCATTGACTTGTCCATTTCCACGACCCCGCCCCCGTCCCCGTCCCCGTCCCCGACCTCGACCTCGACTTCGACCTCGACCTCTCCCACGACCTGAAGCGCCTAGTGGTGGAAGAGATGTAGGAGTGGTAGGGCTAGATGGCGTAGTGTTTGAAGCCGATCTCGACATCAAACCCGATTGGGTTGATGCAATAAATGAAGATCTAGACTCGCCGCTAGTGGAGGGTGGTGTAGTGGGGACTCCAAAATGTCTCGTCTGCACGCTCCCAATCTCGACAAGATTTCTACAACCGGTGGTCCGGGTTTATTTGCCTTCGAAATATGATCCGGCTCAGAAGCATCTCCGGTTTGTGGATGTAACCCTTCATTTATCGTTTGAAATAACCTTCTCTTTACAGGTCCAAAGTGCGTTCAGTTCATTCAACACAACTTCAAAATCAGTCCAGTGGGGACAAGATTCTACTTCAATGTCCAACTTCTTCCAAAAATCATGAATCGAGGACAACTCAATCCGCCCCCGTAGTTTTGTATGCATGCAATCTCGTGACTACATGGAAGTCCACGTGTTCGCCTCGAGGTAACACCCACACCTGAAGGATCCATGACATTATCCCCACAACGACTCCGCTCTTCTTTGATGATGTCCAAAGTCGTCTTTGACACTCGACCCAATATGTCTTGATACGTATCACATGTCTTCATATCATTTGGAATTCTACTCTTTGATTGCTCCATAGTAGCTTTGATTGTTGTTATTTGGATTTCCATAATCTCATGAGCCTTTTGAATAATGTGTCAAAAGTAGAAGAAGCACTCCCCAAGGCCTTCTTCAACCCGTTATGCTCACTCTCACTCGTGGTGTGGGTTCCGAAGCGCAAGAATCGATCTCGTGCATCGACAAAATATTCGTAGAGTATGGAGCAATCCAAGTCTCGCGGAGGTAGGTCAATAAATCAGATAAGATCTCGAAATGATCGCAAAACGATTGCCAACGGGTGTCCCACTCTTCGCGAGTAGCGCCGATATTGTTTTATTAAATCTCCTCATGAATGATAGTGCAAACTCATTGCTACCGCTTTAGCCAACGCTCTCTTTTTAACATTGACTTCGATATGCCTTCGACACAAATGGTGTGCGGTCTCGGGAAATACCATTTGGACGGCATTAATGAAAGCCAAGTCACGATCGATTAAGAAAACGCTTGGCATGTGGGGAGTATGAAAAAGACTTTGCAAATTCTTGAGTGCCCACGTGTAATTATCGCCTTCTCATTTTGGAGGAACGCATAGGCAATTGTGAAATTCTTCCCGTTGAAGTAAATCCTATAATCTCAAGTAATGCCATTCCATAGCAAGCTTGGTGTTGTAAGTGCAATACCTTGTATCAATAAAAAAAATAAAGTTAGAAATGAATAAAATTGCAATTCAAAAAAATGCATACGACTTGTGGAAAACAGAGTCAAAAAACGAGATTCAAAAAAATCAAAAATTTACCTTGTACTACATATGGAAAACGCTTAAGCATATCCGATGCTCGTGGGTGAGAGAAGAATATGTCACCGATCATGTCACTCTCGTTAGCTTTCCTCATGAAGAAGGTATATTTCTTATCCTCGAGTGCTTTTATGAACCGTTGAAGCGAGGATCTCCCTTGTCGTTCTTGTGACTTGCATTTTGTGAGGGCATTGTGGACGTGTTTCGGAGTACTCACGTTCTTCTCATCCTTCCTCTTTAACATTGTTAGAATGTTATTTGGACGCACCGAAGACTGACTTGCGCTACACACCTCCTCATATTCGTAACTAGTCAATTTACCCAACGGATGACCTTCGGGATACGTTGGAAAGTCGTGATTATGAGAACCATGCTTCACAACGTAACCCCATACCCCATCACCCCTATCTTTGGCCCGGATTTCAAAATTGCACCCAATCTTCTTCGTGCTAGACAACCTCACATCTTTAGTTTTTCCGGACTGTACTTGCCACCAAAATGGCATACAATCTTCGCGTAGCCTAGGATCTTGCCACTTGTCTTCCTCGAATCCCCTATAGAAAGGGTTATATTTTGACGGGCCGCGATATCCCGTACGTGTTTAACAAGATCATCCCTATTTGAAAATAATAGGGATGTATCGAATTGATCACTGACATCCGGTCCCTACAACATCAATTAGAAAATTGCACAATAAGCAACAAAGTCGTATGACATTTCGTGTAGCATTATACGAGATGTTCCTGGAACATCTCGTGTAAATGTACCCGACTTAAACCCATTTATCTCGTGTTATAAAATACGAGATAATACACCATAACTCGTGTATAAAAACACGACAAATAGCATAAAACTCGTATAATCTAACACGAAATAAGAGTAATATCGGGAATTTAAAAATCCAATCTTGAAAAACAATTTCGTTTCAAGATTGGATTTTTATTGCGACTTTGATCAAAACACCAAATATAACTTTAAAAACTTACTTCATTGCTGCTTGGATTTTGATTTTGATGTGGAGAATTTGGTGGCAAACCTTCTTCTTCAAAAATATATTCCACAAGCTCAAGATCAATATGATCATAAAAACTTGAAGAATGTTGTGGAGAATCCATACTATGGTGTTAGATGATATGAGAATTAATGAAAATAATGGGCATAAATTTAGGGTGTTAAGAATAGGACAATGGTGTCACAACAGCATGGGTGTACAAAGAAGAACGGTGTTTCTCTCTCGTTGGGCCGTTGTCTGCGTGAATATCGTTTTTGATGTAGGGAGCCAGGTGTATCTCGTGTGTATATACCCGAGATACTATGGTACATATCGTGTATACAAACACGATATAGTATTTGTTTCTGGTAATTATATCGTATGAACAATACACGAGATGAACCCTGATTACTTTCGTGTATTGTTCATACGAAATGCCTCAACAAATATCGTGTATTTAGACACGACACACCATATAATAAAATAAAAAATGGTATACGGATACATCGTTTATTTTTTTATTTTTTTATACATTCTAGATGACATTTAAAGTGTTTTTCATCTACATGAGTTTCCTCAAAATCCAAATGGAGATTGAGTTACAAATATGTGCCATTATTTAGGGTTTTGGGGTTTTATGTGTCCCGATCTTGCCAAAAATGGTATACGGCTACCTCATTTATTTTTTTAATTTTTTTCTACATTCTAAATGACATTTAAAGTGTTTTTCATCTACATGAGTTTCCTCAAAATCCAAATGGAGATTGAGTTACAAATATGTGCCATTATTTAGTGGTTTTTGAGGTTTTACGTGTCCCGATCTTGCCAAAAATGGTATACGGCTACCTCATTTATTTTTTTTTTTAATTTTTTTCTACATTCTAGATGACATTTAAAGTGTTTTTCATCTACATCACTTTCCTCAAAATCCAAATGGAGATTGAGTTACAAATATTTGTCATTATTTAGGGTTTTTAGGTTTTACGTGTCCCGATCTTGCCAAAAATGGTATACGACTACCTCGTTTATTTTTTTAATTTTTTTTCTACATTCTAGATGACATTTAAAGTGTTTTTCATCTACATCACTTTCCTCAAAATCCAAATGGAGATTGAATTACAAATATTTGCCATTATTTAGGGTTTTTAGGGTTTTACGTGTCCCGATCTTGCCAAAAATGGTATACGGCTACCTCGTTTATTTTTTTAATTTTTTTCTACATTCTAGATGACATTTAAAGTGTTTTTCATCTACATCACTTTCCCTCAAAATCCAAATGGAGATTGAGTTACAAATATTTGCCATTATTTAGGGTTTTTAGGGTTTTACGTGTCCCGATCTTGCCAAAAATGGTATACGGCTACCTCGTTTATTTTTTTTTAATTTTTTTCTACATTCTAAATGACATTTAAAGTGTTTTTCATCTACATGAGTTTCCTCCAAATAAATAAAGTGGTATCACTTAAATGTGATAGGTTATATGATATTGTATGATCCAATATGACGTTTGTTCCTTGTCATGTATAAGTGTATAAATTTTGCTCAATTAACAACACAATTCAATAATATAACATAGAATATGCGTATCATTAACATCGTGTCGCAAATCATCGAAGAACACCTTCATTATGATATGTCGTATGGATATACACGATTTTAGTACATGATATCGTGTTGTTGTGTACGAAATTAATGACAGAGTAAATTTAAATTTCGTATAATTTCATACGACCTATTATTTAACCCAATTAGTTTATGTCGTGTAAAAGTACACGACATGAAGGCTTCTTGTCGTCCTTTCGAGCACGACAGACGAAGGGTAGTTTGGGAATTATTGGTGCCTTGTATATAAGATGCCTTGTATATAGAATTCTCCACCAAACACGTCCACGTCACTTAAGCAGTGGCATACGTGTAATTTCGCTAAATCTAGCAAGGGCTTGCATGTCATTTATAATGAGAGGACCTGATGGTCGATTTCGAAAATCCTTATCCTAGGTGGTCATTTTTGTTAGAATGAGGAATGATTTGATAATTGCCCCATCTTTATTTGGAGTTATTTTTCTTTGGGGAAAATTGACATTTATAGGGGTCGAGAGAGAAAAATTCTAATTAGTGATGGTTTTGTAATGCCTAGTATTAAGACTGCAATGAAACGACGCCGGAGAGAGCCGCGTTAAACCAGAAAAAGCGTTTCATTTCTTCAAATCTTGACCGTATATCACAAGGAAACAAAAAAAAAAAAACACAAACCCAATTTCTGGTAAAGTTAGGAGTGAGGGAGAAGAGTACAACACAACACACACACACACACACACAGTACAACACACAGACGCACACAGTACAACACATACAGAAGATCCATTCCCCCACACTTTTCAACTCTCGAGTTGAGCCTTTCCAGGTAAAAACAATTCAATTTCTCCCCCAATTTCTCGTCCATCACAAACTATTCTTATCTTCATAAATACATAAAATTCAATTATTAATAAATTTAAAGTCTTTATTAAAATTAATTAATCCTTTCTTTCATTCCCAAGTCTAAAATTTTATCTAATTAACCCTTTTCTTTAACAATTGGGACAGTTCACTTTTAAGGTTTTGATTTCTTCATCAAACACAAAAAGGGTCTCTGAATAAATACAACAATACAAGGAAAATATCAATAACAAATTTTGTCACATGTTTTTAGTCATATTATCATCATACTACTACTAATAAGGTGTGTATTGAATTTTTATACAAAAACATTCAGATGGGTAGATGTAGGTATCCATATAATCTCTACAGTTTTTCCTCCCTAGGGTTAGATTTATTGTTTATTTTTCTGGCTAAAGATTTAATTTTTAGGTACCCTTTGATTTTATTCATAGATATAGATGTATGTATGTATGAATGTATGTATCATCCTTATACAGACCATATGTGAATTGGGTTGCTTGGGTTTTTACTGATCTATTATTTCTTTCCAGTTTTAGGTATTTTGACCTTATATAGGGCATCTAATCCTAGTCAAAATTGGTTTTGGAGTTAAAACAGCTGGTGGGTTTTGATTTGCCTGAGATTGTTTTAATAGGTAACCACAAAGCCAGTTTTGATTGAGTTTCTGGGTTTCCATTTGATTTAGGCATCTGGGTTTTTAGGTTAGATCTGCTGAAATTTATGTTAATTTTTTGAACTGCTTGTTTTGATACAATTTCTGATGTGATATTGATGTTCTGTTTATTAGGCTCATTGGAATTTGGGGGTTTCTTCAACATCGTGGTGTAGTCAATGGAGTTTGAGCTGCATTAGGTCGAATTGACTATAAGATTCTTGGATTGTACAGAATAAGTAAGTTAATTAAATTTTGGTTACCTTGTTTCCTTTTTCTTTTACCGGACCGATCAAATCTGTCGATGATGTTAAACATCTTAATGGCCTTTTTTTGTTCTCTGATCTGGTTGTATAAGTAGTTTATATTTCGATTTGACACTTTTTTTGGTTCGGATTCTGATGTAGATGATGCCAACCTTTTCCGAAGCAATCCCATTAACCTGGATTTAATATCTTCCCTATTTTACTTTTACTTTTGGAACTGAGTATACAAATGCTTAATCTTGCCAAAAACAAAAATGAGATACAGTAAAATGGAATATAAACTTGGCTCATTAAAATGTTAATATTTGATTATCATGGTTCATCAACATAGTTGTAATGAAGCATGGGTTTAGGCTGGATCTGCAGTTGGTATTTCTCGGAAATTGGTACGAGAAAGTTGATCTGTGAGGTTATTGCAGATCTCGTTTTGGACATGATGTTTTCCCTATTTCATTTCTCTTTCCTTATTGGTTCTATAAGAACTGAGGATACATACATAAAGTATCTATAAGATTTAGATGTTAACTAGAATTGTAATCAGCCTGATTCATGCACAAATTGCAATTGAAGTCTGCCAATTTTTTCAATTGAACTTTCACTTCATGTCCACTATTAGAGCTGCGTCTTTTAGTCACTTTCTTATTTGTTAATAATAGATTTATTATCCCGTTTTTATCACTATCTCACTATTCTTGTTATTGATGACCCTGCAGATAAATTGTCTTCAACTATTGAAGAATAATTGGTGACAAAAAAACTTGATATTACATGATGGGGACCGAACTTGTTAGGCATCATGTAAAAGAAGAGAGCGTAGAAATGTCTTCCATTCCACCAGGTTTTGAGTCACTTACTTCTTTTACCCTGAAAAGGGAAGAGGAGTCTGAATTCACTAGCAGTTACCCCGTTTCTGCCACCACCTCTGAATCAAAATACGCACCGATGGAATCAGGGTTTGAAAATAGTGAGGATGAACAGATTAAGAGGTCTGTTCGGCGTAGACCAGGGAAAAACTATGGCCGATTTGATAGCAGTTCAGGGGATGAGCCTGATTCTGATCAGGTTAATGAAGTTTTAAATACTTATTAATATTCATGTTTGGTCACTCTGCTGTGCCATATATTTTACATCTTGGTATAAGTTGATTTCTTATGCCTGCAGAATCTAGCTACAAAAGCTCAGCTTCCCAAAGGGGTTGTCCATGGGTGTGAAGAGTGTAGCAACTGTCAAAAGGTAAATCTTTCAAGTCAGCTTCTTTCTTATATATATATATATATACATATACATATACATATACTCCCTCCGTCCCGCTACAAATCACACACTTTCCTCATTGGGCGTCCCGCTACAAATCACACACTTCCTAAAATGGCAAAGAATCTTTACTATTCCCTCCACTCATTCTCTCTCCTATTTTGCTTTTACACTCACAACATTTTCTCCATTATTTTTTTCCTTAATTTACGTGTAAACAGTAACCGTGTGATTTCTACCAGGACGGAGGGAGTATAACATTGTAGTTATTACTCGTCGATTACTTGTCTTTTAATTAAAAATTGTGAATTATTGGGATAGGTAACTGCAAGATGGCACCCAGAAGCAGCTCGCAGGCCTGATCTTCAGGATGCTCCTGTATTCTACCCGAGTGAAGAGGTCCTAACTGCAACTCCTTATACTTTTCTACCCCCTCCCTTTGCTTCTTTTCTTGTTGCAAGTCCCTAAATGAATTAATATATTTTCAGGAATTTGAAGATACTCTAAATTACATAGCAAGCATACGTGAGAGAGCAGAGGGATATGGAATTTGTCGCATTGTACCTCCTCCATCATGGAAACCTCCTTGTCCTCTTAAGGAAAAGAACATCTGGGAGAATTCTAAGTTCACAACCCGTATACAGAGGGTTGATAAACTTCAGAACCGGAACTCAGTGCAAAATATGTTGAAAAATAATAGCCATAAGAAAAGAAAAAGGAGAAGATGCATGAAAACAGGAGTAGATAATGGAACTCACAAGGCAGATAATCTTGCTGAAGGAGTTTATGATGCTGGTTTTGGGTTTGAACCTGGTCCAGTATTTACTCTTGATGCGTTTCAAAACTATGCAAATGATTTCAAATCCCAGTATTTTCGAAAGAACGGAAGTATTACAGATGTAGGAGCTAACATAACCATTCCCCCAGAGCAGTGGGAGCCCTCAGTGGAGAATATCGAGGGTGAATATTGGCGGATGGTAGAGAATGCTACTGAAGAAATTGAGGTATCATACATATGATTTATTGAGCATTAAATATCTAACTTTGACACTTAATCAAAGATCTGTTTTACTTGGCATCACAAAGCTCCCTTAGTTCCTTTCTCTACCTCAGATTATCTTTCTTTTTATGTTTTAGGTTCTATATGGCGCAGATTTGGAGACTGGGGTATTTGGCAGTGGCTTTCCTAAACTGTCTCAGCAAGCTGCTTGTGCTTCAGAAGATAAGTATGTAAATTCAGGATGGAACTTGAATAACTTTCCTAGGCTTCCGGGTTCGGTACTGTCATACGAGAGCAGTGATATATCTGGTGTCTTGGTCCCTTGGTTGTACATTGGAATGTGTTTATCATCATTTTGTTGGGTAAGTTAGAGGACTCTACTCTTGCCACTCCTGCACCCCCTTTGTATTTGTTGTATATATTATCACTGATTTGTATTGTGCCTTAAGAACAATTTACTATAAGCTCCCTCCATTATCACGACTTCCCCTGCCCTTACTTGCCCCGAAACTCTCTAATCATAAACTTTGGAAGAGAGAAGATAGAGGAAAGAAAAATAGGAGCTTTTACTTAGCAGAGCTCAATGCTATTAAATTGTCTTAGTAGTTGGGAAATATCATTATAATAATCTAACCCATCACTTGTACATAGCGGTATTGTTAAAAGATGCACTGATGCAGCATAATTTGTACTATCATAATCTGCATGCCAGTAGAATTGACTATCAGCTTTAGAGGAGGAGGGGGGTGGGGTTGGGGGAGCGTTATTGTATATGGTGTTTTGGATTATGTAGTAGCTGATTGTTTTCTTCTTTCATTTGCCCTTCCTTCTTTATATGTGACTGCAGCATGTTGAAGATCACCACTTGTATTCCATGAATTACTTGCATTGGGGTGCTCCGAAAATGTGGTATGGTGTACCAGGGAAAGATGCCCTTAAATTGGAGGCAGCTATGAGAAAGCATTTGCCTGACCTTTTTGAAGAACAACCTGACCTACTTCATAAGCTGGTGAGTTATAGTTTCTGTATCTGCAAGTGTTTTGCTTGACATTGACAATCTACTTTTTGGCATTTCTGCACATCTGCAATTTTTAACGAAACATATTCTTGATGTCGTCCCTAATTATAAGAGGAGATAGATTTTCATGGAAAACGATGACGCAGAAGAAGCTTTAGGCCCCATTCTCTATTCACACTTTGGTTTTAGACGTCTCATTAATAATGAAAAACTTTTTGCCTCTTCTCCTTTCAAACTCCTGTTGTTAAATAATTCATTTTTTGTTACAAACATACCCATCTCGTTTCCACACAATCATATCCTTCTCATGCTCGCTATTGAATTTGTGTTTCCACTTCGTTACAAATATACATATAAGTATAGGTAGTTAAGATTTAAGTTTGACTATTTGTTTTAGGAGAATTATCTTCTGTTTTCCAACGTGTTTGTTTAAGTCTGTGCTCCTTCAAGGTCTATAACTATATCCAAACGTGTGAAGACTTGGTGTTTCAACTCCGTCCTCTTCTTTGTTTAGTTAGATGTTGAAAGATGTATTTAAGGGGCTTCATGCTAGTAATTTACTTCACCAATAAAACTTGCTTGTATATTTGCATGTATATAATGATGGTAGACCATATCCACATCTCCTCTTACACTGCATTGTTAGTTTACATGTTTTTTTAGTCATTCGCCCTACATCTTGTTTGCTTCATTACTAGATGTTTGGGTTTGGGCAGCGTAGTTTTTCAAAATATGTTATAAATTGCAAAAGATCAAGCATGCTCATGTTAAAAGAATAAAAAGAACCTCAAACCCTAGCTTATACAGTCTAGTTTAACCATATTCTATTCTCAGCTTATTTTATCAGTTGGCTGGAGTCGTTGCCTAATCTTGTTTCAAGGTCATTGATTGGAAGGTAGCTTAAGATATTGTATATGGACAATACTAATTGACTTCATATGGTTGCATGTTAAGAGGTTGGGTCAAAACTGGGGTTTATGTTTATGGGCTTAGAATATGAAACTTCTCATCTGCCCTTTGTACGAATATCTGAGCTTATATTGTTTACAGGTGAACTTGTTTTATATCTGAAATTGTTGCCTGTTCTGCGTGCAGGTCACTCAACTTTCTCCCTCGATACTAAAGTCCGAGGGGGTACCTGTGTTTCGATGTATTCAGAATCCGGGAGAATTTGTTCTGACATTTCCTCGGTCATATCATTCCGGGTTCAATTGTGGATTCAATTGTGCAGAGGCAGTGAATGTAGCCCCTGTTGATTGGTTGCCTCATGGACAGAATGCTATTGAGCTATACCGTGAGCAGGGCCGGAAGACTTCCATTTCCCATGATAAACTCTTGCTTGGGGCAGCAAGAGATGCCGTAAAAGCACAATGGGAGATTAATTTACTTAGGAAAAACACTTCAACTAACTTAAGATGGAAAGAAGTCTGTGGAAAGAATGGAATCTTATCGAAAGCACTTAAGGTAATTCTATGACTTTTATGGACTAAATTTCCTTTACCATTTTTGTGTACCACTGTTAATCCAACCGTTATGCATCACTGATGACATCATCATGACATCATCCCTAATAACTTCGTAACCATTGGATCACCGATTATACACAAAAGTGGTGCATAAAATTTGGTCTCCTTTTATAGACAACTTAGCCACTGATAATCCAATGGTTATGCATCATTGATGGCATCATCTTGACGTCATCCCTAATAACTTATAACCATTGGATCACCGGTTAAACACAAAAGTGGTACAGAAGATTTGGTCTCCTTTCATAAACGACTTGTGTAACTTGGGTTAGAATGAAATCTGATTTAATAAACGCACTGACGCTCTATATTATGTTTTTTATTGCCTAGGGACGTGTGGAGATGGAGCGTGTGAGGAGAGAGTTTCTTTGCAATTCTTCACAGGCATTGAAAATGGAGAGCAGTTTTGATGCCACAAAGCGAGAGAGAGTGCAGCTTATGCTTTTTTGATTTGCACTTATCTGCTGCAGGTTGTCACTACTGTTCACCCGATAAATATGCGTGTTTGAATCATGCCAAGCAATTTTGCTCATGTTCTTGGGCTGCCAAATTTTTCCTTTTCCGCTATGATGTCAACGACCTTAATATTTTGGTTGAAGCTTTGGAAGGAAAATTGAGCGCAATATACAGATGGGCAAAACTTGATCTTGGTTTGGCCTTAAGTTCCTTTATATCTAAAGACATATCACGGGCCTCTGGGCTTATTGGTAGGTTCTCTTATCCACAACAGGGGGTAAAGGCCTCCCCACAGTCGATTGCTTCCTTAAATGAGCAAAGAGGCAAAGAAACTATCCGAGCAATCATTAATTCAACTGGCACCTCTAATAGGATAAGGTTAGTGAAGAAAGAGAATTCACCTGAGTTAATCGCTTCGAAAGATAAGAAGAAATCACCTATTTCTGTGTGCAAGACAGAAGAAAGTGTATCTCCAGCTCCTATTAGCATGAATATAGAGAAATCTGAAGTGAAGAAGCCTTCGTTTGTAGGGAATAATGATATAATACTCCTTAGTGATGATGAGGTGGATGACCCGTCCGTACCAATTTCTGAAAGAGCAGAATACACTCATTTAAAGCATGGAGATAATTCTCAGGTTTTAGCAGATTTGAATAATACAGTGGGCCCCGTCACCGAGAATAAAGACCAATTGTTGGCAACAACTGTCGTGGCTGATTTAGTTGAGGTTGGTGATATGAAGGATGCCACTTTGTCTCTTGATCGGGAGAGAAATAATCATACACCTAGTTCCGTGTGTGCCGAAGATAAAGATCATGAAAAAGAGGCTTCTCAAACAAAAGAGACTACTGCTTGTAACAAGGGAAACGTGAGAAGAATTTCTCAGCAATCACAGCCACAGCCACTTTCTGCTTCAAAAGAGCCTGTCGATTGTAATGAGGAAAAGATCGGTAAAGTTTCTCAAGAACAAAAGCTGCCACCACAATCTGGAAGCGGAAAATCTGATAATGAAGAAAACATTAAGATAGTTGGATCTGATGCCAATTCAAGGACTACAGACAATGTACAAACTGCTGTATTGGGACTTGCATCTTGCAATCAAAACAATTTAGACAGATATTATCGCCAGAAAGGTCCTCGTATTGCCAAGGTGGTGCGTAGGTTCAACTGCCATGTTCAGGTCCTGCAACATGGTATTGTCCGTCCTGGAAAATTTTGGTGCGACAGTCGTTCCATTTATCCCAAGGGTATTATTCGTGCACTACGTTAATCTTTCTTAACATCTTCTTCCCTGAGTAGATTATAATCTTGTTCCTTTTTTTGTGCAGGTTTTAGGAGCCGGGTAAGGTACATAAGTGTTTTAGATCCCACAGACATGTGCTTCTATGTGTCAGATGTTGTGGATACAGAAGAGGATAGACCGTTATTTAGGGTAAGTAAATCTTTTTACTATCCTGTTATGTTTTATGTAAGTTCCTCTCTTCTACAAAAAATGAAAAATTACGCATTGTTTTTATTTAACCCATTTTCAGAGCAATGATCACTACCTGAACCTACATATACAATGTGCTGAAAATTTCATGTTATTAGTCTATATTGTAATCAACAATTGGGAAGCCACGTGAAGGGGATGGGGGTTCACTTGACCCCTTACTTTTTGGGAAATATCATCTTTCTACCTCTAAAATTTAAAAGGTACTCTAAAAATACCTTTTTAAAAAAAATCAATTTTGACTCCTTTATTTGAGGTAAAATTTGTACTATCATATCATTTTGACGCCCTTTGTTCCAAATTTATACTCCCTACGTCCCATAATGATAGTCCCATTTGATTATTCAAACATTTTAACAACTTATTTTAATTTCCACCACTAACCATAATCAGGTTTACTTATTTCTCAATTACCCCCTTCTTTTTCTTTGGTTGGCTCTCATCCTCTCATCTTTCTCTCTTCTTCAGTGGTTGACTGGTTGACAATTTGGGAAATTCAGTGATATTAACCTAACAATTTTGGAAATGGGACCATCTTTTGGGACAAACAAAATGGTAAATTATCAGATGGAGGGAGTATATTAAAAGTATATTTTTTCTTTCTAAAGCAATCTTGACCCCTTTTGAAAAAATATCTGGCTGTGAACAACATATAACACTTGCGTTTTGGTCCGATGTTTGTTTATGGGCACCGTGGGGTGAATGATGAAAGTTCTATACAAGAAAGCTGATCATATAGCTCCTTATCTGTACACTTTACAGGTATACTTGGAGAACTGTCCAAGTGAAGTATTTATTCATCTCTCACCTGCGAGGTGCTGGGAAATGGTAAGAGAGAGGGTTAATCACGAGATCACAAGACAACATAAGATGGGGAGAATGAACCTTCCTCCTTTGCAGCCTCCTGGAGGTCTCGATGGCATGGAAATGTTTGGTTTTTCCTCCCCTGAAATTTTGCAGGTAATTAATTATTCCAGCAAAGCACTCGAACTGATTCACGGTTCTTTTCAGAGTCCCTCCCACCCTCCTTATACTATGAAATTAAATTGAATTTAGGAGAATACTTTCTTTAGGGGTTAATTTCACTGCTCACCCCTGAAATATGGACAAGTATCACTGCCCCCCAACGTTCGGTTTTGTCTTACTTTCCCCCTTTTGTCAACTTTATTTAAACAAATGACTATTTTACCTCCTAATTCTTTAAAGTGATTTATTAAATATTTGTACTCTGCATTTGAGATTTAAGGGGGGGGGGGCAGTGATATTTGTCCGAACCTCAAAGTTTGACAGGGGAACTAACCCCTTTCTTTAGATACCTCTCTTTTCTGATAGTTGTGAAGTACAACATTTATTAGCTTCAATTTTTCTGCTTTTTAGTCAAAATCTTGATTTGACATTCTTTATTTGGTAAATGCCATAGGCTATTCAGGCGATGGACCGACATAGAGTTTGTAGTGAGTACTGGGAAACCCGTCCAACTCATTCTCAATCTCAAGATAGTGGTCCAAATAAGACTCCAAATGGTCAAGACCAATTGCCTACGGAAGTTGATACAATACTCGATGGCCTATTCAAGAAGGCAAATCCAGAAGAACTGAATGCCCTCTCGAGTATTTTGAGTAACAATAACAAGTCAACTACTGATCAAGGTGGTCTACTGGCTCGTCTTGTTAATGAAGCGATTCTCAGGCGCTCAAGCCGATAAGTTCACTGAGTTCTAACTTTGTAAATGCTGAAATCTCATTATTAGGTTGCATATACACCTTTTTTTCTTTTGCCCCTTTTTGCCCTTTGCTAACCTGGTTTCGTTTTGCTTAGGTTGTACCTGTTTCTAGTAGAGAAATGGGTCGTTTCGTTAGGTGGGTACTCATGTTTCTTTGTTTTAGGATCTCTCCACATTCATTTAGCAGAAGTTATAACAAAATACATTCCATTTTTGATACTTTCACCACCATAGTATAGTATGATCTCATGTACCTTGTATCTGTCGAAGGTTTGTCTGAATAATGAGAACTGCAAGTGTATGAGAGATTACTGGATTTGAAATGGATGATTTCAGTTGATCAAGAACCATGCAGATATCAAATAAGATTTTTTTTTTTTGCTTTTTTTAATTCGGAGGGAAATGATATATACTAGCAATGCCTGGATTAGCTGTTAAAAAGGTTGTTCTAGCTTAGCCAAATGTCTTTAATGCAGCAGGTCTTGGGAGTGTGCTAGTGCTAAAACTTGGTGGAGAGACTTTTGCGGCCGTTAAGGCTGGAAACTGGAATAGGGTAGCCGGATACGAGTAGTGCTTGGTACGTGGGCATATAGCTGAATTTCGTTTTAAGTTTGATAGAGGAGAATGGCCTTTCTAAGTGAAGGTAGTAGGAAATCATAGAACAAGAGAATATATTGACTAATGATCATTTGAGTGTCCAAATTCTTTGACGAATACTATAATTTAACTGGATCTACCTCTCATTATAGGTACATCCAAAAGTCAACTGACCATTACCTGGGGTCCATTGAATTTAACACAGGCACATCCAATAATCTATAAATTGTGTCGATTTGTGGAGCCTTTAGGGGTGTTCAGCCTGTTCCGATTTTTTGTCAATTTTCATGAAATTAGGTCCTGATGAGCCTGGATCTACTAGACAGGGCCCGCGCTCGGTCTTGTCCAAGGAACCAGTGACGTGGCAGTTCCTAGACCGCTGGGGGGGAAAGACCGCGGACAGATAGGCCCTTGAGGTCAAGACCGCGTCCCTCCCCGCATTAATCCTATCAAAGACCGGAAGGATCCTGACCGCTATATTCGTGCCCGCACGACCTATGACCGTTGGGTCCGTGCCCGCAGGAGGCATGACCGCTCCATCTGTGCCCGCGTCAAATACCATTGACCGCGACCACAGTGTTGACCGCGGGCACATGTCTGCTTCCCGGTTAATATCAAGCCTTACTGAGCAAGTTAGCTTACTGGCTCTGACATGCAAGTTGCCGGCTCCCCCATCACGCATTTAATGCGGCTCAGTCAGGCGCCTACTATTTCATTTAATGCGCCAAGCCATCTACACGGCTCATGTCCCTTTCACCTACGCCCTCTCGACGAACCAATGTTCTCTCCTGACAGGCCAATTAGGCTGCGGACACGTGTAAATTTGGGTCAAATACCAAAGTGTCCCCTAGGGCTGATCTCACTGCTTACATCAACAAGCACCATTACATTGCCTATAAATAGAAGACCTTTGTCCCCTTGGGCAAGGTAAGTTCCAAATATATCGAGTAAGCCATATTACTCTAAACCCTAAACACACACACACTCCAAGTTATTCAAAGCCTTATTACTCAGTATTCTTACTCACACTCGAGGGCCCGAGTTGGAGTAACATCCAACTTTGACCTTAACGGTGCTCTTTTGTGTTGTGATTTAGGTACATCAATCCACCAAAATATCCTAGCCGGATATCCAGACCGCTTCAGCTGACCACTGAAAAGCTTGGCGTCATCGGTGGTTCCATTGCCGGAATCGACTTTCATTAGTTTTTCCCGTTTAAAATCTTTGTTTCTAGATACACCTTGTATTCTAAACAACTCGACCGTCAAAAGCTCTCCTTTTCGCTCATATTCCTTCTCTTCCAAACATGTCTAGAATATTGGAAAACGCCGGGTCATTTGACCCTAGAGGAGGATAACTGTGCCTCACCTTCTAATGTCAATAAGGGAAAGGCTACGACCTCTGTTTTAACCTTACGTGCGTATGGGGCCCCGTTCCCGCCCCGCTCACACCTTTCCCAGGCGGAGAGCTACGCACAACCGATGCACGAGGCCCGAGCCGAAAAAGCCCAAGCCCTCCTAAATAATAGCCTAAAAACCCCCAAGCTCCTCTCGAAAAATACCGCCTTAAACACTCCACTCTCCCTGAGCAAATCCCCTGAAGGACGAGAAATCCACGGCCTCACGAGGAAGAGCGGAGTCGCGGAGGCCACGGCCATCGCCGACGCTCAATTGGAGATGTTTGAGATAGAGGCCAACGGAGGGCTCCAGTTCCCTCAGGGGTCACTAAGGTTCTCCCAACGAGCTCCCCCTAAATCGCTTGCTAGTCAAGCTCGGGGGGCAAACCGGGTTGAACCCACCCTTGAACGCGGATAGCCTGCCAAACGCACTGTGGTGCAAGTTGAAGATAGCGAGGAGGTTGGAGAAGAGGCCCAATCCAATCTACGTGCGAAGTCCAAAGCCAGACCCTTGGCTCCGGCCAAGGAGAAGGCCGTGACTCCACGAGCTAAGAAGCAGAAGGTTGATAGTCAGAACCCTGAGTTTGCGGATTTCATGCAAAAGATGTGGGAAACCCATCAGAAGGCCGCCCAGAAATGTGGCCGCACCATGGACGCCTTAAGCGACAAAATTGCGCGGGCACCTATTCAGAGGGGCAAGCCCCCCAGATGGACACCTATGATGGCTCCAAAAATGCCAAGAGTCATATGAGACGATTTGAGGGGCAAATGGCTCTATTCTCCTCGGATGAGTCCGTGATGTGCAAAGCCTTGGCTGCGACCTTCACGGGCAAGGCCCTATCCTGGATGCTGGCTCTCAAACCTCGGTCCATCCAATCATTCAACCAGTTCAGGAGCATCTTTCTTAATGCCTTTGCTGGTGCTGGTGTGCCCGCTAGACCAAAGACAGACCTTGTCCGTGTCAAGCAGGCCCCAGGCGAAGCAACAAAGGATTACATCTCTCTGTTCAGAAAGGTGAGCGAGGAGATTGTAAACTTAGAGGAAGGAGACATCAGACTCTGTTTTAAGGGCGGCCTCACCTCCTCTTTCCTCAAGATGAATTTTGCCTCCAGCCCGTCAAAAACCGTGGAGGAAATGTATGAAAGAGCCTCGGCCATAGCATCCGCCGAAGAGCCAAACGTGCCCGCTCCCCGAGCCTCAGCAAAGGAGAGAATAAGCCAAGTCCAGGAAACCACCCCGGAGCCTGCCCGCCCCAATAATCAGGGCAAAAACAGAGGCCGTGGGTCAGACAAACTCCGGAAGGCAGTGGATAGTACACCTTTCACCGAGCTCACCGAGCCAAGAGTGGTAATAATGAGAGCCTCAGAATTTCCTCCTCCTCCCCCAATGCTCAGAAAACCAAATGAAAGGAGTAGGGCTAAGTTCTGTGAGTATCATAACGACCACGGGCACGATACTGAAGATTACTTCCAACTAAAGAGAATAGTCCAACAGAAAATCAATAATGGGGAGCTGACCCAGTGGGTTAAAGGGAACAACAACAATGCCCCCAACAATAATAACCAGCAGCGGGCACGAAATACACGTGACCCCGAAAGGAATGAGAGAGATAACTATGATGATGATTTGGAGGATTATGACATTCATTTCATTGGCGAAGAGCCTCCCTCCAATAAACAACTCTCCCTTCAAATTCGCACTTTGGAGAAAGTTTTTCTGATTCCCCCCATGACTCCGGAAGAAGAGCAGGAAATAGGGTTCAAGAAGAGTGAACTTGCCTCCTCCCTATTTCACTCTACTCAGCCCATTACCATCCCAATGAAAATAAACCGGGCCAACATACACCGAGTCCTAGTTGATACGGGCGCGGCCAGAGACATCCTCTACTACCACACGTTGGTTAGCATGAGGATGACCGAAGCTAACCTGACTCCTTATTGTAAGTACTCCAATTTGAGCTTGTTA
Organism: Adenophora triphylla var. japonica; assembly: GCA_022495995.1. Classification (NCBI taxonomy): domain Eukaryota; kingdom Viridiplantae; phylum Streptophyta; class Magnoliopsida; order Asterales; family Campanulaceae; genus Adenophora; species Adenophora triphylla. The sequence continues at coordinate 185,456 of JAFEMH010001671.1, forward strand.
GAATTTTCGTTAGAAAATTAACGAAAGTTATAACATTTCTAACAATTCCTAACAATCCTAACTTTCCTAACAAAGTGAGGGTAAAATGGGCATTGTTATTTAAGGTTAAACCTTAAAAAGAATCTTAAAAAGAAAAAACAAAAGAATAAAACCACAAATAGCAATGGCCGACACAAAACTGGCCGTTAATTTGAATTTTGAAAAAGATTATTCTTCTTGTCCAAAGCCGAAGCCGCATTTAATGAACAAAGGCACGCCGCCCGATCCTATCCGCGCGGACAAGTATGTAATTTTCAGAGGGCTATAAATTGAGCCCTCCAATACAAAAATGAAGAGGAAGAACACAATAGCAACGAACCTCTGGCGAAATATAGAGAGAAAACAGTGAGAATTCTCAAGAATTGTCACCTTTTTCTCTCCAATCTTTCCCAACTCATACTCATACACTCACTCTCATATTCAAGCCCTAAACACTCATACACTCAAGCCAAACACTCAAGAACACAAGGAAGATTGGTAAACCCTCCTCTTCCTAACCCTAAATCTCATCCATGCATGCATCTTCAAACTACAAAATGTAGTTCTTTCATCTTCTTTCTCTAGATCTAAGAAGATCACCATGGAAGACCATCTCCATGGATGATCTTCTACAAAGATCAACATTATTTTCAAAGCTTTTCTTTCTTACTTGCAAAAATGCACTTTCAAAACCCTAAAACCATTTTCAAGCACTAAATCTTGATTTCAAAGGGTAAAATCCCCTCCCCAAGCAAATGAAATGCTTAGTCCTAATGTACTCCAAGGATGGTTTGGTATAGTTGATTCACCACTAAAATGTCTAGTGATCACTAACCAAAACCTAGGGAAATGGGGACAAGCATGGATGCAAAACCCCCTTTAAAATCATATTTTCTTTCTTGAGAAGTTGCTGTCCAGTAGCAAATTTCTCAGACCTCAGTCCATGGTCTTAATTTTTGGACACAGATGAACTTGGAATTTGGTGTTGACTACAAAACACTTTTTGTAGCCAACATCCAGAGCTTTCCAGACATATTTTTATCTTATTTTTTGGGTGAGTAAAACTCCTCTTTTCAATTTTTCTTTCAGAGGCTAGTTCATCAGTTTCTGGGAATCCAGATCTCATATCTGAGGTTTCCAGAAGGTTTTGACCCTCAAATCTTCTCCAAAATGGAAATTTCTTTCACACAAAGTTTATTCAAGGAGTCTAGAGAAACTTTCATTCTCTGAGTTCATCCAGATTATGAAGTTTTAGGACCCTTGAATCCATTTCAAAATCAGGTGTCTGCTGCCATTTTCTTCTGGCAGAAGTGACTTCTCAACTTCAAAAGGTTTTTTGAGTACCAAATCTCAAACCAAAATTCTCCAAAAATCATGGGATCAGTTTAAAGTCTTAAAAAGACATCCCAATTTTTACTTTTTCCAGTTTCAACTTATTTTGGCCAAAAAACTCACACACACACACACAAATGATTTTCAGCTTGGAAGACTCGTTTTACGAGGCGCTCGGGGTGCACACTAACGTCCTTCCCGACGCGTAACATGACCTCCGAACCTAAATCTCTGATCTCGGACTTTTTTCAAAGTTTTGGCCCTTCAAAATTAAAATGGCGTGGCGACTCCGTTTTTTCCGGTTTTATTTGGTTTTTCAAAGAAACGCGAAAATCGAATTTTTCCCGCGAAAAAGGCAACACATCGTTACAGTGGCGACTCCGCTGGGGACTAAGCTTTTTAATAAAAAATGGTATTCGGTATATTGGTGGAAACCACTAAATTTCCCGTTATCGCCTCCTAACACGAGTCGGGATAAATTGTGGTCTAACAATCCCACGTACCGGTATCACCGTTTTCAAAAAAAAAAAAAGCTTTTGAGGGTCAAGCTTCCGTCCCAGGCTTTGAAAATCATTTTTGTGTGTGTGTTGATTTTTGCACGCTTTCATGTTGTTTTGGCCGCCTCGGAGAAAGTCAAAATTTTGACCGTCGGAATAATGTCCCTAACTCGTTGGAATTTTCATGCTTACGTGCTTATGTGCTCATAAAAAAAAATTCAAAAAAAAAAAAAGATTTTCAAAAAAAAAAAAAGAAAATTTCCAAAAAAAAAAAAAAATCATGCATCATATTTTTAAGACACATAAAAAATCTCTATTTTACTCGTAAAAGAATATAGATCGCTTGCACACTACGCGCACGTGACCGTACACCGCACACTACGCCCTTAACCCGGGAAATCCTTGTCGCGGTCCGTTTGGTCTTATTACGCCTCTGATGAGCACAGACTACCCAAACATCCCACGGAGCCTCGTGTCGACTACGCACTTGTCCGTGACACACTTTGTCCGAGACCCGGCTGGTTTTTAGTCCGGTCCGTGTCATGCCCCGTCCGTGTATAGACCTTTCCTTTCAAGCCTTTGTCGGCATACCGACTCAATATCTCTCGGGTCCCTAATCGCCGCTAATCGCCGAAGTTCCGCCGGTTTTCCGCCGCAGACTTTGACCAAGATATTGACCGGCGCCTTGACTTCGGCTCCGATCGGCACAAATTATACACCGACTCCCAAAGATTGACACCGAGTCATCAAGGATTAATGACTATTCCATGCCTAATTACGCTTAACCGACGACAAGTCAAGATCAATCTTGGACGCTTATCACCCAAATCATGCCGACTTTTGTCGAGCCTCTGACATAATCTTGACTTTCGACGTCGCCTTGTCCGTAATTTACATCGAATGCTCGTTAAGACTCGATTACCCGCCGACTTTTAGGATCATTTTTCTTCTGGTCGGTGGGACCCGCTTGCCCTATAGGACCCTCGCCCGGGCCGCCCACCCCGGGAGGTCGAAATACAGGTGGAATACGAGGGGCTTATAGACGTAGTGACGGGCCCACCGATCCAGAATCGTAGTAGTTTGCGAAAAGAAGAGCAATCTTTTCCAACCGATTAGGTTAATAAAACATGTTTTAAGTAAACGTGAACAAATAATCGCATGTCGTATGAGCCAAAAGCCCAAACACCTACCCTCCTTCCATTCCTGCACATCCGAACCTTCGTGTCCTTTCCCCGCAGCCTCCGCACAAAGCTTGGTTTCTGCACCGGTCACCGTTTGATCAGTTGGGAAGAGTCAAGCGCGTCATCGCCTTCGCCGTTTGTTCCGACTCCGGTTTCGTAATGTCCGCATCAGCCGGTAATGATGGGGATAACGTTGCTCCGCCTCCAAAATCCCTCGCATGCACTCGCATTGGATCCAGCTTGGTAGAACAAATGAGACTTCGACATGAGGCTCAAATTGATGACTCTACTGGGGTAGTCGCAAGTCACGGCTCGACTATCGCCTCAATTCCGATGGCACCTTTACCGCAAAGACAAGAAGGTTCTCCTCCTCTTCTTAATAGTCCTGATACATCAAGATGCTACCCCAAGATTCCTATATTTCCACCGCCGGACTCCCGCCCGCCGACTTACAGGCAACCGGCCCCCAAACAGCTAGCCGTGGACGAAAGAGTTCTAGATACCGTCGCTGTCCCCTCTCAAAGTGATGGTCCCACAAATATCGCCCGAGTGATGAAAATCGTGAAACAAGCAAAGAAATATGGTCACCATCAAATCCCCGGAAGAACGCTGCAATGTACAAAGCAGCCCGGATCAAGAGGCCACACGCCACTTTGGGACCTTAACAATATCCCAACCGACCGGGGCTACTCAAGGACAAACATATGCCCGTTCCCCGGACCTCAATATCTCTCATTATCCCGCTGAGTCCAATCACTCGCTACCTGACGAGCCCAAGAAACAGATCCCCTGACCGCCCACTCAAAGTCATTCCAAAGACTGCCAACCCGAGGTCCCAAATCCGCCACCACCGTAGAACACATTTCGTGGGATATTTGTGATCGTCCCGATTGCCTTGAAAGGGACTATCAGATTGGATACACGAGGACCGTCCTCCTAAGAAAAAGAAAATTTCCTCCCAAAGAAAATTGGAAGGAGAGATTCGAGGCCGTGATAACAGCTGGGAACGCTCTGGGAGCCATCTGGGATTTGATTATTATGTACTCTACTCAGCCGCCTTCCCCAAAGCAAAAAGGGATAAAAGAGCGTAAAAGCCTCGCCAACGACGGAATCGAGACCTTCTGATACCGCAGTACCGTGCAACGTAAGTCCAACCCCTCGTGGTCGCCCAAGGTTCGCTTTGTCCAGCCTCCCGAGTATACACCGATGAAGAAAAACCGACGCTGGCCTGCGCTCCCACTCAATCAACATGTTGACTGGAGATGGCAACCGCCACAAAAGGCATCAAGCATAACCTGTGGGCTTCTGCAAAGACTTCGCTCGCAAGAAAAAGGCACGAAGTGACCGGCTTGATGACTCTCCATCCCGAGACAAGGACCAAATCTATGATCCTCACCTATATGGGAGTATGATCACCTTCGCGATGAAGATTTGCCAAGAGATGTCTCCCAACACAATGAAGCTTTGTACATCACTATTCGGCTCAACACCATGTCACTCCCCGGGGTATTAGTGGACAATGGATCATCGGTAAATGTCCTTCCTCAAAGATGATGAGGGCCCTCCGCATAAATGAAAGGCGCGTGATCCCATCTACCCTGACCGTCAAAGCCTACGACGGTTCGTCTCGCCCCATTCTCGGGGGACAGCTGACTCGAACTCGGTACGAAACCCAAATGGTGCCCGCAAAGTTCCATGTAATGGATATCCCTCCGAGTTCACAGCTCTCTACTAGTGGCGCCTCGTTGCATCACATGAAAGCCATAGCCTCCACTCTCCACCAATGCGTCAAATTCATCAACCTACAGGGAGACCTTGAAGTCATAAGGGGTGACAGCTTCTCATAGGGAACGAAGCCGAAACAATAGCCAAGAACGCCCACAGCCAAACACCGGGCTACATCCTTCAAGAGGCAAGTCTCGCCAAAGATCCTTGGAATCCAAAGAATGCCAACTATGTCGACACACTCAAGCGAGCGGACTCCGAAGAAGTTCGATTCATCAAATTCAATTGCTATTTCCAACACTTGGAGGCGCATCGGAAGGAAATGCCGAACACCGCCATGATACAGCACACAAGTCCCCGGTCCTCAATCACGCATTTGTCGCATTCTCGCAAACCCATTCTTCTGCCTCGCCGGCGAGGAGATTTTCATGATAAAGTCAAGAACACCGACTGTACTCGGCTCAAATCTATGAACGTCGTGTGGGACGTCCTCCTTGCCGAACTACCTCGCCAAGCCTTTCCGCTCGAGTATGGGACATGAGATTTTTCTAGCCGCTCACCGAGACGCAATGCGTCCTTACATCCGGGATTGAGCGATCGATTGTGACGAAACGGAAGTCCCTGCACCGAGGAAGATCCCTACATCCACATGCTCGCTTTCGATGCCAAACACAGCTGATTCTCGTTCGCACAAAGAGATGATAGCAACAATCGAAGAGGGAGCACGTAGACCATGCCTTTCCCGAGTTGTGAAGCCACCAACAGCCGATGCCGCTAAAGAATTGGGAAACTCTCTCGTGCCCGTCCGCGACCAAGGAGGAAATGATCACCAAGCTTGGATTGGTCCCCCGTCCTTTCGTGTCAACCTCAGAAGTCCTCCGAGTCTCTCATTGTTGAGTTCGAGTCTCTCGAGTCGTCCGACGGCCTCACGCCCGAAGACTACGAGTCCGTAGCCAACGTTGTATTCCCTTCGTCTTCAATGAAATGACGAACCTTTCGAGTATCCCTTAATTGCCACTTTAACTAATGATGAATTAACTAATAAAAAAATTTAATAATAATTCATTAGATAAAGAAGGCATTACATTAAACAACAAAAAAAAATATCAAAAAAAAATCTTTAAGCAAAGTTGTCCGGAAGAGGAAAATCGAGCCCAAGCCGCCGAAGAGATTTTGACGAATGTGAATTTGGGAACCGGAAGAGCCTAAAGAGACGCAGATTGGTTATTTCTTCGAAGGAAGTGGAAAGGATGCTCTGCAAAATCCTACAAAATCCTCAATTCAAAGAAAGTTGCCCTCTTCATCAAAGAAAACATCATGTGCAGATACGGGTTGCCACGAAATCATTTCGTATAATGGATCCCACTTCAAGGGAATGTGACAGTTGCTGCAAAATTCGAATAACCCGTCACAAGTCATCACCCTACAGCCCCAAACCAACGGAGCCGTCAAGGCAAAGAAACAAGACTCGAAAATATCATCCGAAATGGCCGTCCAAGGCGTAGATTGGCCCGAGAAGTTACACCTGCACTCGGGGCTACGTAACATCGGGCCGTAACGGCAACCGGGAAACACCGTTTGCCCTCACATACGGAATGGAAGCCGTACTCCCAATCGAGCCGGAAATACCCTCGCTCCGTATACCGCCGGAAAGCCAAATCAACGAGGTCGAATGGCTCCGCAGTCGCCATGACGAATTGGCCCTACTAGACGAACGCCGATCAAGGCCATGGAACACATCCGGCCTACCAAGGAAGAATGGCCGAGCCTTCGACAAGAAAGTAAAGCATCGGGAGATCCGAGAAGGTGATCTCGTTCTAAAAGAAAAGCCCCTACCCGTATCAACCCTCTCGCAAATGGGAGCCTCGTATGGGTCGGGCCATATGTCGTCCGTAAGATCTTCTCCGGAGGCGCCATGCAACTTGCGGACCTCGACGGGAATCCCTTTGTACACCCAGTGAACGGTGACAAGCTGCGCAGATACTACGCATAAAAAAAAAAAAAACAAAAAAAAAAAAAAAAACAACAAAAAAAAAAAAAAAAAAAACAAAAAAAAACACAAAAAAAAGAGTGCTAAAAGAGTAATACCCAACTAGGTTAGAAACCCGAAAAGGGCGGCCTAGGTAAAAAAACAGGTTGCACCAAAAAAAAAAAAAACAAAAAAAAAAAAAAAAAAAACAAAAACAAAAAAAAAAGAGTGCTAAAAGAGTAATACCCAACTAGGTTAGAAACCCGAAAAGGGCGGCCTAGGTAAAAACAGGTTGCACCAAAAAAACAAAAAAAAAAAGAGTGCTAAAAGAGTAATACCCAACTAGGTTAGAAACCCGAAAAGGGCGGCCTAGGTAAAAACAGGTTGCACCAAAAAAACAAAAACAAAAAAACAAAAAGAGTTCACCAGCTTGAACTACGAAGACCCGAGCTCCTCAAAATGAGGGGAACGTAGGCAAATGAAACGGTTCGGTCTAAAGCACAAATAAAAGCCATACTTTGGCATCAATACAATTGATCGCACCATGAAAGCGTCTCGAAAACTCTAAAGCAATTCAAATATTCATTACAAGTTAAAAGCTCTTTGATGAGTCTAAGCCCGATTCATTCCTACAACCGGCAACCCGCTAAAAGAAAACTAAGATACATAATCAAACTAATGTGTCTGTCATGGCAAGAAAGGGATACTTGGAAACCTCGTAGTCACTCCAAGCCACTCGCATCGGCCTCTCCCTTCTTCTTCCCCTCCGAGTCTTTCTCTTCGAACCGGAAAATGTCGGTATTCCTCCTACCAAGCTCGTATAGGAACAGGGTCTATCAAACCGGCCTCTGTCGTGGCCTTAGTAGCCCTAGCGTCATCCCTCATCTCCCGTAACCTAGCCGGTAACATAGGAGCCCTCCTCTCCCGTCTCGACGTAAGCCTCATAATCGGCCGCGCTGTCTCCGCTCCCGTCATGAGGATTGGCCTCGCCTCGGCCCTCCTCCTCTCGTAAACAGCCTGGTCCTCCGCACCTACAATGGCCTCACGCCGTCTCAAAATAGCCACCCGAGTCTCTCCTGCATGCCCCTCGTACCAATCCAGGTACCAAGTGGTCAGAACACCGGCCTCTGACGCCCGAGAATGACCCGAGGAGGAAAGGCATCGTACCTCCATACTGGGAAAGAAATGGAAACACCGAGGGATCATCCATGGAAACAGGAGCCACCACCCCGGTGGCTACATCATCAAAGCCCTCCAAAGGAACCCGCTTCCAAGCCAAACCGCCAAGGACCAGAGCCTAATGTAGAAACCGGACCGAGAAAGCCCCTAAGCATAACCACATGGGACCCGTCCCGAAGCACTCTGCGAGTCTCCACCCGCCAATGAGGCACCAACCATCTCGATATCTTCAGCCCGGCGACCCGCCATCCAACGCTCCCACGAGCCCCGATCATCAAAGTCTACATCGACACCTCTCCCGGCAAAAGTCCAAGGCCCGATCATATCGTAGGTTTCCCGAAGAACCCCAAACGCTCCATCGCCCACAGTGGTCAAGAGAAACGGCCGCCCCCGTGCATGTACCACCGTCCGGTAGCTAATCTGCCGAGAGCATGAAAAGTCTCCCCAAGAATCAAAGGAACGACATCTCTCGCCTGTGCGACAATGGACGACAACATCCAAGCAGAGATCGATGGCAAATCCCGAAGGAATAGACCATGAACAAAGTGCCGAACATGCCAAGTGCAAAGGCATCCCAATAGGCGTCATCCACCAAGCCTAAGCCCCTAAATCTGTCTGGGAAGACCGGAAATATCAAAATGGTCGGGACCGCGGATCATGCCTCGTGCTTCCTCCTGGGAAAGATGAAGAAGGTTGCACAACTTGTCAACAAAAGAAGCTCCTCCGGACAAAGGAATTGCTATCTCCTCCACCTCCGGACCTCCAAGCAAGGCCCGAAATTCTTCCACAGTCGGAACAATCTCGTTGAAGGAAAGGCAAAGGACATGCCTTCTAGTATCCCAAAACGAAGAAGAAGCCCTTAAGAGGTCATAATCCGGAACCAATTCTTTGAGAGACCACAAGCATCGTACCTTGTACCGTTCTTCAAAGAAAGACCTTCTCTCATGCATAATTTCCCTGACCAATCCTTGAACTTGTTGAAAAATGACATTTGGGACTCTTGGGACAATTTTGAGGGAGCTTTTCTAAGGCTTTCCATGGTTTTTTCTCTTCCTCCCCGAAAATGGTCAGTTTGGGCTGGAGGTTGAAGAAGATATTTGAATTTGAAATAAAGCAAAGCCAGATTTAAAGCAAAATCAAAGGACAAGTGTCGATGCCGTCCCCATCCGCGCGGATACGTTTGCTCCCCATCGAAAAATCTGCAATGTACCCAAGCCGCTACATCAAAAAGGGAATATTCCGTCCCGGTTGCTCGAAACTTGTGCAAAAAACCTCCCCAAACCAGTCCATATACCAAACACCCTTGCAAAAAAAAAAACCAAGGCTCATGCAACACTGCATTCATATTGCATTGCATTCATAAAATAAAATCCTAAATTATTACATTCCAAAAAAAAAAGGAAGTGTGCACAAAAAAAAAAACAACAAACAAACATAAATAAAACCCTAAATTATTACATCAAAAAAAAAAAATGTGCATGATCTGTACAAATCTAAATCTAAAAAAAAAAAACATAATAAAAAATCAATCGGAGTCTCCAGCGCCCGATGTCTCCCCGCCCTCTTGCGACTCGGGCCCGCCTCGTCAGAGCCCCGAAAGTCTCGGGCTCGAATCGTCCTCATCTCCGTAAAGAGGCTCGTCGGGACCAACCGGCACACTCGATAGGGTAAACCTGCATCCCTGAAGAAATCGAATCCGAAGGTGAAGGCGTCCGACTCCTGAACATACGGAGACGACCCACCATGCCGCCAGACGTGTCCCTGCCCGTACGGATCCCCAAGAATGACGTGATCCGAAGGCAGTGCCGCGCGGTGATCAATGAGAGGAGAAAGAGGGGTCTCGGAAGAAGTCTCCGAGGGAATAGGAGAAGCCTCCCGTCGGACAGGTGCCGGCCGTGGTCTCCTCGCCCTAGCCTGAGGTGCCCCGCAAGCAACCATCCTCCGTATGAACCTCTTGGCTCCGATCACTTGCTTCGTCAGTGTCTCGACGACCACCTCCGAAAACTGCACAAAAGCAAAAGCGTCAAAAAAAAAAAAGAAGTGATGCTAGAGATGATGAAACAAAAGAAAGAAAAGAAGGGGAAAAGGTGAAGCCATACCTTCATACCCGGACGAGGCCGGAAAGCTCGTGGAAGCCGCTCGGGCTGAGGGATCTGCACCCTCAATCGGACCCCATCCTGGATGTAAGAAAAATCCGTCCGAGGGTACCGCGGGATCCCAAGCCCCTCCCTCTCCAAAACCTGAGGCATCCTCAGCCTCCTCAAGACGAACGTCGCATATGGCTCGATCGCCACTAAGTCCGAGAAGTGCCGGCTGCTTCGGTAATCATCCCAGTCACGGACCGATCACTCGGGTGCATCATATCGGCGGGAGGCTCCACCGGTGTCAACAATGGCGAGTTCACGCCATGCCGACGCGTCACCCTCTCTCCCATAGTAGGCGTCGCAAGTCGTGCCCTCAAAATCCTCCGCCGCACCTGTCCGGATCTCGGCGCCCTTCACTGCGCTACCTCAAAGCGATCCCGGGGGAAGAATATCATCCCCTCATCCGTCTCGGCCTCCGTCAAAGGAAGGCAATCCACGTACCTGAGAGTCGTACGCCCCTGGAGCTTATCTTTTCCCGGGCAAGCTTGGACCAAGACTGCATGGCCGGATACGCCCGACGTACGCCTCAGCCGCCTCCACACCGTGACGTGGAAAAACTCCAACGCCCATACCGCGAAAGGTAAAAATCCAATCAATCCAGTGCAAATAAAAGTGCGTGCTCAAAGGAAAGAGGGAAAGCAAAAAGAGAGCTTATACCTCCGAGCAAACTCGAAGCAAGATGAGCTCACAGCCTTCCGCCGTATCTATCAAGAGCGAAGTACGGCTCGGCCGGCCCCGGCCTCCCCAGAAATATCTCCAACCGTCTCCATGTCCTCCAAGGACCTCGGCAAGGCAAAGATCGCCGTCCCTCGGCATGTCCAAAGAGCGTGCTCGAGAAAGTAAACCACAGAAGGACCTAGCACCGCTCGGCGCTAAACCTATCCTCCCCAGCCTCATAACTCGCTATGGTCTCCACGATCTTGCCGTAGACCACGGCATACTCCATCCCCATCCCCTTTTGGGAATAGGGAAAATCCAAGAAGAGCACAACTCCGAGATCGGCGCCGCGTAGCCATCTCTCCACTCAATGCCGCGTCCATTGAAGGACGGACCGTGATCGCAAAGCATAGTCGAAGGCGTAACAGTCGCCTCGCCCCGTAAGAAGTGGAAGGTGTGGGTCGCGTCCCACCAATGCTTTGCGCCGCAGCAAACATCAAGCCCTTGCACTTAGGGAACTTGACCACCCCTCAAGCACTCGACAAACTCCCAGCCCCGTCTCGACAACGATCTGTCTCGGACTCGGCAAAGCTCCTCGGCCCGCATTCGGAAGCCGGTCCCACAAGTCAATCACAGTACTCCACCGATCCTCGAGTCTTCATCTTGTTCATTGCTCCGTCACAAAACGGTTTCCGCCTGTAAAAAAAAAAAAAAAGGAGAGAAAATGTCAAAAGATTGCCTTTGCATTTACATTAAAAAAAAAATTCGACAAAGATAACAAAGATACAATGAGCATAGCCCCATTTTTCTCGCATGAAAGAAAACAATTTGCAAGTCCCAATGCATTCATCAAAAAAAAAAAAGAGGATGCATTCCTACGGAAGTAAAAACTCCGTCCCACTTTCAAAAAAAAAAAATGCATACATGCATATCATCCATCTTACATACAACGGGAGGAAAAATCCGTCCCACTTTTCAAAAAAAAAAATCCTAAACATACATACATCTCATATTGGCAAAATGCCCATTCTTTCCAAACAAAATGCATGCATTGCATCATCATTCACCAATATCAAAATTCAATTTCAAAAAAAAAAATCATCATCAAGAACATGCAATATTCAATTTCAAAAAAAAAAAAAAAAATCACAATTCTTCGAATTTTCACATGCAATTTTCGAATTAAAAAAAAAAATGTGGCAAAAATGCCAATTCTTTTCCCAAGCAAAATGCACATTTTTGGGACACTCACAAATTCATTGCAACATTGCATATCATCAATATCAATATTCAATATTCAAAAAAAAAATATTCAAAAATCACCCAAAAATTTCAAACAAGAAATCGACAAGAGGATCAAGAGGATTCGAAATATACCGTTCGGAGATGCGGATCCGAAGCCCAATGTTGCCAAGCATCGGGGTAATGCTCCTCCGCAACCGATTGCGAAAGATTGTAATGCCTCCTCATCCGGACGAGCTCCAATCGCCTCTCCGCTATGGGACCACGTCCTTGGCCTTGAAAAGCGCCTTCCCCGTGTTCCATTGCTCAAAAAATCGAAGAAATCGGACGAATTTTGAAGCTTCTAGGGCCAAAAATGGCTGTTCTCCTCGTCTTTCTCTCTCTGCTCTCGACAGTTTCAAAAAATTGAATGGGGAAGAAGAAGGGCGTTGGCCCCATTAATACCCCTGACTTTCCATCCCTATCCGCGCGGATAGGTTTGCAAGGGTCAAAATGACCCTTTTGCCCCTTAAAATTTCAGGACTCTGCAATCCAGTCCCCAACTTGACAAAGTTAACCAAAGTTAACCAAAGTCAGCCCCTTGTCAAGAAAATTACCCCTGCGAGCCAAACGTAAGACCGAGTGCCCCGAGAAAGATAACGAGATCCCGTATCTTTCATCAAAATCATCCCGGCCGGCCAAACGTAAGACCGAGTGCCCCGAGAAAGATAACGGATCCCGTATCTTTCATCAAAATCACCCCGGCGGTAAAAACGTAAGACCGAGTGCCCCGAGAAAGATAACGGATCCCGTATCTTTCATCAAAATTCCGGCAGTCAAACGTAAGACCGAGTGCCCCGAGAAAGATAACGGATCCCGTATCTTTCATCAAAATTACCCCCGGCAGTCAAACGTAAGACCGAGTGCCCCGAGAAAGATAACGAGATCCCGTATCTTTCATCAAAATCACCCCCGGCAGTCAAACGTAAGACCGAGCTCCCCGAGAAAGATAACGAGATCCCGTATCTTTCATCAAAATCCCCAAGAATCAAACGTAAGACCGAGTGTCTTTCCCCGAGAAAGGTGGCCGATAACCTAATCCCGTATCTTTCATCAAAATCATCCCCCAGCAGTCGCGTAAACGTAAGACCGATTTGGCCCGAGAAAGATAGCGGATCCGATCTTTCATCAAAAAAGGCTTCAGCCAGATCGAAACGTAAAACCGTAGGGTGCTCCTTAGAAAGATAACGTAGAAATCCCGATCTTTCGAACTAATCTAATTCACCTCTAAGGATACCGTATGCCTACCGAGAAACATGCCCCGACCAAAATGAAGTCACCCTCTCTTGTCATACAGAAGAATCTCACCAGAAAGCGGAGAAGGTTCGAGGCACCTAAAGCCATCATCCGTGTCCGAGTGCTAAAACGCCATGCACCATCCCGTATCTTTCATCAAAATCATCCGACGGCGGTCAGAACGCCAGGGTGCCCATTATCAAGGTCCGAGGCACCTAAAACGCCATCATCTCCAGTAAGCAGTATCAGACAATTCTTGAGGCGAATAAATCGATTTTCCCCAGCAAAGGCTAACAAAATCCCCAGTGAAAGGTTACTTAACGGAATCCCAAAAGCCAACGAAATCTCGAGTAGTACTCGAACTACGAAAGGGCTTGATTCCCACTAGGGATACGTAGGTAGCCTATCATTAGGTCCAGCCCCTCGACCAAAACGGTCACCCTCTCCTTCGGCAGCAGACAAAGTCCACCGAAAGGCCATTTCAAATTAAGGTCCGAGGCGCCTAAAAAGCCATCATCATCAAGGTCCGAGGCGCCTAAAAAGCCATCTTCAAGGTTCGAGGCACCTAAAACGCCATCTTCAAGGTTCAAGGCACCTAAAACGCCATCTCCAAGGTTCGAGGCACCTAAAACGCCATCTTCAAGGTTCGAGGCACCTAAAACGCCATCTCCAAGGTTTGAGGCACCTAAGACGCTATCAAGCGATAAATCGCAATCATCCCCAGCAGAGACCAAAAATGGTCATTCCTATCCCCAGCAGAGCGGATACCCGTCAAACCAAAAATGGTCATTCCTATCCCCAGCAGAGCGGATAGCCATCAGACCAAAAACGGTCATCCCTATCCCGGCGGAGCGGATACTCGTCGAGACCAAAAATGGTCATTCCTATCCCCAGAGCGGATACCGTCGAGCCGAAAATGGTCATTCCTATCCCCAGCAGAGCGGATACCCATCAGACCAAAAATGGTCATCTCTTATCCCCAGCAGAGTTTCTTTCCAGTAACCGAATGTAGAACTCGCTCATCAGGTTCGAGGCACCTAAAACGCCATCATCTCCAGGGTCAAAGACCCGAACTACGGCCGGCTTGATTCCCATTCGGGATACGTAGGTAGCCTATCGCTAGGTTCAGCCACCCGATCACTCGATCATCCCGCCAAATATGGAGCCTTACTCTTATCGACGACCCCGCTTCCTTCGAAAGCGCCGTCGCCGAGGGGCTACTGTAAGTACTCCAATTTGAGCTTGTTAGAATTTTCGTTAGAAAATTAACGAAAGTTATAACATTTCTAACAATTCCTAACAATCCTAACTTTCCTAACAAAGTGAGGGTAAAATGGGCATTGTTATTTAAGGTTAAACCTTAAAAAGAATCTTAAAAAGAAAAACAAAAGAATAAAACCACAAATAGCAATGGCTGGAGACACAAAAACTGGCTGTTAATTTGAATTTTGAAAAAGATTATTCTTCTTGTCCAAAGCTGAAGCTGCATTTAATGAACAGTGCACGCTGCCTGATCCTATCCGCGCGGACAAGTATGTAATTTTCAGAGGGCTATAAATTGAGCCCTCCAGTCACAGAAATGAGGAGGAAGAACACAATTGCAACGAACCTCTGGCGAAATATAGAGAGAAAACAGTGAGAATTCTCAAGAATTGTCACCTTTTTCTCTCCAATCTTTCCCAACTCATACTCATACACTCACTCTCATATTCAAGCCCTAAACACTCATACACTCAAGCCAAACACTCAAGAACACAAGGAAGATTGGTAAACCCTCCTCTTCCTAACCCTAAATCTCATCCATGCATGCATCTTCAAACTACAAAATGTAGTTCTTTCATCTTCTTTCTCTAGATCTAAGAAGATCACCATGGAAGACCATCTCCATGGATGATCTTCTACAAAGATCAACATTATTTTCAAAGCTTTTCTTTCTTACTTGCAAAAATGCACTTTCAAAACCCTAAAAAACCATTTTCAAGCACTAAATCTTGATTTCAAAGGGTAAAATCCCCCTCCCCAAGCAAATGAAATGCTTAGTCCTAATGTACCCCAAGGATGGTTTGGTATAGTTGATTCACCACTAAAATGTCTAGTGATCACTAACCAAAACCTAGGGAAATGGGGACAAGCATGGATGCAAAACCCCCCTTAAAATCATATTTTCTTTCTTGAGAAGTTGCTGTCCAGTAGCAAATTTCTCAGACCTCAGTCCATGGTCTTAATTTTTGGACACAGATGAAATTGGAATTTGGTGTTGACTACAAAACACTTTTTGTAGCCAACATCCAGAGCTTTCCAGACATATTTTTATCTTATTTTTTGGGTGAGTAAAACTCCTCTTTTCAATTTTTCTTTCAGAGGCTAGTTCATCAGCTTCTGGGAATCCAGAACTCATATCTGAGGTTTCCAGAAGGTTTTGACCCCTCAAATCTTCTCCAAAATGGAAATTTCTTTCACACAAAGTTTATTCAAGGAGTCTAGAGAAACTTTCATTCTCTGAGTTCATCCAGATTATGAAGTTTTAGGACCCTTGAATCCATTTCAAAATCAGGTGTCTGCTGCCATTTTCTTCTGGCAGAAGTGACTTCTCAACTTCAAAGGGTTTTTTGAGTACCAAATCTCAAACCAAAAATTCTCCAAAAAATCATGGGATCAGTTTAAAGTCTTAAAAAGACATCCCAATTTTTACTTTTTCCAGTTTCAACTTATTTTGGCCAAAACACACACACACACACACACAAATGATTTTCAGCTTGGAAGACTCGTTTTACGAGGCGCGTCGGGTGCACACTAACGTCCTTCCCGACGCGTAACATGACCTCCGAACCTAAATCTCTGATCTCGGGCTTTTTTCAAAGTTTTGGCCCTTCAAAATTAAAATGGCGTGGCGACTCCGTTTTTTCCGGTTTTATTTGGTTTTTCAAAGAAACGCGAAAATCGAATTTTTCCCGCGAAAAAGGCAACACATCGTTACACTTATGCGGGCATGTTGGAAGGCTTCACAAATCACGCAGTTGGGGTAAAGGGGACGATTGTGTTTGAAGTAACTATTGGGGAAAAACCTATGCAGAAGACGGCCAAAATCACTTTCATAGTGGTCGATCTTCCTTCCCAATACAATGCTATTCTCGGCCTAACTGCTCAGGCCGAATTGGGAATAGTTGCTTCCGTTCCCCACCAAAGGGTGAAATTTAACACCCCGGGCGGGGTTGCTACCATCAAGAACCAGCCCGGGAGATTCCTCCGAGCACTCGAGGAGAAGAGAAAGGCAGATAAAGGCTAGACATCCTGCCCGCAGATAGAGGGCGAGGACAAAACGAAGAAAGGGAAGGCCCTAGCACTTGTGCCTCCACCCATTCCAATTGGCATGCTTTCTTTCCATACCACTAAGGTGGAGCTCAAGACGAGCAGAAAATCCAAGCAGTTGGCCCCTATTGAGGGAGGATACATTGATCGAGAAATTGAGGGAGAGATTGACCGCGATGTCATATACTCTATGGCAACACTGACCGGAGCTCAGGTCAACCCCCCCAACTATTATCATTGACTCCTTGCACAATCATGAAATCAGCGACCTTCAACCTAACGACGAGCTCGAGGAGGTGGTCATCAACCCCCACTTCCCCGAGCAAACTGTTAAGGTTGGGCTGGAAATTCACTGCGAGGAGAGAAGGATACTCATCGAGTTCCTTAGAGCAAATTGTGATGTGTTCGCTTGGAGGGTGGAGGATATGCAAGGAATCAGCGAGGACGTAATCCTCCATAAAATCAATGATGACCCATCCTTCAAAAATATTCATCAAAAATCAAGGTACTTCTCTCCGGAGAAAGAAATGGCGATCAAGGAAGAGGTGGAAAAATTACTCAAAGCGGGGATAATAAAGGAGATTACCTACCCAAAATGGCTGGCCAATGTGGTTATGGTCAAAAAATCCAACGGCAAGTGGAGGATGTGTGTTGATTTCACGGATCTCAACAAGGCATGCCCCAAAGACTGCTTCCCTCTTCCTCGCATAGACAGATTGGTGGATTCTATAGCCGGCCACAGAGTGTTGAGCTTCATTGATGCATACTCCGGCTACCATCAGATCCAAATGGCTCTTGAAGATGTCCGCTCCGTTGCTTTCATCGCTGCGGGCAAGACTTATTGTTACAAAATGATGCCCTTCGGGCTAAAAAATGCAGGAGCCACATATCAACGAATGGTCAATCTGGTCTTCAAAAACCAACTGGGCAGAAACCTTGAGGCCTATATTGACGATATGGTTATAAAAACTAAAGAAAACTCCCACGAGCTCGACGTGGAGGAAACCTTCAAAAACTTGCGCCGCAATAACAT
This sequence comes from Adenophora triphylla var. japonica, assembly GCA_022495995.1. Classification (NCBI taxonomy): domain Eukaryota; kingdom Viridiplantae; phylum Streptophyta; class Magnoliopsida; order Asterales; family Campanulaceae; genus Adenophora; species Adenophora triphylla. Next base: position 203,017 of record JAFEMH010001671.1, read on the forward strand.
GAAGCTAAATCCCCTTAAGTGCGCTTTTGGGGTCAAGGCGGGCAAGTTCCTCGGATTCATGGTCAATCAAAGAGGGATAGAGGCTAATCCAGAAAAAATCCAAGCCCTATTGGACATGAAGCCTCCTGCTTGCGTGAAGGATGTACAAAAGCTCAATGGTCGCATCACCGCACTTGGCCGCTTCATCTCGCGGTCAGCAGAGAGATGCCTCCCCTTCTTCAAAACTCTAAAAGGGGGGAAGAAGCCTGATGAATTTGCATGGAATCAAGAATGCCATCAAGCTTTTGAAGAAGTCAAGACATACCTCGGGCAGCCACCTCTACTCGGCGGCCGGTGCCGGAAGAGCTTTTGTTTTTGCGATTCTTGATCGCGATGGCTAACATTTGTTCTTGTAAGGGAGGATAATAACTCCCAAAACCGGTTATTATGTATCTAAGGCGTTATCCGTCGTAGAAGGGCGTTATCTTAATATAGAAAAGTTAGCTTACGCCTTGCTTGTATACGCTCGAAAATTAAGAGCTTACTTTTACGCACACCCTATAAGCATCTTGACGAGGCCCCGCTTAGAAAGGTATTACACAAACCAGAGTCCTCGGGGAGAATGCTAGCTTGGTCTATCGAGCTCACTGAGTTCCAGATCACCTACTCCCCGAGAAAGACAATCAAAGCGCAGGCCTTAGTAGATTTTGTGGTAGAATCATCATTCAGAATGGCGGACAGCGACCTGGGAAAAAGAAAGCGGGCAGAATCTGAAGAAGTCCCAAATAACCCGAGCACAGAAATTATACAGCCAAGGGAGCGTCCGAGGAGGTATGGATTTTATACGTGGACGGCTGCGAGCAAGCTAATTAGTGGCGCGGGCATACTTACGATCGCACCTGCGGGAGAAATTTAAGAGGGCCTTAAGGTTCAAGTTCGAGCCATCTAACAATCAGGCTGAATATGAAGCGATTATAGCAGGCATGGAATTGGCAAAAGACTTGGGAGTTCAGAATATAGAGATCAATAGTGACTCTCAGCTCATAGTTAATCAAATTAGGGGGGAGTATGATACTATCAACCCAATACTAACTCGATCGCGGCCTTGCAAAACCCTCATCAAAAATTTCACCTACTATGAAATTTGAACCAGTCATGAGAGAGGATAATGTGGAAGGCGGACCTCCTCTCCGAGAATAACCGATCAAGAAATTGAGGAGTTAGAAAGCAGTTGCCGAGATTGAGTTCACGAAAGACTGCTATAGATCGAATTCAGATAAACAATCTTGAGGATCAAGTAAGGGACTGGGTAGATGAGATCAAGGATTACATCGAGAAACAGACCCTCCCCGAGGATCCAGTAAAAGGCTAGAGCCATCAGAACGGTGTCCGCGAAATACCTCGTCCTCGAAAGGTACTTTTTCGACAATCGTTCACCAAGCCTTTCTTTGAGATGTGTCAAAACTCACATGGTCATCAACTTACTCTATGAGGTCCATGAAGGAGTTTGTGGCGGACATCCAGTGCTCGCACTCTCTCAGACAAAATCAAATTCCAGGGTTTCTTTTGGCCTACGATGAGGAGGGATGCACAAGAGTACGTCGAGAAAGTGTGATAAGTGCCGAGAGATTTGCGGACATTCCTAGACTACCATCAACGGAAGCGAGACTTTGGTAGTACCATCGTGGCCGTTTGATACGTGGGGGATAGATCTTATTGGACCATTTCCAACTGCTAGAGGAAACATTAAGTATGTTGTTGTGGCCGTGGATTATTTTACTAAATGGACAGAAGCTAAGGGCTTAGCTACCATCTCCGAGGAGAATACTATCAATTTCGTCCACGACCACATCTATTGCCGATTTGGAGTTTCCCGAGCAATAATTTCAAACAATGGCACTCAGTTCTCCGCAAAGTTCACCACGGAGTGTGAGAGAATGAAAGTACAACACCGCAAATATGCAGTTGCCTATCCTCAAGGAAACGGCCAGGCTGAGGCCGCAAACAAGCTAGTCCTGACCGCCCTAAAGAAAAATTTGGAGGGGCGAGGAGGACGATGGTTGGACGAGCTCCAGACCGCATTATGGGTTGTCCGCACAACTATAAGAAATTCTACAGGAGAAACTCCTTTCTCGCTCACGTATGGGTCGAGGCAATGGCTTCGGTTGAGGTTGCCCTACCCTCGTGCAGTCACATACTTCGACGAGTCTCAAAACGAGGCAAACGAAGGTGTGACTGGACGATCTCGAAGGAAAGAGAATGCGGGCATATGAAAAAATGGTGAACTACAAGCGAAGCGAAGAAGCACCACGATAAAAGGGTGAATAAGAGGAGTTTTCGGTTGGAGATTGGGTACTTAGAAGCGTAGAGGTCCAAGGGGCCCAACCCGATTTCAATAAAGCTGTCCCCGAAATGGGAGGGACCATATGAGGTTACCAAAATAGTCAAGGAGGGTACCTACATATTGCGACCAAGGGAAGGAGCGAGCTCGAAGCACGCTTGGAATAGCGATCACCTTAAAAGAGACTTCTTTTGAAATCTTTGTAATTTTTAGAGGGAGTATAGACCCCTATATATATATATATATATATATATATATATATATAAGTGAGAAGTTATCATCATATTTTGATGCAAAAATCTATTCCCACCCGGCCTCAAAAGCTAAAGTGGATGCCCGCAAGCGGATGCCAGTAGGTTAAAGAGCCAACATATGAGCTCCTACCTACTGATGCGCAAAGATCCTTTAAGATCCGCAAGCCTATATGTGTACAAAGGGCCATTACGTCCGTACTAGATCGCGGGGAGGATACTCCGTCCTGCCCGTGTGACACCACCAAAAATAAGTGGATATAGATGCCAGCGGGGACAAAGACCGAAAGTCCGCCCCGCTCAGTGCGCGAAGGTCCTCGTTAGGGCCGTTACTCGTATGCCTGTATGTGACAAAGGCCTACATATAAGCCCGTTCACCTGATCGCCACAAGACCCTCACAAATAACCTCAAGGGGTTTTGAATAAAGGGTCAAAAAGCGTGAACCTCCGATAAGGGGATACAGTTGCCGGTAGGTTAAAGGGCCTCTATGCTAAATATGCTCCTACCTACTGATGCGTAGACAATAGCCTCACGGCCACCTTCTACATGCCCTATGAAAGTAGCTTGCCTTGGTTACTTTTGACTTACACCACGGCTCGCAAGGCTGGGAATAAGTGTAAATGGATGGAAGTGATCAAAAGAGTTTAACAAAGCCAAATAGACAAACTGGGGTCAAGACCCCTAAATTTGCCACAAGGCTAAACAAACACGGTCACAGAGAAATAGGGCTGACTCTCACTAAAAAACTCAAGGGGTTTTGAATAAAGAGTTGGGAAAACTCAAAAAATGCGGGCAAAGGGCCTATTAAGATTTTGACCGCAGAAGGAGAGTATAAAATTTAATTGTTAGTCAAAAACGCTGGAAAAAGTAAAAAGCAAGAAGGCAAGTACTAAGGTGCTCGAAAGTTGCTAAATACTCAAAATAGCCTACAAGACGAGCAATTAAGATAAACGATGCAGGAGCCAAGGGAAGAAAAATTCTTGTATTAATGAAAAATAAATATTTACAAGTCCTACCATCTATTACAACAAGAAAAAACAAAAAGCCTATACTAAAGAAGTTTGGTCCTGGGGGTCCTCGGTGGACGCACCCTCTGTGCCCGCTTCTCTGGCCGGAGTTGGAGAAGGAAGGCTAGTCACGAGCACCTCTGTAATAGGATCAGAGGAGGGCTCAGCAGAGGCCGGAGCAGGGGCTGCCCGCTGAGGAAAAAGATCACCTATGGCAGGCCCATCTGGAAGAACGCGAGCAAGGGCATCCCCAAGTGATATCGGGTTCTCCCCAAATCGCAGCTCATCCAGCTCGCCGATCAGGCTGAGGGCAGTTACTTCTGCCACAGGGGGCAAGGAGGCCGCAGCGGACAGCTCCAAGCCCTTAACCTCATCCTCGGACAGAGGAACTAACGCATGCCCGGGCAGGCATTCAGCATCCGTAGCAACGAGCGAGCCAATCACGGCCAACTCCTGCAGGGAAAACTTGCCCGTGGCCGCGAAGTTCCGAATCTGTGTCCGGACCCCGGCCTCATACTGAGCCAGATTCTCAGCAATGAGCCAGTTCTTGAACTCCTCGGAGTTCTTATATTCCTCCACCGCCTCCTTGCGGACATCATCCAGAGCGGACTTCCCCTCCGCCTCCAACCGCTTGTATGGAAGCAGCTGCTCGGACAGCTCATCCACCTTTTTCTCCAAGGTCTCCACAGTCACCTTCATGGCCTCTAGCTTGGCCACGAGCTCTTTGTTCCTAGGCTCCCACTCGGCCTTATGCCCGCGGAGCTCATCCCGCTGACCCTTCGCCTTTTCAAGGGCCTTCTCCAGCTCCGTCACCCTATCCTGGAAACCCTTCAGGTCGGCCTCCTGAGTGGACGGGGTTTTCTCCTTGGCGTCAATAAGGGAGTTCAAGGTCCCAAACCCTCTCTTGAGCTGCTCCGGCTCACGGAGTTTGGCCGCCAAAATGGAAGTCTTATTCTCCACATCGGCGGACAAGCTATCGCGGCTCTCCGCGGCCGCGGCACTTTGTGCTCACCTACGGGGAAGGAGAGTAAGAGTTAGACAAAGATCGAAAGGGGAAAGGGTGAAGGCAAAGAGAAAAACGATTATCTACCTCGGTCAGAGCAAGGCCTATATCCCCCACCAGGGCAGAGGCATTCTCCTCGGCAACCACATTTTTGTAGAAGTCCGGGGAGTAGAGACGATTCACCAGCCCGATCCCCACTGAGGCATTGCTGGAATTCCGGGTGTAAATGTCCACCCCAGTTACAGCGGGCACATCAGATAACTTCTTTCTGACGGCCAGAGTCTCCTCGCGGGTGGTCAGAGGGGCCACCGGGTAAGCAACCGAGCAGATTGTCCCCCCAATGGGGGGAGAAGTGGATGAGACGGCAACTGGAGCAGTGGTATTCCGGGGAGGAGCATCCCCAATTTTCTGAAGCTTCCTGTGTCCTTGCCCCGCCTCCCCATCCCTTTCATTCCTTTTCCGGGAATCCACTTGATGCCCGGAAGGAATGGTGCGACCAGGTGAGGATGCCCGCATTGCATGGGCAGGGGGGACCCCTTGGTGGTGGAGGCAGCTCCCCGGTGGTGGGGATAGACTTGGAGCTAGTCAGAGGCTCCCCAGTCTTCCTGCTAACGACGGGCACAGTTTTGTCCTTGCCCGGGAGTCCTCCCATCTCAGCTTGCCTCCTCTGGGCAGCTTCCCTATTGGCCTTCATATTTTTGGCCTTCAACTGAGCAGCATTTAGGGGGGCCATCAGAAGTTATACTCTTCTGGATCTACTCTGGAGGAAAAGAAAAATGGTTAGAAGACAGTTCGAAAAAACCAAAGGCAAAATAAATTTGCAAACAATTTCTAAAAAGTCAGAGACCGATGAGTTCTGGAGGATCGCATTCAGCGCCCAGCATACAGGTCCTACAGTCGGCCTCAAATTGGTAGTGCTCGTGCACCCTCCAATCAGGGTCACGGGGCAAGGGCTCTATTTCTACTCTGGGGGCATGTGGGGCGCCCTCCCTGCGAGGAGCCACCCCCGAGTAGATCAAGAGGGGCTCATCTTCAACTATGGCGCCCACATCATAAACGGGCTCCTCCCCGCGGTCGAGATAGGTGGCCAGATGTTTCTCTAAGGCGCAGCGCATCCCGTAGGCAGAGGATGGGTCCGGATAACTACTAGAGGCCACCTTCATCGGGACTGGGCTTGAGGGCTTGGAGAAGGGCCAACCAAATCTAGACTCAATGACCAAAATATCCCTCTGGTTCCATTGGTCAAATTTGTTCGATGGGGGAGAGAAGGTCCTGGTAGAGTAGTTCCTAGCCTTCAAGCTCAGGATGCCCCGGCTGATTTGGTTCTGATAATAGGTGTAGAGCCGGCCGGGGGTAGGTTCGCTGACCTAAGAATCTCGCAAAACAAATATAAAGGAGACAAATGGCCACGATGGCATTAGGAGTCGGGTGCGTAGGCGGGCGGCCGGTTGAACTCAAGGAAGAAGTAAAAGAAGGGGTCCAAAGGCAGCCTCAAGCCATTCTCAAACTGGGCCCCATAGAAGACGCAAGCTCTGTTGTCCTCGCGGACATCTGTTATGGTTTCTGGCCGCAGCTTATCCTTATCCTTCAAGTGGACATGCCCAAGGGTGCGGACACGGAAGGCATTGCGGTCCACATTGTAGACCTCATAGATATCCTCCTCCCAGTCAATAGTAGCCACCTCCTTGGCTTTCTTACCGCGGCCACGGCCAGGGTTCACCTCAGCAGCTGGCCTCTTGCCTTTATTCCGGGCAGGGGCCACCACTATCTCCTCCTCGGAGTCAGGGTCAGAAAAAGCATCAACTATGTTCGTAGTCTCATTAGCCCTCTTAGAGGTCCCCGCAGCCCTCCTATCCTCAACCTCGCGGTCATCCTCCTCGGTCTCCGAGCTCGACGAGCCAAAGAGACCGGTGGCATCACCACGGGCAGAGGTTACTTCAGCCTCATTCTCTCCGCCTCCAGTCTCAAAATTCAGAGGCTCCAGCTCCTCGCTGCTACTCAGATCGATTGGGTTATTAGGGGCCGCGGGCACATTGGGACATATGGTCCTCAGGGGCAGAACATCTAAAGGGTCATTCAGGTCCGTGCCCGGTGCCCGCGAATCATTGGTTTGCTCAGGATCCATCAGTTCACACTTTTCCCAGTCACAAATTACTTCGGGGACGCGAATCGCTCTCCTTACTAATTCAACGGCGTTCAAAGCCTGATCTCTCTCGCGGGGAAACCTGCGCAAAACCCCCATCACAAAATTTCTTAGCCTACGGTGATCCCCCAACACCAATACATCACGGTTATAAATGCATTTCCTCTTGGCCTCCCACAACCGGGGTGGGACGAACGGCCCCCAATCATCTTTCTCACAGAAATACAAAAAACTATGCAGGGATAGCCTTATCCACCCTAATCCTACCTTCCTAAAGATTCCCCCCGTCCGTTTGCAAACGGTAAAGGTATCAGGGGTGGATTCATCTCCTAATTCTATGGGACGGCGGGGTCCAAATTCGCAAGTGGTCATTGTTCAAAACCCAGAAAAGAAAAATAGAAAGAGATGAAGAAGAAACACCCCAAAATTACTTACGAGGGTAAAGCTTGAGAGTTGGATTCAAAGGACGCAGACACAAATTGGCAGCAGTTAATTTTCTCTCTCTAAGCTCTTTGAAGGTTTGAAGACGGTAAAAGGGTTTGAGGTTTAAGGGTTTGGTATTTATAAGGCCTACCTATACGGGTTAACCCGTATTAATTAGCCCACAAACCGTGCCTTGAACCCTGAACCGTCTTCAAACGTTTGAAAATTCGAAAATTCCGCCGGTTAAGCATTTATTGCCCCCCTTGGATGACTGACACGTACCCCTATACGTACCACGCCCCGTCTTTTCATCTGCCCAGGGGCCCACTTGATTAACCGGGAGGCACAGTATGCAAGGGGCCACGTGTCTCTCACTGGTGCCTCCCGAACGTTCCCATAGGCCCATGGGGCGAAGCAACAACCAACATAAACGCCAAACACTGGTGCTCGCCAAAACGGCGGTCTAATCCAACCGAGCTTCTAGTACCTCCTCGCTCAGACCATAAATAATCAAACTTGGAGCTAGGGGCCATTGATGAGCCCGGATCTACTAGACCGGGCCCGCGCTCGGTCTGGTCCAAGGAACCAGTGACGTGGCAGTTCCTAGACCGCTGGGGGAAAAGATCGAGGACAGATAGGCCCTTGAGGTCAAGACCGCGTCCCTCCCCGCATTAATCCTATCAAAGACCGGAAGGATCCTGACCGCTATATTCGTGCCCGCACGACCTATGACCGTTGGGTCCGTGCCCGCAGATTGTATGCCCGCAGGAGGCATGACCGCTCCATCTGTGCCCGCGTCAAATACCTTTGACCGCGACCACAGTGTTGACCGCGGGCACATGTCTGCTTCCCGGTTAATATCAAGCCTTACTGAGCAAGTTAGCTTACTGGCTCTGACATGCAAGTTGCCGGCTCCCCCATCACACATTTAATGTGGCTCAGTCAGGCGCCTACTATTTCATTTAATGCGCCAAGCCATCTACACGGCTCATGTCCCTTTCAGCCATGCCCCCTCTGACAGTCAATGTTCTCTCCCTGACAGGGCCAATTAGCTGCGGACACGTGTAGCTGGTCAAATACCAAAGTGCCCCCTAGGGCTGATCTCACTGCTTACATCAACAAGCACCATTACATTGCCTATAAATAGAAGACCTTTGTCCCCTTGGGCAAGGTAAGTTCCAAATATATCGAATAAGCCATATTACTCTAAACCCTAAACACACACACACTCCAAGGTATTCAAAGCCTTATTACTCAGTATTCTTACTCTCACACCCGAGGGCCTGAGTTGGAGTAACATCCAACTTTGACCTTAACGGTGCTCTTTTGTGTTGTGATTTAGGTACATCAATACACCAAAATATCCTAGACAGATATCCATGAACCGCTCCTGACCCTGAAAAGCTTGGCATCATCAGGTCCAAACCAATTATTCGGTTATGTATAAATTTTGAACCATGATCATACCAGTACATGATAAAACCGGTTTCAATGATCTGATTTACGGTTCTACATATTACACACTATACAATATTTTCGCTACAGCTATGCCGTCGGGGAGAGAGAGATGGTGGTGGGACCAGTTTGTCTAACTCAGGGCACCAAAGAGGATTGATTTTTAAAGAGAGAGAAGAGTCGAGAGAATGAAAACCTTGAGTTTGATTACCAGAGAATTATTAGTAGTCTATCAACAACAACAGTTGTAGAACAGAAGTAAAAGGTTGAATAAATGCTTAACATGTGAATTGCATAACTCAAATAAGGCCTAGCCTAGTGATGATCAAATAAAACATAAGTATATAGACCTTTTCAGACAAGTTCGAGAGAGAAAATCAGTCTAACGTTGAGCAACAAGTAACTGTGATGTCAATCAAGAATAAATCATGTTTCTTAGATCACCAAACAGTTTACATACTCTGGACAGACAATTTCTGGCTTGGAATCATGAATTTAGAATAGAATATAACCACTTCTCCACCATCACACCATAAATAATCTCTTGAATCTCCCACTTATATTTCCTCATCTTCAAAGGGATCTCGTTCAGGATAATCACCAACCTGAAAAAATATATAAGGAATTACAAGGCCAAGCAAACACATCCCTCCGTCCCATAAAAATGTTACCAGTCTAACGTTTAACCATTTGTATGGTATTAAGTCATTCATTAATAAAAAACCCATTAAAAAAAAAAAAAAAAAAAAAGAAAAGAAAAAACTAGGAAGTGTGATAGTATCAATAGCACCAACCAGGGTAGACGAATGGGATGATTAAAAATGTACACCGACAAATTGACAATAAATGACACAAATGAGTGGGGATTGTGCGATAACCTTGCATTGGAACCAGATGGCAAAAAAATAAAAAAAATCCATGTTGCAAACCTTAAGTAGTTAGGATAAAGACCAAGTTGAGGTGAGTTAACGCTCCAGTTAAATTCCACTCATAGAATCCTTACATTCGAGAACAATATGAGCTAAAGTCTCCTAGGATTATATAAATCACTATGTTAAACCTGTTAAAATCTGATGCTCTAAAACAAAAGGCAATAAAATGCAACTTTCCAAAACTGAAGGTTTATACAACCCCCACCAGCTTCGCTTCCCAGTAAAGAATGGCAATTAAAAATGCAATAATACTACACATGAAACCTAAAACGATTCACAAAACTAATACTTCCTCCGTCCGAAAATGATAGTTTCATTTCCATTGTTGTTTATCCCAAAATGATAGTACCATTTCAAAATTGATAGGTTAAAAACATTAACTTCCAAAATTGTCCACCAAGGAAAATAGGGAGAGGAACGGGAGGATGAGAGCTAACCATGGAAGGGAAGGTAGAGAAAGAGAGGAATGAAGTAATGATTCAACCTCGTTAAGGGTAGTAAGGGCAACTCCAATGGTAGGTACTACGCAAAAGTGTTAGCATCTCCAATGTTTGGTACCTCTCTTAACTCCACACCTAATTTTGATAGCTATGCATTTAACCATTGGAGATACTAATACCTTTGAAAAGGCATCAAATTTTGTCTTTTTCTTTTTTTATTCTTTTTTTTTTTTTCCTTATCACTTTTCAACTTCTTGTTTTTTTAAACACACTCGTGACTCTGGTACCTTTTTTTGTTCACTTTTCATTTTATCTTTAAATATTAAACATATTTAATTAGTTAAAATATTATAAATGTGAAATAAATTTATCAATATGAAAATAAAATTTTGAGTCATTAATTTGATATTTGATACTAGCTATTGGAGATGCTAGTACCTTTTGCGTAGGTATCAAAATTTGATTTTGATACCTACCATTGGAGATGATAATTTACTACCATGTGAAAATTGATCCATAGGCATCAAAATTTGATTTTGATACCTATGGCTTAACTCCATGCATTGGAGATGCCCTTATGTATATGAAAATATGTTGTTAAAAAGTTTGAATAGTCAAATAGAACTATCATATTATGGGACAGATGAGGTAGCTCACAAATCATATACTCCCTCCATCCCCAAAGCAGTGTCCCTTTTTATTAATTTATTGTCCTAAAAATCTTACATTTTCTACAAAATTACTAAAAAGGGTAAGACGCAACATTAGTGTAACATAATATCGGTCACTCATTTAGACGTCTGTGCTAGAGTGCACTCCAGTCTTTCTAATTGCTCCCAAATCCAAATATATGGTATCTTACAAAGGCAGAAAATTGTTTCCAGAAGCAGTTAATCACAGATCGCACAAACTACGTATTGTTTTTTTAACTTTACTCTTTTTCTTACCAACCCATTAACAAACTATTGTGTTCTAGTATCATCAGACATAGTTTGACTTGCCTGATCTCTCCTACAAGTTTCTACCAACTTTTTCCAGTCACCTCATGAAATTATCAAGCAATAATACACGTAGTTGAGAATTGAGAAACACTGACAGAAAATACTCAACTGTTGGTTTTTGTTCCATCCTAAATTGCATATGGCCATAAGGATAAAATTCTCTAACCAAAGCAGCATAATTAGACATTGCACCACAAACCTTTACTTTGTCTGGCCTGACGATTGCTCCATGAAGTGGAGGGCACTCAAAGTATCGCACCCCTTTTACCCTGAAAACATGATGAAAGTTAAAAACAATAATTTTGTAAGGAACACGTAACCTTAATCTACATCTTAAGATAACAACAATTAACCGTAACGAAGGTCATTCACTGGCAGAGTCCTCAGCAGTTACATTTCAAATAACTCACCCATACTAGTTAAGATAGTGCATCATGAAAACTGTCACCTCATAAATTAGTTCACATCCATTTTCTAAAGATGAAGAGAGTGGAATTACGAGAGGTTGCCGAGCAAGATGTATATATACATATAGGCAAAATCCATAATTTGGTCGCTAAAGAAACCATGTTTTTGCAATGTCCTCATTGAAGTTTTATTTATTGCAATGTCCTCATCCAAGTACCAACTTTTTGTAATGTCCTCGCTCCTTTAATTGAATTGACAATTATTTAACGTGTGAGGGTCATGTGTCATCAACTAACACCCGTTAAATATTTAATGAATTTGTCAATAAAGTTAACCGAAATTTAACTAATGCCTTTGAAATAGGAAATGACTCGTATTCATACAAGCAACTTTATAAGTTATGTTTCAGTGTTTAATTTATACAGCTACGGTAAATAAAGAGATTGATTAATCAAACTATGTTTTCATATTACTCCCTCTGCACCCAAATAAGTTCTACTTATCTTTAGTGAGTTGCCAATTTATTTAAATCTGTGATTTTAAGTTTATCGCAAATGACCCATTTACATAGGTGTGTTTTTCTAGGGTATTAGTTCTACTAACCAATAAGAGTGGTGTTTTTCAAACCACCCATTTTATTACTCATGCATTGAACACACTTAAATTTGCATCTTTTAGTGCAAAGAGTTCATCAAATTGATTGTATTCTACTAATAGAGCTTAGACTCTAAAATGTAAAACTTTAAAAATTAGGCTAGTAAATCCTTACATTTCAAAACACTCTTTGCTTCAAACCAACGTACGGACTTATGTTTGTCTTCAAAATGATTGAATTCACATAAAAAGTCTTTACCTGTTCTTAAATGTTTGACCAAGTGTGAATTCTTAACTAGAGTGGAGTACATATCCTTATTTTTACATGAGACTGACTGATTCCTATAGAAGTATCATCTTTATTGGAACAAACTGCCTCAGTCCCAAGAAAATATGTCGCGTTTGACTTGTTTTTTTTTAAGAAATCTGCTTTACTTGTTTGTACATTACATGTACAATGGTAAAATTGCACTATGACTATTTCCTAATTTAGAAACATGACATTTATTTTGGGACAAGCTAAAAAAGGAAAGTGTGACATTTATTATGGGACAGTGGGAGTATTATCATTTATGAAAAATGGTAAATATTAAAAATCAAAGCAGGATTGTATAGTGTTCCCTAGAAACATGTAGCTTTAACTCCCTTGGAATTTGAAACACACACACACACAGACAGAGAGAAAAAAGAGAGAGAGAGAGATCAGCTTTCTGCTAAAATCTTTTAAGTTTTATATTTCAAGGATGTAGCCAACATGTATTCAGAAATTACAACTTAATCAACTTATAACCGATTGCCTAGAGGTAGCACCTTCACGTGCCTTGCACATTTTGACAAACCGATTTGCAACATATCATGAAGATAACATATTCTAAAAAAGCATTGAATAAATATGCAGTTTTACTTACAGGCCATCATGCTTGCCCAGTGGTTCATCATACTGAATTCCAACCCAAAAGCCAGGTCCAAGTGCTTCCGCCCGACCCACAAATTTTATGGCACCTCTTTTCTCACCCGGTTCAACTTGACATCTATCTCCTATCTAAAGTGCAGAAAAAGGAAAAAAAAAAAAAGAAGCAAAAATGAATCAAATCAAGAGAAATTACAGATATCATTCTTTCTCATGCACGCCACAAGCTATTTAGACCCCATGTTTATTCAAAACAACGCATTTTAAGTTAAAATATTTAAATTTACAATTTCAAAATGACCCAGTTTAACATTACACACATGCACAGACTCCTCACGCCTCTCGCCATAACCAAGAAATGCCTCGCCTGGGCCAAAAAGGCACGCAACAGCCTGCCACAAAATCAAAAGCCGACCGACCCCTAAAGGCGCCAAAATGGCGAGGCGGGTGAGGGAGGCGCTAGCCTTTCACAACTATGGGGAGAAGTGTTCGCACCAAGCCCCATACATGAAAAGACCTTCTAAAATAAACTAAAGGTAAATTCGTGCAGTAATGAAACAATTGGGGTCTCTGAAAGTATGAACTTAGTATGCTACTTGCATAAACTGCAAAACGGATACAAATGTGTAAGAAAAATGATTCTGCGCCAAAATCACTAGTATGTCGTTGTCCAGCGCATGGGAAAAAATACTAGGAAAATGATATATTTGGAAGAAATGACCGACTAAAGTTCTTTGGCTATAGTAGAGCTTCCAATTGGTTCTGCCAAATCTGCTAAGCCTAAGCGACATAATATTCAACAACTCCTACAGACCCCCAAAAGAACCAATAAGGCAAGTTTAAATAAACTTAGAAATGTGTATGCATCGCCTGAAACAAATTCAGGGTTATTCCAACCAAAGACGTTTCCTGGTTTCTCCTCCACGAGGCATGCATTGACAATAAGTAAAAACAATTAAAAAATGGTTTTCCTTCTATTTACAAGAGTAGCATTTATAATGGCATTCAAATACAACAACGACAACAACAACAACAACAAAGCCTTAGTCCCAAAATAATTTGGGGCATAATGGCATTCAAATGATTTGAAGAAACACAAGTAGAAAAGCAGGTTAACCTTAAAACTTGCGCATATATCTTCCATATAGTTCTCTGACATCTGTTGAAAAAGAACAAACAGTCAGATCAAGAGGATAAATACCCTCCATCATTTAACATTATGAGTTTATTTCATTTCTGGATATTAATTAATCCTCCTGTCCAGCATACTTCTTTTCCAATCTCCTAATAAGTTTCTATTCTAACCCCCCCCCCCCACCCACCCACACCCAACCAACACAAAAAAGAAAATAATAAAACAGTGAAGGTTATGAGTTGAAAATACTAGGAAATATTTTAAACAGACTTCATAGTTTACTAACTAAAGCATGTCAGAGCTTACTTTTGACGCCTGAGAAGTACGGTTTTGAGGCACAAGCTGTTCCTTAAATTTTCTATATGTACCTGAAAAGGTTAATAATAAAGCAACATGTTAGTCGCATCAAACTTGAGATGTATTTTGTGACTGGTAACAAGACAAAAGTATAATGCTAAACTAACTTGAAGATGTTTTGGCATTTTTAAGTATTTAACAAGTTAAAAACAAATGCCTGCACCTGTAACCAGTAAAGCTGGTAATATCAACTAGGTAGACTGTAATGGCTCCTATCAAGTGTACACAGGGTAACGTCTATAAATAAGAACCAATCGACAGGATGAGATAAGGGTCAGAACATATCCTAACCAAGAAGAAAAGATTCTAATGAATTTCTGTGGACAGAACCAAGATGTAATGTAACAATTCTCTAAACTAATTGCAAATTCACATAACTGAGACTGAAAGTGATGCAACAAGAAATTGGAGACATATATAACATCAGTGGGAGGAACAGAACCCCAAGCCCTAGAAATGTGGATCAGATTATCAAAACAATATTAATGTATTTTCAGTATCAAATTAAGTGAATCTAAACATCAACCTCAAAAAGGGGTGAAGATAGTACTAAACTAGTCACATTTTGTAGTCAACCGTAAACCACAGACCAATTACAAGAGGCTCAAACAAATATTCATCAGTTAGCTTTATTACATGCACATAATATGTTTGTCTTTTTTGGTTCTTCTGTTAATATACCCCTCCACCCCCCCCCCCACCCCACCCCCCGGTGACCCAGTCCAAAAATAAGTATATGTTATTGCATTTTGAGATGCCCTAGGATAAGCGCCCGCCTTCCTCTTTAAGAAAGTTTTCTTTAAACAATTCTCCATAATACCCTTCTTAAACTGTGAGATTGGCATAGATAACATGCCCCCATTGATTTGGCACCAATAGTGTTTAAGTTGAGAGTATTAAATGAAGAAGCACAGGGAATCAAACACTCTTAAAACTTAGGGAACACATATTTTTGGATGGAGGGAGTATGAATGATTGGGACCAATAGGACCCAGAGAAAAGCTAGAGAAGACGACAAAATTATCCTAAAGAAAAGCTTATTGTGACAGTAACATGCAAATTCCTAGCTAGTTCAACCAAGAAAAGCCCTCGAAAGGACCCCAAAGAGTTACTTCAAAGCCAAGCAATGAAGACATCATGGACCCAAGGAAGATTAAGCGAGGGGTTCGGCTTTCAAAGGTCTGGCATTTATGTCAGCTACTATGTACACACAATTAGCAAACTTCCCACAGTCCCACTAGTCCAAAGGTGTCAGCCCTATTACATCCTGTTTCAATCTTGAACGAGGAGGTGTTCCACCGTCCATTAGTAAAACTTGAGAATAACAACACACAAATAGCAAACTTCCCACAGTCCATTAGTAAAAACTGAGAAGTAAGGAAATCAAAAATGCCAAGTAACATTGCAATGAAGAGAAAGATGGAAAATTCGATTTCCTAGCTCCATGCACCTAACACATACATCTTGAGTTAATACTTTTTGTAAGGCCTCTTTGCCTAAAGTCATTAGTATTCAGTTCTCTGACAATCAGAGACCCAACTGACATGACTGCTAGAGAAGTGTGCAAGTAAGCCAATGAGTTTTCATTCCAGTTAAACCATGTTTATTTTATCCAGTATTCCCAAATATTCATTTGGCAACATGCATCACATCCCATCATTAGTTCATCATTACCAAATACTTCCTCCGTCCTGGTTTAAAGTTCTTAGTTTGACTTTGCACATTTATTAAGGAACCAATGTAAAATGAGTCAACAATAATAATGAGTTAAGGTATAATTGTCAAAAATACTTTTCATAAAGCAAGTGGGTGAAAAGTAGGTTAGGTATGTAATGGTTCTTTTTTGTAATTCTAGAACTTAATGAGGACAAGATCGTCCAAAGCACTATTCATACTTTGCCATTTATGAAATAAAGAAAACTAAGAACCTTAAACAGGGGCATATTAAAAAGAAAAGTAAGAACCTTAAACTGGGACAGAGGGAGTATTTTTTAACAGTTTCCAATAGAAAATCCAGTAAATTGGACAAAGATGAGTACAACCCAGAAAAGAATTGTCTGCATGCTCATTTAGGATCAGAGGATGATAACAGGTTCTGTAAGGTAAATGAGCGCTCTTTCTTATTGGGCCATCACTAATATCAAATGAGTAAGGAATGCTGGCTGCAGACTTAATTGGCCATCATGAAATGGTAGATTGATCAATAAGAAATCCCCCAGCTCAAGTTTATAACTGTCTCTAGCTATATGGCACAATATTCAACGGACACAGACAGCCTTAGTTCCAGGGAAGTTGATGGACAAATTTGTTAAAGGGAATGTCTTCTAAGGAATATTAATCCCTACAAAACAAGTAAAAAGAACTGTACAGCATAGCAAGTTAACCAAATGAGCAATACCCCCTAGGGCATATAGACATACATTTCCAGATAATAAACATGCATCCCTCTCTCTCTCTCTCTCTCTCTCTAGCTCTATATATATATATATATACATATATATATGTGTATATATACATATATATATGTGTATATATACATATATATATATATATATATATATATATATATATATATATATATATATATATATGTATATATACACATATATATATGTATATATACATATATATATATACATATATATATACATATATATATACATATATATATATACATACACACACACACACACACACACACACACACACATATATATATATATATATATATATATATATATATATATATATATATATATATATATATATATATATATATATATTACATGTTTGTCTATACTTGCCATCAAGTTTATCATACGCTTCATCGGAGATAGTAAATTTCTCGACCAGTGAAGTATCCTCCAGCCAACCACCGGAAGTAACAGATGACGGATCAAGATCTATCACATGTATGCGATATCTACAAGAAATAAGAGGTAAAAGTGGATCAAAACACAATACACGAGTCTAATTATAGGCGCTGAAAAGACTACAAGTGAAGGAAGGTTCAAAAAGAACTCATAAAATCCGTTTGCATTATATACTCTTGTTGCAATCACATAATGTTACATAAAATTACTATAATTTGAAAGAGGCTGTTTATCCAACTTAAGTTTAATGAATATGATAGATTAGACAGTGAACTTCTGGAAAATAAATCAAGCACTGTACTTGCTATGTATGAACATCATAAATTACATCATACTACTTCCTCCTCCACCCCATCAAAAATAAAATAAAAAAAGTACATGAATAAAGTGTTCTCTCTTTCTCTTTTGGGTTGCCCCCAAAAAATAGCCCAATTTCTGTAAAAAAAAAAAAAAAAAAAAAAAGAAAGAAAGTATGATTTCAAGGTGTCATACTTCTTCCTTCGTCCCCTCCCCAGGACCAAAAATAAAAATAAATACTAAATAGTTATAAATAAAATAGTACGGAGCATCACTTTCTTTTTAGTTCTCCCCCCAAAAATAGTCCAATTTCTTAGAGAAAAACATATACTCCCTCCGTCCCAATATTTAGTTCACCATTTTGGTCCTGGCACGCAAATTAAGGATGAAGAAAATGTTGTGAGTGTAATAGTAAAATAGGAGAGAGAATGAGTGGAGAAAATAGTAAATTTGAAAAGTGTTGTGAGTGTAATAGTGAAATAGGAGAGAGAATGAGTGGAGGAAATAGTAAAGATTCTTTGCCAAAAAAGGAAAGGTGAAGCTTTAAAACTTAAAATGTTTGACTTGGCATATATAATTATTATTTTGGAAACAAGGGGGTAATCTTTAATCAACAAGCTTGCAATTCAAAACAGAAGGGAAGGCAAAAAGGAGCAACCAAACAAACTAACTCACCCATCTTGTGGCGAATAAAAGCCAAGAGGTCTCGTATTATCAGCCAAGCTCGAAATTTTTGTGCGTAATCATCAAAGAGTTCAAGACTCATTGAGTCAACAGAAGTTCCACATTTTTTCCAAAGCTTTTCTTTAACAGCTTCAACAGTCATCTGAATACAAGATGGCAAAGATATACTTTAAATTAATTGTCGATAAAAACAAATAATAGGTGTTAACAGAGTCTTCCAGGCATCACAAAGAAGCACATAGAAGGAAAGGCTAGCGTGAGGGAAAATTCCTCTTGACTAGACAAATAAGAAATACTAAGAGACAAGCATGTCAATTATATGTAACTTCACGACATAATATACAGTGAAATTATGTGAATTTATAATTAAAACCTATTTATAATTTTTTTGTAAAAACATGTTAATTATAAGCATGCAACACAAATAATCATGTTCTTTTTCTAGTCAAGAGTCATTTTCAAGGAATGCCCAATCCAGGAATGAAATATAGACTGAAAAGCATGAAGATAAACTATAACCCAATGCTGAACTCAATGGCTATAAAAAGAAAGATGTGCTGAAACTAGAACAATACACTTACAAAAGCACAAAGAAACTACTACATATAATCCATAGGGCAATGCTAGGGGCACAAAAGAAGTTTACAAAAAGATGGATACAAAATGAGGTGGCGATATTTTATTGGTCGCATCATTGTTAACCAGCCACAAAAATTTAGTAAATGGAGGAACTCAAATATAATGCATAATTAAATACTAATACTCCCTTCGTCCCAAAATGAATGACCAAAAAAAATATCAAATTCGCTCTTGATCATAAGCAAATTTGTGAGCAAATGTGAAAATTTTTGGTCATTAATTTGGGACAGAGGTAGTAATAATAATAATAACAGATTCATTCCATCAATCAGAACAAAATTTAGCCAGGATATCATATCAATCTAGAAATGTAGTTAAACTTAAAGAACTCAAATCGGGTTTTCAAATCTACACCCTAAAATAGGACTAGAATGGAAATGATGGATTAATTTGAGGTGGGTACAACCCCCCCCCCCCCAAAAAAAAATAAAAAACTATAATTTCAGCGAGATCAAAAACCAATTAGCAGTGTAGAAAGTTAATGAAGGAATGCAGAGGAGATTTGGGTATTGACCTGGAGTGAGAAACGAACTTCTGGGGAGAAACTTTTGAGGTTAGAATGAGTTACGCGTAGAAGAACAGACTCATCTACTTCAACTTGTAACCGCGACGCCATTGATATTTGATCCTTCGATTAAACCAAAAACAAACAACAATTTCAACAGTCGAACAATATGGGGTTTGGATTTGGAGTGGTATAGATTCGTCGCGAAGATTTGAAATTGTTTGTGGGTTCTGTTCTGGCTCCCAAAACTTTTACAATCCAATCCTTCAATTCAACCCTCCAATATTTATTTTGGAGTAATTAAAAAGAGTTGTCTTATAAAAAACTAGTTTTTTCTTAAGATAAGGAAAAACGTGTTTTCAAAACAAACGGTGATATTTTTGTAATTACTGGCAACCATGATAAATGCCGGTGTTAATATTACAAATTCGTGCCATCCCAAGCTCCGATCATCTTCTCTGGCCATCCCAAGCTCCGATCGTTCTCCGGCGTTCACTCAGTTTGCGTATTTTGTAACCTACAATTCATGCCCTAGTTCTGCCATTAATGTTCATTGTCAATTCTGCTTCGTTACATAATTGATTGGTACTTTATTGATTGGTACATAATTAATTGGAGATATCTCGTGTGATTTGATTCCATAGCTCTTCGTTTTTCGTTGGATAAACGGAATGTCCTTCAATGGTGTGGATAAAGGGTTTAATTTCTTTGAAGTTAAAAAAGCTCTCTTTGTTCGTAAACTTAGTGCCGGTGCATGTGTAACAAAGTGCCAGTGCCAAAGGTAAAAAATGTCGGTGTTAGTGTAATAAAGTGCCAGTGTTAGTATAACAAAGTGCCGGTGTTAGTGTAAAACAAGTGCCAGTGTTAGTTTAACAAAGTGTGTAACAAAGTGCCAGTGTTAGTGTAACCAAGTGCCAGTGTTAGTTTATAAAGTCACTTAATATACATGCACTAGCACTTTTTTACACTGACATTCAAAAACACATGGACTGGCATTTGAAAACACAAACACTGGCACTCAAAAACACATACACTGGCACTCAAAAACACTGGTAATTATTTTTGTTGGCTCTCAAAAACACAAGCACTGGCATTTAAAAACACATGGACTGGCATTTGAAAACACATGGACTGGCCCTTCAAAACACATGGACTGGCATCTGAAATTGGAATTAAAATTGGAACTAACTGGCATTCAAAAACACATGGACTGGCATTTGAAAACACATGGACTGGCACTTCAAAACACATGGACTGGTTCACGAAACAAGTTTAAACAGATTAGGAACAGGGTAAATAATTCATCCATAACAAGGAGAATCACATTTTGAATAGAGGGGAATATCCAAGAACACAAGTAGGAAGTAATTAACGAACCAAAAATCTTACAAATCTTAAGTAGGAAGTAATTAATGAACCATTCTTGGTATCAATACAGAGAACAATTCTTCAGCAACAATTAAGTAGGAAGTAATTAACGAACCAATTACAATTTCATACACTACTATCCCCAAATCAAAAATCCTAAATTAAGTGAGATTAATTGGATTTTTATGTTCAGATTTGATCTGATTTTGGTGTCCAGATTAGAGAAAACAACGAAGAAGACGATTGAGGGAGCCGGCAATGGTGAGGAACTCTGTTTGCGTTTAGAGAGAGAGTAGAGAGAGAGTCCGAGCGCGACGGGTGAAAAACACGTTTTTTGTTAAGGTTAAAAAAAACGCGTTTTTTATAAGTTTTTGGCAATTAAAAATAAATCAACTTTTTATAAATTTTACTAATAATTAAGGTATATGATAATTTTTGTTATCTACTCCCTCTCTCGTTCCACCCGATTTTGGATTTTTTCTAGCGGCACTAAAATTAAAAAAATACTTTTATAATAAGAGAAAAAAGAATGAGTGGAGAAGGTATTGTAATTATGAATAGTAAATATGAGAGATAATGAGTGAGAGAAATAGTAAGTGAATTGTTGTTATGAGTATGACAAGTGGGTCTCATTAAATATAAAAATAATATAAATTTATCATTTTTAAATGTCCTAAATCGAATTGGGCATCTAAAATAACAAATTGTCCTAAGTCGGATGGGATGAAGGAAGTATTTTTTAAAGTTTTAATTTTCCAAATATATAGTAATTAATAGTGAAAAAATGGTAAAAATGCATTTAAAAACAATTTTTTACCCAAAGGGGTGGAGATGACGAGGTCGGTCCATGAATTTTCCTTCCTTTTGCCTCATTTCGTTCAAAGGGTGTGACTTTATTTATATTACAATCATTGGGATTATTTAAATAATTATTTACATGGTGAGCTGAAATTTTGATTACATTCAGATGTATGTAATTTATCATTGTCAAACAAACTTAAGTATTAAAATTTAACAACTTAATGATTTCAACTCTCCATTTTCAGCTCAATATTTTAAGAGTTTAATTTTCAGTTTTACCAAATAGATTTTACTCTTTTCTCAAAATAAATAAAGTACATCAAATTAAAAACACATGGAAGCTAAAATAAATAAATAACAATATTGATATTAAAGTAGGAATTTTGAGTGTGAAAAGTATGATAGAAATTGTTGGTGTGTATTAATTGTGAGTATGATATTTATTTTGAGTATAACAAATTAACTCCATTAAATAGTATTATAAATTGGTTATTTTGAAAAGTGTAGTTTATTATGAGACAAACAAAAATGAAATTAGTTTAGCATATAATATAATGAGGCCAAAATCTTGTGAAAGTGTTTTTTCTAGGAGTAGGTCTAGGGAGAAATGCGTTTCTCCATAAGTTATGGAGAAACGGGTTTCTGGATATCCAGAAGCTTTGGAATTGATATCCAGAAGCTTTGGGACGGATATCCAGAAAAAAGATTTGAGACCAAATCCAAGGCCAAGACCAAATTTTTGATTCTGGATATCACTTTCACAAGGTTCTGAATATCCAGAACATTGAATATGGATATCCAGAAGCCTTGAAACTTATATCCAGAAGCCAATTCTAAATTTCAGGGGGTTTCTGGATATCCAGAAGCTTTGAGATTGATATCCAGAAGCTTTGGGACGGATATCCAGAAAAAAAATTTGAGACCAAATCCAAGGCCAAGACCAAATTTCTGATTCTGGATATCACTTTCACAAGGTTCTGGATATCCAGAATATTGAATATGGATATCCAGAAGCCTTAAAACTTATATCCAGAAGCCAATTCTTAATTTCTGGATATCACTTACATAAGGTTCTGGATATCCCCAAACCCGTTTCTCCATAACTTATGGAGAAACGCGTTTCTCTCTAGATTTTGGCTTTTTCTAGAGATTAGGAAAACGTGTTTCAAAATAAGCGCTAATATTTTTTGTAAATAAGCGAAACTTCTTTTACAAGGGTGTGATGACATTATCAATACTTCCTGACACTCTTTAAAATGCAACTGACATTCTGACACATGGACTAGCAGTATTTAACACATGGATGGGCATTCTTCAACACATGGACTGACACTCAAAAACACATGAACTGACACTAAAAAAACAAATGCAATGACACTCTTAAAATGCACTGACATTCCAAAACACATGAACTGGCACTCTATCACTCTTAGAATGCATTGACAATCTTTATAACTCAAACTGATAGTGTCATTATTGCAAGTATTTTACTGTGTCAATTCGTTCATGTGTTTTTTATCGCTAGAGAGAGTACTTGTTGAACGTCATTCCTATTGTTTTTTAGCGCACGATGTTATAGTGTTTTGACTGCCAATTGTAAGGCCCCGTTTGGTTCGTGGTAAAGTGAGGAAAAGTGGGAAAATGAAATGGACAATTCCTTTTGACTTTTTCATTGAGCATGCTTGGTTATTTTTCTGAAAAATTTTCCATTTCAAAAGGAATGAAATTCCATTCCTTGGAATGGATTTTCATTCCTTCCAAAATTGGATGGAAATGAATTCCATTCCATTGGAATTGATTTTTACAAATTTTTATGATCAAAATAGCCCTCCAACCTAAATCACCCCCTGCCAAAAAAAAATTTTTTACTCATTTTTTGTAACTCTCCTGCGTACCCCCCAACCCCCCCCCCCACCCAAAAAAAATTTTTTTACTCATTTTTTTTGTAACTCCCCTGCCTACCCCACCCACCCTCACCCCAAAAAAATAAAAAAAATTTTACTCATTTTTTTAAACTCCCCTGCCTACCCAACCCCAAACAAACCCCCCAAAAAAAAAAAAAAAAAAAAAATCATATTAATTTTTTGAAAGTAGGGCAAATTGGACATTTTATATGTTTTCATTCAATTCCTATAATTTGTATTTTCAAACCAAACATGATTGTTGAATAAATGAAATGGAAATTTCATTCCATCCATGCCAACCAAACATGAGGTTTGACCACTTTTCATTCCTTTTCAATTCCTTCAAGAAACCCATTCCATTGACCATTCTATTCCTTCACTTTTTTTCCATCGAACCAAATGGGCCTAAGGTTTTTGAGTTAAGAGTCCGAGCGCATGCAAAATTATAATTATTTTGTAAAAAAATCTGAAATGTCAAAATGGTTCATACTTGTTATTGCGCCAATAATTACCCGTCCTTTGGTGCCATGGTTACATAAGTTGCATCAATATGAAAAACTCTTAGAAAAATAAAGAATAAACTCAGCTCATTTTGTGTACACAGCTGATTTTCTAATTATATAAGGATATTCATCTTCAGATGATCAGTGAAGGAATATTGGATAGAAATTCAGAGGCCAGCTGAGACCAATCCGTGTAGTGTTACAATGCCAATTAATATGTTTTGCTCGTTGATGACTGGCAAGAATTGTACAGGGGATGGCGGAGACTCCATCTTCTGCATTGCTTCTACTGCCATTTTCTCCGGCCCAATTGTCCTTGGCCTCCTGAAATAATATTAACCACTCAGAACTCGAGATCAAAGCCAATCACAAAACAATTAAACAGAGAAAAAAAAAAAAGTACCTTTTTAGTAATTAAACTAGTTTAAATTTTATCTTTTAGTCAGTAAACAATTATTTTTTACTTAATAATCCATAACCTATCATTTTAAGGATAATGTAGTCCCTCCATTTGACAGCTTTTTAAAAATCCGTTAAACTCGCTGATGTGTCATAATGATATGGCTTTTTTTGCTTACGTGGAATCATCGTTAGGAAATGTTTGCTGATGTGGATATTTGTTGGGTAAAATTGCATAATAATAAACTAAAGGGTTTAAATCAAAAAGTTCCAACCTCTATTCTCCCTTGCCTGTATCCCAACTCCCTGTAACATTAGAATCTCTCTTAAAAAGAAGTCTGCCCTTCAATCCTTCACCATCCTGCCGCTGCCTCCAACCCTCCGACGTCGCAACCCTTTCTGCCCCTGCTATCTCACTCACATCCCTCTCTTCTCCGTTGACACCGAACCATTCTTCTTACCCAAAACACAGCCATCGCTACTCACTCCCTTTCACTGCCGCCGCAATCGCCAACTCCGGTTGCTTCCCCTGCCACTGTCTTCTTCTCTCGTAAACACTACTACCTTCTTCTTTCTCACAACGTCCACCATTAGGCCCACCCCACTCACAATGCAACCTCACATTCTTACTGGTGTAGATCTGAGCTACATGCTTATCTTCAAAATCTCCACCCCTCTCGTTTTCATCAATTTGTATTTTTAATCTGAGAATTCAATGTTCCAAAAGGTGATTTTGGTATTTGTATAATTTAATTTGGGGTTTGGGTTTAAAATTAGGATGGTACTAGATAATTTGTAAGGAACCCAATTTGTTACTGGGCTTTGAAGTGATGTGATTTGGTAATTTGAATTTGGTTTGAAATATTTGGTGATATGTTTTGGCTTTGAAGTCAAGAGAGTCTTTGGTGGTTTGTATTGAGAACATGAGAACTATTGTGGGTGTGTGGGGTGGGGGGGTTGCCTGTGGTGGTGGTTTGTCTTGCTATTGAAGGAGAACTGGAGGAAGGTTTTGATTCATGTTGTAAATTTGGTTCATTTTGTGATGGTGATGAAAGTACGTGTTGTATTGTGAGAAATTTTATTAATTATTTTGATTCAATTTTTTTCTTTTAATTCAAGAGATGAGTTTTTATTTTGGTAGTGGTGGCAATGGTGGCGTTGATTATGGTGGTTGTGGTAGCAGTGAGCTAGTTGTAATTTAAGTAGTTATAGTGCTTGGAAAAAATGGTGTCGTTTTAAGAAGGTGGTGCTAGTTGATGGTAATGGCGGTGGCGTGGTAGTAGACATGTCCAAATAGAATCGGAAACCGACAGAACCGGCGGGTAGAACCGGAACCGGGAACCGGCGAGAACCGGGAACCGCCGGAATCGGGAACCGAACGTAACCGGGAACCGGATTGAAACGGTTCGAATACGAATCCACCATATTGGGAACCGATGAACCGGCGGAACCGGGAACCGGCGATTGATCAAGGTAAGTTAAATATAATATTTAGCATTTATTTAGTATTTGTACTTGTAGTATAGTGTTGTTTTATTTAAATTAGATTAGAATTTAGATAAATGTTGTAATATAGACTATAGAAGTATAGGTTCCTTTTGTCTACCCTTGAATTATAAAAGGGAAAGACTTGGTTATCCCCCTTCATTGTAATATTTTCAATTATATTAATAAAAAAAGTTAAATGGGGATGGAACCGGTGGAACCGTTGAAACCGGAACCGGAATCGACGGATAGAACCGGGAATCGGTTTAATATGGTTCGAATACGGTTCCGGCTATTTGGGAACCGGGAACCGACGGTTCCGAAACCGGGAACCGAAACCGGAACCGTTTGGACATGTCTACGCGGTAGTGCGGTGTGGTGGCAGTGTACGGTGGCTAGTGGTTGTCACATGGATTGGTGATAGAAAGTATTTACAATTATTTTAAGTAATTTACTAAAAATTTACACTTTCATCTCCTTATTTAATTGAAATTTTCACATTATTATTTTAATTGATTAGTCAGCTCCACATAGGATAAAAGCTGTCAACATGGTACCACCTCAGATAGGTTTAACGGAATTTTGGATGGCAGAGACTAACAGAAGAATGACATAATCCAAAAAATAATAGGAACGACGAAAAGGTAAAAAAAAAAATTGGTTTAAGGACGAAAAGATAAAACTTAAACTAGTTGTGGGACGAAAAAGGTATTTTTCTCCAATTAAACATGGACTGCTATCCTCGGTGGCTTTCAGAAGTCTTAACATACACAACAAATTTATTACATCCCTTCGTTCCGTCTATTTTTTGTAAAAAAAAAATAAAAAAAATTAGCCCTAGATAACCCAAAATGACTAAATGTGGGATTTCAAATACTCTATCCGTCTCATAAAGATAGTCCACTTTTTTAGTGGTGGATTTGATTGAATTTTGACTAAAATTAGGAAATACTCATCCAAATAAAAATCTAAAAATTGTTAACAGTAATACTTTTAAGGGAAAATTGCGTTTTGGGCCCCAAAGTTTAGGAGGTGTTCCTAAGATGGGCCCCATTCTATCACTAATTACAATATAGGGTCCAAAATTCATATTCTGTTAACATTTTAGGGTTTTTAACCAATTTTGTTAGAAAATCCTGTTAAATGATCACGTGCAAGTCACGTGTCATTTAATTTTACAGAGGATGTTTTTGAACACAAGTTATTTCGTTGTTGTTTTAATGCAAATTAAATGAAAATAAATTAACCATATGTTCCCTCAACTGATTTATGACTTTATAAGATTCCAAAACTACGCTTGTACCCCAAACAAAACCTTACCCCTCCTCTCCCCTCTCAACTAGGAGTTCCAAGTCAACCCATTATTACAAGTCCGTCATTAACCACCATCACACCACCATCATCAACCATCCAAAACACCCAAATTCGAACACCCATAATGAATTGATCATTTATCGTTTTTTAAACAATCATTTATTGTTTTCAAACTAATTGTTTTCAAAATAATTCACTCATTTTTTCAGTTTGTACAAAAAATAAATTAATTAAAATCTCCTCATTCTTCTTCAAACCCATCAAACCAATTTCAATCACAAAATTTGCAATCTCAATTGGGTATACTTGAAGGCAGAAGAAGTAGAGAGAAGTTTAAAATTGAATGAAGCAAGAATTCACTGAGCTTTGATCTTCATCAATAATGGCGGGGGATCTGAGTGAAGGTCCAGAAACAACAAAAAAATTGCCCAAAAACTCCTATTCGTACAAAATCGAACCCAAAAAAATGGAGCTACTGATCAGATCTAAGGCAACATTGTGGAGGAAAATGAGGTGTGATGGGGAAGTTCCCGTCCAGTTGTAGGCTGGAGTCGTGTAGATCTGATGGCGAGATAGAAATAGGGAGAGGAGAGTTGCCAGGGATGTGATGTCGAGGTAAGGGGAAAGGGTTGGGGTGGGCAGGGAGGCAAGAGAGTTGATGAAGGGGAAGGGGCAGAGGAGGTGGTGGGGCGGAGCTGGGGGAGAGGGGCAAGGAAGGCGGCAACGGTGGTAGGGTTGGGGTGGCGAGAGGGGAGTGAAGGGTGGAGGTGGGGGGTGATGCTAGGTGAGCTGATGGAGGTGGGTGGATTGGAAGATGTGAAAGAAGATGAATATGGTGGGGGGAGGGAGCCTGAATGAAGAAGAATGAGGGGGGATTTAATAGGGGGGTAGGATTGCCAGACGGGGAGGGGAGGAGAAGAGTGAGGTCGGAGGTGCGGGGTGGGATTGCCAGACGGGGAGGGGAGGGATGGATCGGAGAGATGGGGGTAGAGAGAGAGAGAGAGAGACAAAGTGTATGTGTGAGAGAGGGGAGAGGTTTTATTTGGGGTATAAGGGTAGTTTTGAAATCTTATAAAGTCATAAATCAGTTGAGGGACCATATGATTAATTTATTTTCATTTAATTTGCATTAAAACAAAAGAATTTGTGTTAAAAAATATCATCAGTTTAATGACACGTGACTTGCACGTGATTATTTAACGGGATTTTCTAACAAAATTGGTTAAAAACCCTAAAATGTTAACAGAATAAGAACTTTGGACCCTATATTGTAATTAGTGATAGAATGGGGCTCATCTTAGTAATATCCCCTAAACTTTGGGGCCCAAAATGCAATTTCCCCTACTTTTAATGGTGTATCAATAACAAGTTTTAGAATGTCACTTGAATAAATAGTGTTTTCTAAATCTAAGTCAAAGTTCAACCAAATCAACCACTAAAAAAGTGGGACTATCCATATGGGACAGAGGGAGTATGAATTGTTTCTGATATTGCATAACTATGAGATTACTGCAGCAATACAAGAGGAGTCCAAATAACCAGAATGACTAGGACCTTCAAACCAAATTTCTTGGGGGTGCCCAAGGACCATGGTTAGTATGAAGAGAGAAACAAAGCAATAATTCCATAATTCGGTCAATAACTTATAATTTACCCCCCCCCCCCAAACAAAGATGCGTAAGATATCTTACCTATTGCACATCTCCCCGACTGTCAGCTTGAAGATTCCCTCCTTACTAGCTTTCAATGTTCGCCGCAAATCACCATCAGTAAATGTGCCTATCAGGTGGTATTCATCATCAATAACAAGGAGGCAGCCACATCCTTTACTGGTTAACTCAACTAGCTGGTCCATTATCAGATCTTTTTCTTTGCATATTGGAAGTTCATCTTGTTTCTTCATTACATCCTTTACCTGTAACAAAGCATTCAGATCATAAGTACAAATTGTTTATTTTTTACAGAATAACATGTTTTACGGAGTACTATACATGCAAGATCTTCGTACCAATAAAGCATGAAAATTTAAGGATATTCCTCTGACCACCAGAAAGTAAACTGTTTTTGGAAAGGAGGGTGTATCATAATAGATCGCTTTTATTTGTTCTTCTGGAACCTTTGTGATGATGGGCAATCAAGATATACAACTGCTAATCTTTTTCGATTTCGTATTATTTTGATCTACTATCCTTTCTAGTCCAGCATATTACTCGATGTAATCACAGGAGTTGATTTCTTGCATTCATCAAACCAGATGCTGGCTTCATGTGGCTCAGCACCATGGCAATTGGAATGAACTGTACATCCCTTAACATTGCATTATTATCAGAATTCACTCAAATTATTGTATATTCCTGCAGTCCTTTTCTACAATGTTCCCCTCCCGCACGTTCATCTGCTACCATTTCATATTTCACCTTCAAATTAACCACTGAATCATGCAAAGATTGGATACTAGGTCATTTCACCTCACATGGTCATATATGTGGGTCATGAGCATAAGAGCAAGGGAAAGTGTTCATTAAGATTTACCTAACAATGATTCGTAATTAATAACAAATGAATATTCAGTACTTAGCATAAACACATTCTACAGCAGACTAGAATTGCAGTTTCAACTCCATTCTGCAGATTTAATGAGAGAGCTATAAAATGAAATCGAAAAAGATTGGCACCAAAAATAGATCAATGTCAATCAACTTTTTTATCATCACACATTTGATGTTATTGGTGAAAAAAGATCAATCATGTCAATCAATTTTTTTCCAGTAATTCAGTAAGCAAAATTCACTTTCATAAGCCATCAAACGGAGAAAGATCAATCATGTCAATCAATTTTCTGTATTTTTTTCACCAGATCCATTCCGCATTTTATCAAAAACAATAAATAAATAAAAAAACAGATCCACTCGTACCTTAAAGATCAAACTCTTGCCGATCCGTCCAGCAGGATGATTTGCAGCATACTCCTCTTTAGTCAAATTCCTGGCAGCCATCATAGCAATCGCCACCGTATCCCCAAAAACCATCTGAATAGCAGTGGAAGTCACCGGCGCCAAATCAAACGGACACAACTCTCTCTCCAACGGCAAATGCACATTCAAATCACACAAACCCACCAAGGCATTCCCCTCCACCGACGTCACCGATATCAAGTAAACCCCCTTCGCTCTAGCACAGGGAACAAGTCGCACAAGCTCCTCAGTATTCCCGCTCTTACTAAACAGCACCAATATATCAGATCCGGAGAGAATGCCAATGTCGCCATGGAGAGCGTCGGTTGGGGACAAAAACGCAGATCTAATTCCAAGAGAGACAAGGGTTTGTGAGATCTTTTGTGCAACGAACCCCGATTTGCCGACGCCGGAGAAGAAGATGGTGCCGGAGGAATTGAGGAGGGTTTGGGTGAAATTGAGGGTTTGGGATAGATCTAGGTTTTGGAAGAAGAAATTGAGGTATTTTTGCTGGGATTTGAAGAGATTGAGGAGATTGTTTGGGTCGATTGTAGTGGGGGTTTTGGAGGTGGGAAATTTAAGGTCTTGCAATGGTGGGAGAGACCCCATTGTTATGGATTTCTCTGCAACTGTGTGTTTTGTGGGCAGATGAGGAGGAGGATGAAGATTTGAACGGTTTATTCAGTTAATAGTCCGCGGGATCTGTTAAGGGACTGTTTGGATTAAAAAAAAAAAAAGTCTCGATTACAGTATCCCAAGTCCCAAAATAAATCATTGAGATTTATTTAAAGACTTTTATGGTAAGAATTGTTCTATTCACTTTAAAGGCATAAAAATTCATTTTTTTTTTCAAGCAGTAGGAGAAAAACACAAAATCTTGGGTAGAACAAGTTCTACGCTAGTTCAGCGTAGAACCTGTTTTTAGACCGAACATGTTTTTTAGATCGGGCGGTGGCAAACTTGTAAATAATGTGAGCGTCATTTTCCGGTCTAGATTATCAACGCCATTTCCGTTCATTCAATGATTTTCAGTTTTCATCATTTCGTGTTCAAATTCCCTAAAAATTTATCATATTTCAAATCCTAGCATCAGTTTGAAGCCATGAGTAGAGAAATTCGGAGCAAATGACGGCACGATGGTAAATTTATCAGTTCAAATGCTCATTTCAAATGCTTGTTTTTAAACCTAGGTTTCGAGATTTTTGAGTTTGATGTGGCCTTGCCATTGCATTATACTATCTTATTCGTAGTTTA
The DNA here is from genome assembly GCA_022495995.1 of Adenophora triphylla var. japonica. Lineage (NCBI taxonomy): Eukaryota > Viridiplantae > Streptophyta > Magnoliopsida > Asterales > Campanulaceae > Adenophora > Adenophora triphylla. Next base: position 234,377 of record JAFEMH010001671.1, read on the forward strand.
ATATATGCCTGCTAAATTGTACTATATTGCCTGTTTTATTTTTAAGGTATGCCTTCTCTACTTTGTCCTGCCTTGCAAAGGCCAAATTGATGACCACCTGTTTTTTTGTGCCTACTCATCCATTGGATTTGCCTGTTCATAGTGTGATATATGCTTGTCACCATTATGTTTTTTTGTGACTGCTCATCCATTGATTTTTACTCCTTTGGCTCTAAATTTGGTGTGGCCTTGCCATCTCATTGTACTATCTGATTCGTATTTTGTTATATGCCTGCTAAATTGTATTCTAGTTCCTGTTTGCTTTGTAAGGTATGCCTTCTTTGTCTTGTCCAGCCTTGCAAAGGCCAAATTGCCGACCACATGTTCTTTTATAATTTATGTCTGTTTATTAGTATTTTCATGCCTGCTGTTTTATAAATTTATGCCTGTTCATTATTATTTTCATGCCTGCTGTTTTATAATTTTATGTTTTATGCAGATTCTAGTAAGCACAAAAGTGATGATGTTGATATTCATGTTGGTAAAAGAAGAAATCATCAAAATCTGGGGTTGATGATTCTGAGAAACATTTATTAGAGCATCATTGTATACCATTAAAACTTGTTGAACTTGAGTTAACACCTGTACATAAAAAAGATGTGGTTTCTATAGGATTTGGTGGTTTATTAGATCTTCAACTCAGTCGATTGCCTCTAGGACTTGTGCATTATCTTGTTGATAGATTTGAGCCTGTTAGTCGTATACAAAGAATTAAAAAGAACAAGTATTGTATTACAACCAAAGATGTGTATGATATACTTTGTCTTCCTATGGGTTCAAAAAATGATGTGTTTAGGAAGTCTTTAGTTTCAGATTCTGTGTTGAAGGAGCGTTATATTCAAACTTTTGGACGTGTAAAGGATGGTCTTACTGCTAATCGTATTATGGAACGTATGAAGCAGTTAACTGATGGAGGAGATGAGTTTAAGCAGTTGTTTGTGCTGTTTGCTGTTGCTATTGTCCTTGGTCCTGTTGTAACAAAGGCAATTGATATGTCTTTGTTGGGCGTGGTTGAAGATGTGAATCAAATTAAAAAGTATGATTGGTGTAAATATGTTCTTGACAAGTTATGTGATGGTGTGAGAAGATATAAGAGTCTGAGTAAAGCAAAGTCTTGCAACGGTTGTACACTTCTATTGGTTATAGCGTACCTGCATAGATTTCCATTCCAAGGTGATGTAGAACCTATTGAGTTGCCGTTGATTAAACATTGGACTGTTGAGAAACTAAAATTAAGGGTTAGTAATGAGTCAAAAATTGGGCGGGGGCAGTTGATCATGTTGAAAAATGTTTACCCTATTAGCAAATGTAGTGGTGATGCAGAAGGTGATGGAGGTGTTGATAATAAGGTTTTGGAAATTGAGGTTGCACCTTTGATTGATGTTGAAGGTGTTACAGAAGACACTGACAAAGTAAGTGCCTTCTCCTTCCTTTATATTATGCCTGTTGTTTAATATTTTATTGCCTGGTTATTCATTTGTTTTTTCTATTAATTTTTTCTTGTAGTGTGCATTCTTTTTCATATTATAATGCATGTTTGTTCAAAATATTATGTCTGCTCATGAATTTGAGAATGTCTGTTATGAAATATGAGTTATGCCTACTTGACCGGTGGCCTTTCCTTGGCCATGATTGTATAAAAAATAAAGCTGGAAATGAACTGCCTTGGGTACACATAAAATATGCATGTTCATGAATTTGAGAATGCCTGTTCATGTATTCTAGTGCCTTTTTGCTTTGTAAGGTATGCCTTCTCTGTCTTGTCCTGCCTTGCAAAGGCCAAATTGACGACCACCTGTTCTTTTATAATTTCATGCCTGCTGTTTTATAAATCTATGCCTGTTCATTAGTATTTTCATGCCTGTTGTTTTATAAATTTATGCCCGTTCATTAGTATTTTCATGCCTGATGTTTTATAATTTTATGTTTGATGTGGCCTTGCCATTGCATTATACTATCTTATTCGTAGTTTAAAATATGCCTGCTCATGAATTTAAGAATACATGTTCATGAATTTTAGAATGCCTGCACATGAATTTGTGAATGCCTGCTCATGAATTTGAATTTGAGAATGCCTGCTCATGAATTTGTGAATGCCTGCTCATGAATTTCATACTGGTTATTCATTTGTTTTTTCTGTTAATTTTTTTCTTGTAGGCTCTCAGACAATCATGGAATATTCTTGAACAAGATATAAAAATTGCTATAATTAACCATATATCAAGGGTTACTTCTATTCAAAAGTCAAAGGTAAAGGATAATCAGAATGAGCATGAGAAGGAGTAGGAGGCTGGTGTTGATAATGATATTTTTGACAAGGACTTTTTTGAAATGGATTAGTGGGGAAGTCAAGAGTACATGATGGTTGATACTCTTATTAAGAATGTTATGGAGAAAAATAAGAAAGGACCATTGCCTTCGTTTGAGCTTTTGTCATCACAAGATTTTTATTCTTCTGGAAAGGAAAATGATGATCCAGATATTGAGGGAAATGAAAGACAACAAGTTGCACATCAAGCTACTGAAATGGATCAGTTTTTTGAGGGAAATGAAAGAGAACAAGAAGTTGCACATCAAGCAACTGAGGGCCAATATACTGAGCATCAAGCACCTATTCTGCATAATATTGATAGAATTGAGTATCAACGTTTAGATGTGCAAGCTAATCAGCAAATCAGTGTTGGTCCTGTTACTACTCTTTCTATAATCCCTGAAACTGATGAACAAGAAGATTGTGAAGGAAATTCAAATAAAGATGAAGGAAATACAACTGAAGATAAGGCGCTGGATAATTTAGTTGATAGAATTTTTAAGGATTGCGTCACTGGATAATTTAGTTGATAAAAGCAAGGATGCGTCACTTCACTATGTTTCGTACAACTATGATATGGGGTGTAGTTTGGATTGTGGAAATCTTAATGTTGATATTCCGTATTGTTCAGAGTTTATGCGGAGTCACACGAAACTAATGCATAGTATGAAGGAGATGAGGAAAGATCTTATTGACTTTTGTTTCTCAAAGGCATTTTCTGACAATGATAAATGGTAAGTTTTTATGCTAAATGTAAAAAGTTTGTTTTGGTTCCATTAAGAGGTTTATATTTTTATTCACTTATTTAATTTTTGTAGGGAGTTTTATTGTTTATATACTATGACGTCTGCATTGGCAAAAGAAGATGTGTTGAGTATGAAATAAGATGTAGAAATAACTACGAAAATATTGTCATCTTGGGCATTGCTTTTGAACAATATGGAGTATAAAAGTGGACCCATGCAGGTGTTTATGTTTGGTTTTAGTCATTGTGTACGTTTTTTTTTTCACTATTATTTTTTTTTCCACATAGTTCTTTTTTATGCCTGCTATTTTATAATTTTATGCCTGTTCATTTGTATATCATTACCTGCTAAGATTGTTACTCTTTCTATTACAGAAAATGAACTGCCTTGGCAACATATTATTTATGCCTGCTCATTAATAAGATAATACCTATTTGACTTGTGGCCTTATCTACACATAAAATCATAAATAATGCCTGTTTGACTTGTGGCTTTGTCTACACATTATTTATGCCTGCTCATTTTCAGGTTTATTTTCTTAGCAGGCATTATCTTATTAATGATTTTATGCCTGCTATTTTATAATTTTATGTCTGTTTTATAATTTTATGCCTATTCATTTGTATTTCATTACCTGCTAAGTTATTTTTCTCAAGATTGTTACTCTTTCTATTACAGAGTAGCTGGGCGAGATTTATTGCAGGCAAAATATCATCAATTGATTCCCGTGTTGCTGCTTCAGAAATGGTTACTTTATTTAAGTATTGGGTTAGTGACCTCAACATTGATGGCAATTCAATGAACCTTGCAGATGTTAAATTGGTATGGAACCTCATACAAGTCATGTTATTTAGTTTTGTATGTAATATTTTGCATAATTATGATTTTTTTTTTTTGCAGTTCTTTTTGCCATTTATCACAACTGCAAGTTGTCATTATATGCTATTTGTTTACAATACTGTGAGCAAAACTGTTCAGTACCTTGACAATTTGCCTATGAATGATGTGAAGACTAAGAACATGAAATTACTTGCCAAAAGCCTGGTATTAGAATCATTATTAGTTTGTGATTTTTTTACAACTTTTTTTTTTGTTTGCTTTATATTAAGTTTCAATATGTATTTCTTTTCTTTCAGCATGCTCCAATGAAAAGTTTCTTGGAAAGTATTAATCATCCCTGTGTCACTATTAAAAAACCATTTACTTATGAATACATTAATTGTGATTGGGTTCTTAAAGAAAATGAAGGAAATAATGACTGTGGCCTTTATGTTATGGCTGAGATGAAAGATTTCAAAGGCAAAAAGTACTCATGTCCTGTTTTATGCAAGGTAAATTTAATTTTATCTTAATTTAATTAGTTATCAAGTGATACAGTTATTCGATATATATTTTTTTTATTTTTTCTACAGACTCCTGGAAGGATTCGTCTAAGAGGTGAATTCTTGCGACATTGCTTCTTAGTGATAATAATAACGTCATAAAAGAGATTATTCTTCGTTTAAGTTCTTTTAGGCAGGGTAAAGATGAAGCCTTGAAAGAGCAGATAAAATTAGATGATGATAAGAAGGCTGAGAAGAAGTATGGAACTAGGAGAGCAACAAAACAATGAATTAGTTTCAATACTTCTTCAATTAGAATTGTTTGTATTTGAATTAGTGTTTTTTTATAAATGAATTAGTGTTATTTTTAGCATTTTTATTGATGCAATGTTGGTACTATTGTAAAACAACACTGGCACTTTTGAAACACTGATGCTGCCACTTTTATAAGCTGATGATGGCACATTTAAATAATGATGCTGACACTTTGTTACATTGATACTGGCATTTCTATACACTGATTCTGGCACTTTAAAATATTGTAATATAGGTGATTTAATGAATACTCTGAATGTGCTTCAAATAATTGAATACAACAGGCATATCAGTGGATAAGAACAGGCAACCAGCTTTTATGTGTAGCCAAGGCCACCAGTCAAACAGGCAGTCTAAAATTCATGACCAGGCATCATTTTTAAAAAGGAATAGACAACAAAAAACTGAGAACATGCAATGTATAAAACAAATAATAAGCGAAGGCAACATCCAAAGCCATGGTCAGGCAATCTTTACAAATATAACAGGCAACAAAATAAAAATGGGAAGGCATAAATTTAAATCAGAGTTAAATCAAAAAAGTAATACTGGCACTCGAAATAATACAAACTGGTACTTCAAATAAGTAACACTTGCACTCCTAATAACACAAACTGGCACTTCAAACAACATTCACTGGAATACTAATGGTGGTCTGTCATATACTCGTGCAGAGCCAGGTGGGAATACATAGATACTTCTCCATAAGCAGAGGTAGTCCCAAGATCATATGCATGCTGTAGGAGAAGGTCCCAAGTGATTCGTTTTGGCCAAATTTTTTATTTTTTTAGGACAAAATGGACATCCTAGCTTTTGTGAACCATCCCGTATAGGAAAATGCTCCGTCTCTGTTATTGCTTTCTTGTGTAGAGCAATTTTTTCATTGAATGTCAAGTCTTTGTACATTCTGCTCTTACGAGAACTGCTAGGGCTTGTCATTGTGAATGTGAGGAATGTGAATTCAAGGGTTGAAGGAGTTGGATTGTTTTTGTGTGTAGTAAGTTATCTCATTCCTTATTTATAGTGATATTATATTTATTGAGGAAGTATATTTCATGGAATATACCTCCTTCGAGAGTAATAAATGTGTACAATTGATAAGTTTGTCTTTAATGGTGAAATAGTGATAAGTTTGTCTGTAACGGTAAGTTTGAATGCTTTCTTGAAAAGCATTCAAAAAATATTGAATCCGTGTCCATGGAACAGTACTAGTTGGGATAACTATTGAATCTGTGTCTATTTTTTTATTACTCAACTTGGAACACCTGTCCTAGTGCATGCATTTGAATTTGGCACTACTGCTTATGGACATGTGTCCATGGAACAGCTTAGTTTATGTAACCAAAAAAACATAAATTAATGGTTAAGGCTAGGAAGAGGTGTTTCCACTTTTGATAAGAACAGGCAAACGTAAATACATAACCAGACATATCAGTGGATAAGAATAGGAAGCATCTTTTATGTGTAGCCAAGGCCACCAGTCAAACAGGCAGTCTAGAATTCATGGCCAGGCAATCCTTACAAATATAACAGGCAACAAAATAAAAAATGGGAACAGGCAACAAAAAACTGAGAACAGGCAATGTATAAAACAAATAATAAGCAAAGGCAACATCCAAAGCCATGGCCAGACAATCCTTACAAATATAACAGGCAACAAAATAAAAATGGGAAGGCATAAATTCAAATCAGAGTTAAATCAAATGTACATTTGGTGTTTTAGAACCAAACTCATCATCATAAAAGTGCCAGTGTTGTTTTTCAATGGTGAAATAGTGATAAGTTTGTCTGTAATGGTAAGTTTGAATGCTTTTTTGAAAAGCATTCAAACTTACCATTGAATTCCAAGATTAATAAATGTGTACAATTGGTAAGTGCATTGAATTCATTGACCAATTTTTTTGACCGGTTTGAAGTACTCAGCCTATATAAATCTGTCCAATTTTGTTGGTTTATATATATGAAGTTCAAGAAAAATTCTACCTTTAATAATTTATATTGTCTTTTTATTATTATTATTTACATGATGAACAAAGGCAAGGAAAATTCTAGTGAGCCAACTTTGGGTGATTCAAATGATGAGAAAAGTTGGAACATATACATGGTGTGCTACCAAAAATTCCTCTATGGTCATCTTGTTGTTTTGCATCCTTCTTCTGGAAATGGAACTCCCTCATTCCGTTGTCCATTGGAGCCATGTAAGGGACGCAATTGTAGGGATAAGGATTACGTGGGGATAGTCAATCATGCTCATGAGTTTGGCAACGCTCACAATATTGATGAAGCTGCTAGGATTCACCACAAGGCATTGGAAATGTATTTGGAGTGTTTTTTTGAATGAATATGATCCAAAAAACAAATTGAATGACAACGTTGGTGATGATGGTGCAAGTGGTAGTGGTAGTGGTAGTGTTTAATGGTAGTAAATTCTGTTTTTAATATTGTTGTGTTTGATGTATTGTAATATAGGTGATTTAATGAATAATCTGAATGTGCTTCAAATAAGTAAATACAACAGGCATATCAGTGGATAAGAACAGGCAATCAGCTTTTATGTGTAGCCAAGGCCACCAGTCAAACAAGCAGTCTAGAATTCATGACCATGCATCATTTTTAAAAAGGAACAGGCAACAAAAAACTGAGAACAGGCAATGTATAAAACAAATAATAAGCAAAGGCAACATCCAAAGCCATGGCCAGGCAATCCTTACAAATATAACAGGCAACAAAATAAAAATGAGAAGGCATAAATTCAAATCAGAGCTAAATCAAATGTACATTTGGTGTTTTAGAACCAAAATCATCAGTGATTGGCTTTTTCCTTTCAAACTTTGTTTTTGGTTTTTTTTTTTCTTCCTTTAGAAATTGCACGAATTGGGTCTATGACTACAGGTGCACTTGTTCTAGTCTCACCAACACTATTATTTTCACTTGTTGAAGAAACAACATCATGTTCCTTGGTAGACAATAATTCTTGTATTAGAAGTGAATCTCTATTGAAACTATCTTCCAAAATCCTTCTTGCATTACTGTTTTCATAACAAGCCATCATTAAGTTGTGGTACTTCCTTGCCATCTGTTGTTTCCAAGGAATAAACTCAGTTGTAACTATTGTTGATGTAGTATGCATCCCTTTATATACTCTATCCCATACATCTTTCTTAGCCACTTTTGTCCACCTTTTTAGAATGTACTTTTCTGGAATTCTGTCCACATTCGACAAGTTTAGCGCCTTAATGCAATGAAAACACAACCAACCAACAGCATTGAATTGTTGATAGGTGCAATCCACAGTTACACATTCATTGTTCCTTATGAAGAGAACAGTTTCATACTTTATAGGATTTTTCTCATGTGCAACATTGTAGAACCTGTTGTTCTCATCAGTTTGCAAACCTATGTTATACAATGCACCAAAAGCACGCTTTGCCTCTGTCTCAAAAAATCTGTATATTTTTGCAGTATAAACTTCAAAAGAAGGGGCCCCTCAATTTAAAGCAGAACAATGCCAGAATAGCGACGAGCTGCATGCCTTGTGATACCTACCACCAGGTAGCTCTATTCGTGGAAATGATCTCATAGATTCAAATTCCTTCCGCTGTTCTTCACTTCTCCAACGTTTAATGGTTTCATTAAAATGTCGAAGAACTGACAAAGGGATGTTTTTATGTTTTTATGTTTGCTTTGAAACATAATGCATGGTTTGTGCTCTCACTTCTCTGAGAAGACAAGATGCCAGCTGAAAAAAAATCCTTGTTCAAAGCTGTGCACCATTTCTCACGGAGCCCGTACAAACGATTGAACCAACTATTTTCAAGAAGGTCATATTTTGTAAGCATTGAATGCCAAGAGCATTCAAACTCATGCTCATCATTACATCCCATCAAACAATTGTCAAATTCCTTTTTAAATTCTTCATTTGTCTTCAGCTGTCCAAAGTGAGATATGGCATTTTGCTGAATATGCCATAGACAAAGCCTATGCCTTGTTCTTCCTTCAAATACCTGGAAAACCATATCAAATTTGAAAAGGCATAACTTAAAATTATATCAGGCACTAAAATGGCATTCAGAAGACATATAATATTTGACATAGCAGGACAAGACCAAGATAGCCATAAATTACAAATATAACAGGTTGTAAAATTAAGGATAACAGGCAGTGAAAATAAATAGGAGCAGGCATACCTCTTCAATTGCATTTGACATAGCAAGATCTTGATCAGCGAACATTGTTTTTGGTTCTTTGCCTCCCATTGATTTTCTGAATTCATTAAGTAACCAAACAAATGTTTCTTTCTTTTCATTGGCGATGAAAGCACAACCAAACATAATAGTGTTCCAATGGTTATTTATTCCAACTATTGGCGCACAAATCAGATTGTATCTATTTGTGGTAAATGTTGTGTCAAATACAACATCCCCATACAATTTGAAGTCTTCCATCATCATAGCATCTCTCCAAAATATTACTGCAATTCTCCCTTCATCATCAAATTTGATTTTATAAAAGAAACCTGGATCTTCTTTTTCAATTTCAATAAGCCTATCCACAAGAGTCTGGGCATCACCTTTTTCTAGTTTTTCCATTCTGAGCCTCTGTACATAATTTATGTGATCTTTCCTTGTATGCCCTACATATTCTTCACCACCAGAAGCTTTTACTAACACATTATATCCATCTGTTGGCTTTATGCCAGCTTCTTCTAGTTGCTCAATGATTTTACCTTTCTCTTCTGATATAGACCTTTCGCTTCATTTCAGATGGTTCCAATCTGTTCTTGTCATATCATGGTTATGTTCTGTTACGTGTTTGCCAACTACATATAAATCCTCTCTTTTCAACAATTTTACCCTCATAAGAGCTTTACAACCACATCTTCTCGAGGGAGCTCTCTTTCTCTTTATTTCTTTTTTAGGATTTCCAGCTTGTTCAACAGGTGATGGAAACTCAATTTCATTCACTTCTACTGGACGTGGGGTACCATCAGTTTTCATGACACCATGTCCCTCACATGAGCACCTGAAGTATTTATCTAGTGGCTTTAATTTAATCTTTGACATATGAAATGTTGAGAGTCTAACACCAAAACCGAGTGCATTTGCATGACTTCTGTACAACTCATACAACTCTTCCCATGTCTTTGCTTTTAGCCCAACCAAAGATTTAGTTATATCTAAATCAGATTGCTGGTCATCATTTTGTTTATCTAGGAAATATATATATATGTCAGAAATGATGCCAAACAGGAAACAAGATAGTACAATGCGATGGCAAGGCCATATCAATTTTAAAGCCAAAGCAGTGCATATCAACTGACATGCATATATCATATCAGAAACAGGCAAAATATAATGGACATAGAAGGCATACGTTACAAATATAACAGGCAATAGAACACAATTTAGCAGGCATATAATTCAAAGGCAAGGCCACGTCAAAATTTAGAGCCAAAGCAGTGCTAATCAACTGATAGGCATATATAAACTTAGGAACAGGCAGATCCAATTGATGAGCAGGCACAAAAAAAAATGTAACATTGTGGCCTTTACAAGGCAGGACAAGACATATAAGGCATACGTTACAAATAAAACAGGCACTATTATAGGTTTTAGCTGGCATATATTTAAATGCGAATCAGGTAGTACAATACGATGGCAAGGCCACGTCAAAATTTAGAACCAAAGCAGTGCTAATCAACTGACAGACATATATAAACTTAGGAACAGCCAGATCCAATGGATGAGCAAGGCCACGTCAAAAAAAATATAAATAGAAAAAAAAGATAAAAAACTACAAGACATTTGTAATACTAAATTACATTTTTTCCCTTCCCAAAAACACCACAAGGCTTGACGCCAGAAACTCCACCACATCCTCCATCACCTTTGTCAAAGGGCTTCTTCTTGACCTTGTCCTTCTTACAAGAAGGAATTTCCATGGGTCCAAACAACTCCAAATACTCCTTAAGGTATTTTGCCAAAGCCTTGTGCTCAGCTTTGGCAGCATTGGAGAAAGAGGAAGAGGGGCCACTAGAATCAAAGGCATGTTGAAGCATTGCAGTTTGGTTCCTTTCACGTATCATACACCCTGCGCAAGGCTGTAGAGGGCATACATACAACTTAACTGGAGATTTCCAGTCAGTTTGAGGGATACGAAGATGACCAAAGTGGAGTTTCTTTGTCATTTCACGAAAGGCACTCCTAAACTCTTTCTCATCAGAGTCATACTCATCATCTTAGGAGGAGTAATTGTGATGAGACATATTGCTTGAAATTAGAAGTGAATTGATTTTAATGAAAGAAGAGATGTAATTTGAAATATCAAGCCCCTTCATATTTATAGTGCATATACCCACTAACAAAATTTTGATGAGAAAGTAACAATGCGGAATAAACTTTCTCTACTTGTGTTAACTTAGTAGGAGTAGAAAGTACTACTAAATTCGCAGAAATAATAATACCCAATCAACGAATAAACAATAACCAAAAGCAATAACGACACCGAGAATTGTTATCGAGGAAAACCTTCTCAAATCGAGAAGTAAAAACCCCGGGACCAAGTCCATAAAATCCACTACTACGTAAATAAAGGTTCGGTACAAGAGAGCACAACCCAAATAATGATCAAGAACAATAAACTTGATATAAACCAAAACAGCAAAAACAGTCCAACAAAAACTCCACAATCTGCAGCAAATTCGAACCAGAAAATCACCTATCTAGAGATCTGAGAAACTCGATCAAAGCCAGTATAAACGAAGATCTATCTCTTACGAAGAACCAGGCGAAAAAATCACCCCGATCGGACGAAAAACGAAGAGGGAATCGTGAAAAGAAAACTGCTGCGCTGAAGGAGTGTTGTACTCGGGAAATCTATTTCACCTACTGTTTTCACGGCTGCTATTACCCTTTTTTTTTTCTTTTTCAGCCAATTTAAATCAACTAATGACTCTAATAAGTACCCTAAAAGGCCTATAAGTGAGCCAAGAGTTTGGGCCAAAATAAACTAAGAAACATAAAAATAAAGATGGGTTTTAATCAACTAGGAGGGAAAAAAAACCCAACAAACTCCCCCTCCCGACAATGTTGATTTTATTGAGAACTCCATCATACCTGCGATCTCGCAGCAGGTATCATGCTTCTTCTTTGGCAAACTCTTTGTCATCATGTCTAAACCGTTCCAATCAGTGTGCACCTTCTCAAAGTGAAGCAACCTGGATTCCAATGCATCACGAATCCAATGATAACGAACATCAATATGCTTCGACTTGGAATGAAAACTCGAGTTCTTCGCAAGGTGAATAGCACTATGACTATCACATAATACTACATACCTCTCTTGCATACACCCAATTTCTTGAGTAAACCGCTTCATCCACAACATCTCTTTTGAAGCTTCCGTTGATGCAATTAACTCTGCCTCTGTGGTAGATAGTGAAACACACTTCTACAACCTTGACTGCCATGCAACTGCTCCCCCTGCAAATGTAACCAAGTACCCTGATATAGACTTCCTTGTATCTGAATCACGAGCCATATCTGAATCTGTGAAAGCTTCTAGAACTGGCTTGCCATCTCCATAACAAATACATAGCTTGGAAGTGCCTCTGAGATACCTGAAAATCCACTTAACTGCTGCCTAATGTTCTCTACCTGGATTTTTGAGAAATCGGCTAACAACACCAACTGCATGAGCTAAGTCTGGCCTTGTACACACCATTGCATACATCAAACTACCAACTGCTGAAGCATACGAAACTCGTTCCATTTCCCATTTCTGTTCCACACTGGAAGGACACTCTTCTGAATTCAACTTGAAGTGACTAGCAAGTGGAGTACCAACGGGCTTGGCTTTATTCATGTTGAACCTTTCAAGCACTTTCTCTATATACCTCTCCTGAGATAACCACATCTTCTTTTCTTTTCTGTCTCTGCTAATTCTCATAATTCTCATGCCAAGAATTTATTTTGCTGGACCCAAATCCTTCATGGCAAAATACTTATTAAGCTCCTTCTTCAACTTGTCAATTTTCCTGATATCATGACCAACAAGCAACATGTCATCAATATATAACAGTAAAATTATGATATCATTATCAGGAAATTTCTTGACAAAAACACAAGGATCAGAAGCTGTCCTGGTATATTTGTGCGTCCCCATGAATGACTCGAACTTCTTGTACCATTGTCTTGGAGCCTGTTTCAACCCATATAAGCTTTTCTTTAACTTGCAGACTAGGTTTTCTTTTCCCTTTACCTCAAAACCCTCTGGCTGCTCCATGAAAATTTCTTCCTCTAAATCTCCATGTAGAAAAGCGGTCTTCACATCCAACTGCTCAATCTCCAAGTCCATACTAGCAGCTAAACCAAGAACAACTCGAATAGATGACATCTTCACAACTGGTGAGAAAATCTCTCCAAAATCTATCCCCTCTTTCTGACTGAAACCCTTCACAACCAATCTTGCCTTGTACCTTGGATGCGAATTATTTTCTTCAGTCTTCAATCTGTATACCCACTTGTTCTTGAGTGCTCTTTTACCTTTAGGTAACTTCACTAGCTCAAAAGTATGGTTATCATGCAAAGATTTCATCTCTTCTTGCATGCCATTCTTCCATTTATCCTTGTCATCATGTGATATAGCCTCCTGATAACTCTCAGGTTCTCCCCCATCAGTCAATAACACATAATCAGTAGCTGGATGCCTGCTAGAAGGCTGTCGGTCTCTGTTAGACCTTCTAGGAGGAATAACTGCAGCTGCAGGAGGGACATCAATTGGCTGCGGCTCTGGCTGGTGCGGCTCTGGCTACTGCGGCTGATCATCATCAATCTGCATAGAAGTCTCTGCTTCATCTGTATCATGTATATGATCATGAAAATCATTCTCAATCCGCTCCGGTACTACTTCCAAAGGAACCGGATCCCAATCAATTAAATCACCGTTGTCATGTGACACCTCTGTTTTATCAATGTCTGCTATAGTCTGATCTTCCATAAAAACTACATCACTGCTTCTAACAATCTTCTTTGCAATCGGGTCATAAAGCTTGTAGCCAAAATCATAAAAACCATAGCCCACAAAAATGCACTGTCGTGTCTTCATATCAAGCTTGGACCGTTCATCTTTAGGTATATGCACAAATGCCTTACACCCAAAAACACGCAAATGATCGTAAGATACATCTTTACATGTCCAAACCTTTTCTGGTACTTCAAAATTCAGCGGAACACAAGGTGACTTATTTAGTACATGAACAACTGTACTTAAAGCCTCACCCCAAAAGGTTCTTGGAAGCCCTGCATGAGAAAGTAAACACCTGACCCCTTTCGACTAGTGTCCTGTTCATTCTTTCTGCTATACCATTCAACTGTGGTGTCTTCGGAGGTGTCTTTTGATGTCGAATACCCTGCCGCTTGCAGTATCTATGAAACGGACCTGTGTACTCACCCCCATTATCTGTTCGGATACATTTAAGCTTTCTCCCAGTCTCTCTCTCAACAGAAGCATGAAATTCTTTGAACACATCTAACACTTGATCTTTAGTACTTAAGGTATAAATCCACAACTATCTAGAGTGATCATCGATGAAAGTCACAAAATAAAGAGAACCACCGAGTGTTCTAGTTTTCATCGGACCACACACATCAGAGTATACAAGATCAAGTAAATTACGCTTTCTAGAAGGAGTACGACTCTTAAAAGAAACTCTGTTCTGCTTACCTGCTAAGCAATGAGAACACCTCTTCAACTGCATATTTTTCACTCCAGAAAGAAGTTTCTTGTTAGCCAATTTTTCCATTCCCTTTTCACTCATATGGCTAAGTCGCTTGTGCCAAAGCTCAACTGCAACCTCAGACTCTGAAATATTAACACTGTCATTGCATACTTTTGCCTGCATGGAATATAAGGTAGAATGCTTCTTACCTTTTGCCACAATCATTGAACCTCTGGTAAGTTTCCATTGACCACTACCAAAAGTATTACAAAAACCATCATCATCAAGTCTACCTGCAGATAACAAATTTAGACGAAGATCTGGAACATGCCTCACATCCCTGAGAATTAGTTTCATGCCAACTTCCGTTTCCAGGCAAACATTACCAATCCCAGCAATTTTTGCTAGATTATCGTTTCCCATCTTAACAGACCCATAATCACCGGGTGTGTAGGAAGTAAAGAAATCTAAATGGGAGGTGGCATGAATAGAAGCGCCACTGTCTATCACCCAACTTACCTCACTGCCCATGAAATTAATACTCTCATCATCATAGACAACAAGAAAGTCTTCAGTGGCTGTAGCAACTCGATCTCCATCGCTATTATCATCTTTCTTACCATCTTTGTCTCTGAGCTTCTTATTCTCCTTTTTCAACTGAAAGAAAAATCTCATAATGTGCCCTTTCTTACCACAGTGATCACACTCTTTATCTGAATATCTACCCCTTGACTTGCTTCTGTTTTTCGATTGATCTCTGCTCTTGCCTCTGTTATTGTTCTGACCTCGGTGTCTATTTCTTCCTCTGTCTTCAACAACTAAGGCATCTGCCTGTGAACTGGAACCCTGCGATTTCCTTCTCAACTCTTCATTCAGAACACTGCTTTTAGCCAATTCCATAGAAATAATACCATCTGGTGCGGATTTGACAAAGAAGTTCTAAAAGTCTCCCATGAATCTGGTAACGTACCAAGAAGCCATAAACCTTTAATCTCTTCATCAAACTTTATACCCATCTCTGACAACTGGTTCATTATTCCCTGAAAAGTGTTCAAGTGATCTGTCATCGCAGTCCCATCTCTGTACCTCAAACCAATCAATTGTTTCATTAAAAACAATTTACTATTTCCTGTCTTCCGGGCATACAGCTGCTCAAGCTTACTCCATAGAGTCCGTGCATGTATATCTGTACTGACATGGTTTAAAACATTATCATCAACCCACTGTCTAATATACTCACAAACTTGTCGATGCAACAAGGCCCAATCATCATCCGTTTTACCCTCGGGTTTTTCTGAACAAAAAACTGGTTGGTGAAATCCCTTCACATAAAGAAGATCCTCCATCTTCGATTTCCACAACTGATAATTTGAACCATTCAAATTAATCATTCTACTAGTATTAACCTCCATCGTTCAACACAAGTCAATAAACACCAAAAACCAACCAGGCTCTGATACCACTTTGATGAGAAAGTAACAATGCGGAATAAACTTTCTCTACTTTTGTTAACTTAGTAGGATCAGAAAGTACTACTAAATTCGCAGAAATAATAATACCCAAGCAACGAATAAACAATAACCAAAAGCAATAACGACACCGAGAATTGTTATCGAGGAAAACCTTCTCAAATCGAGAAGTAAAAACCCCGGGACCAAGTCCAGAAAATCCACTACTACGTAAATAAAGGTTCGGTACAAGAGAGCACAACCCAAATAATGATCAAGAACAATAAACTTGATCTAAACCAAAACAGCAAAAACAGTCCAACAAAATCTCCACAATCTGCAGCAAATTCGAACCAGAAAATCACATCTGAGAAACTCGATCAAAGCCAGTAGGATCGAAGCTCTATCTCTTACGAAGAACCAGGCGAAAAAATCACCCCGATCGGACCACAAACGAAGCGGGAATCGTGAAAAGAAAACTGCTGCACTGAAGGAGTGTTGTACTCGGGAAATCTGTTTCACCTATTGTTTTCACGGCTGCTATTACCCTTTTTTTTCTTTTTAAGCCAATTTAAATCAACTAATGACTCTAATAAGTACCCTAAAAGGCATATAAGTGGGCCAAGAGTTTGGGCCAAAATAAACTAAGAAACATAAAAATAAAGATGAGTTTTAATCAACTAGGAGGGAAAAAAAACCCAACAAATTTAATATGTTTGACTAGAGTAAGTGAATTGTAAATGCTTTAACATAAATGATACCCCTATGTTTTTCAGACTGTTGTCCTTATCATGTTTGACCAAGCTGGTCCAATTGATGAGCAGGCACAAAAAAATATGTAACAATGTGGCCTTTACAAGGCAAGACAAGACATATAAGGCATACGTTACAAACAAAACATGCACTATTATAGATTTTAGCATGCATATATTTACGATGGCAAGGCCACGTCAAAATATAGAGCCAAAGCAGTGCTAATCAACTGACAGGCATATATAAACTTAGGAACAGGCAGATCCAATGGATGAGCAGGCACAAAAAAAAAATGTAACAATGTGGCCTTTATAAGGCAGGACAAGACATAGAAGACATACATTACAAACAAAACAGGCACTATTATAGATTTTAGCAGGCATATATTTAAATGCGAATTAGGTAGTAAATGACAAATAACATCTTACTGCTTTGTTCTTTATCTTGTTCGCAATTCACCCTTCCTGATGATCGATCAATCATTAACAAGCTTCTGCTTTGTTCTTCATCTTGTTCGAAATTCATCATGTCTGATGATCGATCAATCATTAACAAGCTTCTGCTTTGTTCTTCATCTTGTTCACAATTCATCCTGCCTGATGATCGATCAATCATTAACAAGCTGAATTGATGAATTACGCCACGTGATTTCTCTTCTCTATGAAAATCGTCGGCTGATTCTTCTTCTCTATGTGTCTGATGTGTGTTTTTTGTTTGAGCGACATAATTTATATTGCTGATTTTGGAAAAACCGGTTTAATTTTGGCCGGTCTAATTAAAAACACGTTCTACGCTAGTCTTAGCGTAGAACGCGTTTCATATAAGAGTTACTCATGATTTAGAACATGTTTCATGGAGGTATTTAGTTACTTCTCCAGAATTTAAACATTTATTTTGGGACATCCAATGTTAGTACATACTAGTAGGGAAGAAAGCAAGGGCACTTTATAATTGTTACTAAAAACTAGTTAGGTGTCAAAATCAATTTCAAAAACTTTTGTCTAGCGGCAATAATAAGTGAGACAGACAGAGAGGGCACTTTCTTGAGATGTTAGATTTGCCAAGAAAAAAAACATTATCTTTTTAAACCCTAAACATACATAAAACCTGAAGCCAAAAACTTGTAAAAAACGCGTTTTTTCTAAACAATTGAAAAAACGGGTTTTTCCAATCGTTATATAAGGCCACCAGCTCTCTCTCTCTACGCTCTCACTAGACGCAAACACCACCGGCTCTCTCTCTAGTCGTCGTCTTCCCCACCCCACCATCATCTAACCACCAAATCTAACCCTAAAATTAAAAAAACCCAAATTTGACGCAAATCTCATCAATACGTCAAAACAAACAGTGATTCGACAATTTTGCACCAAAATCCTGGGTTACATGGTCCGTTCCGTGATAATCATGAACATTTAGTGATCAATTGTTACACTAATTTAATTTAGGAAAATAAATGAAAGATGTGAGTGTGATGGAAAAGGGGCGTACGAGAAGATTCATGTACTGGTCAGGATCAAAGTAGGTAGTGTTGATAGTATCGAGAGTAGCGTATCTGGAAGAAGTATTTGTCGGCGCCGGAGAAGAAGAAGGATCCTGCGAGTAGAAACTGGATAGCAAAATCAAGTGCCAGTTGGTGTATAATGGAGTACCAGTTGGTGTATAATAATGTGCCAGTATGTAACTGAGTGTCAATGCATTTGTCGAGTGTCAGTGCGTGTGTTTTTAACTGCCAGTGCATTTATTTATGAATGCCAGTGTTTGTGTTTTTGAGAGCCAGCAAAAATGATTACCAGTGTTTTTGAGTGCCAGTGTATGTGTATTTGAGTGCCAGTGTACGTGATTTTTAATGCCAGTCCATGTTTTTTTGAATGCCAGTGCTTGTGTTTTTGAGAGCCAGCAAAAATATTAGTGTAACAAAGTGCCAGTGTTAGTGGAACAGAGTGCCAGTGTGAAGAGTGCCAGTTCATGTATATAAAAGTGCCCGTGTAAAAGTGCCAGTGCCAGTTTAACAAAGTGCCAGTGCCAGTTTACACTAGCACTTTGTTAAATTGGTACTGACACTTTTTTCACTGGCATTTTGTTACACATGCACTGGCACTTTATCACACTGGCACTTTGTTAAACAGACACTGGCATAAACGGGGAACCCAAAACACGTTTTTCCTAAGTGACAGGAAAAACGCGTTTTTCATAAGACCAACTCAAACCTGAATACTCACTCCGCCCCATAATAAATAAATCACACTTTCCATTTTAGTTCATCCCAAATTAAATGTTGTATTTCTAAACTGGAAAGAAACATCAACACATAGCACAAAGCAATATAAAAATTAATCAAACATCTTCCTAGAAAATGAGACAAATCCAACATACTTCATAACTAAATCTGTAAACATACACCAAAGCTCTAAAAAAAACTTTTTTCAATATTTACACGCAAAATGACTCAGAATTTAATTTATGTACGTTAGTATGACCTAAAGCAACTGATCATGTAATACATCGTCAGAAATTTGCACCAGTAAAACTTCACCCGAGTAATGGAATGCCCACAAAACAATCAAACAACACAGGGATTACATTTGTAGCATCAATGATAATTTCTTGCT
The DNA here is from genome assembly GCA_022495995.1 of Adenophora triphylla var. japonica. Taxonomy (NCBI): domain Eukaryota; kingdom Viridiplantae; phylum Streptophyta; class Magnoliopsida; order Asterales; family Campanulaceae; genus Adenophora; species Adenophora triphylla. The sequence continues at coordinate 253,638 of JAFEMH010001671.1, forward strand.
CTTCATACTGTCCGCAAAAAGCCATGAACTTCAATAAGGAAATTGTGTAAATTCTTTCTAAACCTTTGATTATTTTGGCGGTCAAGTGTAGTAGAGAGATTGTTTGAGTTTGTGAGAGAATGCAATGCATTTGCCAACCTTGATTTGAATGTTGGATTAGCTTGTCTTTCCATCAACTCATTGCCTAATCTCTGCAGAAATTATAATTGAGGACCAAATTAGAACAGGACATATTAGAAGACATATCTGAACGAGACTGTAGACTGTAGAAAATGAAACAATCAGTATATCAGGTCAGTAAAGTGATATAAACAGACGACTCAGAATCATATTCTTCTTAATTATTGTCTTCCATGTTAATTTTGGTCTTCCGCTAAGTTGATATTATCACACCTTCTAACTGATGCACTTGTTTGTCTGCATTTTGTGTCCAAGCAATCTCATTGGATTTTTTTATCAATTGTTTTGCTTCATTTTATATATTTATTTTGCTTATCTTTTTCAAATGTTTCGGCATTCGGGTTTCTCTTGATTTTGTTCATACTTATTTCTTCTTTCAATTACCTCCTTAGCTAACATTTTTTTTTATTATTATTATTATACCATCTCTCTACTTTTTCATTGTTTTCTCACCTCTTCATTGACGAGTACATACGACGATTCATGTTAGCCGACCCCAAATCATTTTGAAACTAAGGCTTTGTTGTTGTTATTGTATTCTGTCTCTAGTTCAGGATACAATTACAGCTACACGATAAATTTTGAGAATGATCATTTCTGTGCTCCTCTTCTAACTTTGGTTACCTTTATTCTACAAATTTTCGGAAGTCAATTACAACACACAATACCCCGACTAAATTGAAACCTAAAGAGGGAAAGGATTTTAATGGGCAAATAAATATTAAGGAGGTGCTACGAGCTTAGAACTCTGCAATATGTTGAGCATATGGTTCACAAAAAGTGTAACCATATTATCAAGCAACTCTAGGAAGACAAATTTCATTTCACAGGGGTAACTGTAGGCTGTTGCATTTAGTAGACTAGAGAAAGTAAGCAACTGTTATGCTTTTAAACCATTTAACAGTAATGTCGGAATAAAGCATACTCCCTCCATCCCTAAATGAATGTCGAAAAAAGTTTCAAATTTGCCATTTCATTTAGGGACAGAGGGAGTACTATAAAACCGTTCTATGAATTTTATATATAAACGGGCCATATTTCCAAGATTTCAGCCTCCCAATTGTAATGTTTTTTTAAGCTTTTCCCAGGAGTGCATCCCATATTGACACCACTTTCAACTGCATACTCCCTCAGTCCCACTTAAAGTTACACTTTTTGCCAAAAAGGCTGTCCCATTAAAAATTACAATTTCCCAAAATGGAAGATTTAAATACTTCTTTAATCAATGAGACCCACTTGCATACTCACAACAACTATCCACTCACTATTTCCTACCCCACTTTCTCTCTCCTACTTCACTTTTTATACTCACAACACTTGCACCATTTACACATTTTATTAATCCCCGTGTGCATACACAAAAGTGTAACATTTAGTGGGACGGAGGGAGTATATTGTAGCAGAGTGTAGCTGTTACATTTGTCTTTTGTCAAGAAGCAGATACCAAGATAAATTATAAATTCATCAAGCACTAGTAGGTATTTGGGACTGCAGATATTCTTATAGTTGCCTGGTAAAGGAAATGTAGATTTCTCTAGGGGAAAGACAAATTAGTTGAGGAAAATAGCAATCCTTCATGAGAAACGTATGCTGTATCATCACAAGTACGTGGCTGATATATCTAATTCCATTTGCTTGTTCATTTCCAATTAAAAGTACTAGGGAGTTCCACTGTTATAAAACCAATTAGCACCACAATCTTCTAGCAAGAACACTAATAAGATCACAGAGAGGTAAAGAGAAGTACCTGGTAAAGACCAACTTCACAGAGGATCAATGGAAGGAGAGCATCCGCTGCACTACCTACGAGGTCGGTGCTGGGTACAGAAGGAAATCATAAGACCTTATTTGATGGTTAAGACATGGACTTGAGAGAAACATGAATGTTTTATTCCTTATAGTTAGATAATAGACTCGAACCAAGTTTATGACGTAAATATGATGGATTTACTTGTTTTACTTCAATCCTCTATAGAATAAGATGTTAATCACTAATTTATCCATTAGAACCATGCATCTTACCTGTAATCCTCAAAAAGGAGAAACTGCAGCAGTGAACGCAGAAATCTACTCAGAATACCATCCTGTAAATTTCCTTCAGAATCCTTATAGCATGTTGCATTTAAGCCTAACCCTGGTTTACTTGCACCAGTTTCCTTGTAGTGGTATGATCCAAGCGCTTTGAGAGCTCTCAGACACATATCGACGACTTCTGAATCCTAAAATTCAGGTGAAAGAAAACAGAACAAGAAAAAAGACAGATCAAGATTTGTTTGGTGGATAACCATCAAACAAATGTCATATAGAAACGCGTCAACATAAGCATGACGTCCGTATGAGCATTTAGAAACACCGACCAATACGAGTGGCATGGAAAGGATACTACATCACTTAACTAGAGTCATTTACCTGATGATGAAGACCAAAATCAAGCGTTCCCACTACATGAGCAAAGGCTTCACGGTTCAGTTGTGCAACCATTTCAGGATAAACCTCCAGCATATGAGATAGCAAATAAAAGTACTGCACAATTATCAATTGAAATATTAGCCTCTGAAGCATAGATATTGACTTCGTCATCTAGCAAATACGTACGTTCTGTTATAGAAGAAATTCAATTAGCCTCTACAACTGTTCTTTGTATTATGTGAAATGTCAAATGAGTAACTTACATCGTTACACAGCTTAGGATATTTCAGCATGTCTAACGTTATTAGAGGGCTAACTATGTGAAGACCCACATATACAACCTGCAAGACAAGTAAGTGCATTCAGAAAGCAAACAAGAACATTTTGTGTACACACTAAATATTAGTGAAAAAAAAAATACCTGGGAGATGTTTGTACCGTGATCCTCAATAGAATCTGATGAAAAGTCAACCTGAAAAGTTGAATAGTGTTTAACACACCGCATAAAGGAGAAAACCATTACAAGAAAAAAAAAATGTTTGCTTTATGAATAAAAAATTCTACCAGATCCTTTGTACATAGATTTGAAAGGAGCTGTATAAGAGCACGTAAATCCCTATATTTTTCAGCATTTGCTTCACTCAGCAAGCTGCTTGAATGACTTAGTGATATCTGCAAAGCCAATAAAATAATCCAATTATGACAGAGAAAGACGAATGATGAAGCATGCAAAATTATTCAGATAAGAAGGAAAAAATTTGCACTAGAATACGAGATATTTATATTAAAATATTGACAGTTCCTTAATCCTGTACACAAACATCTCAAACGTCATCTCACAAGCCCCTCCATTCCGACCCAGAATGTTACCATGAGACAATGACCCTAGGTGACCATATTTCCTTCAACTATATCATGGACCTTATAAGCTTAATTGATTAAATACTAATCACTTCGACTACATTGTATACCTTACAAGGCTTTATCCTAGAATACGTGTATACATGTTGCAGTCAAAGTGAATCTCGAGGACCATCTTCCCTTCACTGTCATGTAGCTTGGCTGCTATGGTGTTCAAAATTTTGGATTAGAGTAGGTTGTGCCACGCAACAACAACAACAACAATAAAGCCTTAGTCCCAAAATAATTTGGGGTTAGCTAACATGAACCCTCATATGTCATCGTGAAAGAAAAGATGTAAGAAAAAACCAAAAATATAAGTCAAAAGAAGAAATAGGTAGGAAGAAAATTTAGAAAATAAAAAGAAAAGAACAAAAAAAGTGATAATAAAAGGAATAAATATATAATATGCCAAAATATTAGGAAAAACGCGTTTTTCCTGACACTTAAGAAAAACGTGTTTTGTTTTCCCCGTTTGTGCCAGTGTCAGTTTAACAAAGTGTCAGTGTGACAAAGTGCTAGTGCATGTGTAACAAAGTGCCAGTGTAACAAATTGCCAGTGTAAAAAAGTGTCAGTACCAGTTTAACAAAGTGCCAATGTAAACAAAGTGCCAGTGCATGTGTAACAAAGTGCCAGTGTAAAAAGTGTCAGTGCCAGTTTAACAAAGTGCCAGTGTTAGTGTAAAAAAGTGTCAGTGCATGCATATTAAGTGCCAGTGTTAGTGTAACAAAGTGCCAGTGTTAATGTAACAAAGTGCAGTGTAAAAAAGTGTCAGTGCATGTATATTAAGTGTCAATCTATAAAAGTGCCAGTGCATGTGTAACAAAATGCCAGTGTAAAAAAGTGTCAGTGTTAGTGTTATTAAGTGCCAGTGTAAAACACGTTTTTCCTAAGCTTAGAAAAAAACGCGTTTTTTGTAAGACCAACTCATAATATATAGGGAAAAAGATAAATCAACCTCCATAACCCACATGAATTTTTGCCCTCCAGGCCTCTTCAACGCCATATTTTCATCAAATTCAAGTACACTTATATCATTTTCAATCACCCTTATCCAAGTTTGCTTGGGCCTTCCCCTACCCGTCGCCATTTTATCACTTATCCACTCTTCATGTCTCCCAACCGGTGCATCAATCGATCTCCGTCTCACATAACCAAACCACCTTAGACGATTCTCCCTCGGTTGAAATTTTTCATAGTATCATGTTTGTAGGTTTCAGCATATATACAAGAATGTTGTTGTTTGTGATGTGTGATTTTCGTGACTGTGGTGTATCAGGATGGAGAGGAATACAAAGTGTTCTGTGACAGAAGATTTGACCCTTTCCTCATCTTAACGAGAGGCTCCGTTTCCTCACTTCATTATGGTATTTGGCATAGGGAGTTTTCAGATTAGCAGATGTTGTGTCTGATTACTGCAACTTATCATTTCGAGTTATTTTAATGGTCTTAGTCCCCTTTTTTGTTTATTTTATTTATTTTTCAAATGGTGGATGGCTTTCCTCCATTTTCTTATAATTTTCCTTTCATTAAATAGATTCTTATTTTATCAGAAATGCTGAAAAATTTCAACTTCGCTGTTGGTCCACGTACCATACCTGATCCTACCATTAGTCTCTGTACTATGTAAGTGCACATACTCAGTCCCTCAAAAGAATACTTATCTATCCTTCCAAGTTCCACTTAGTAACCATGTGCTTAGAGCATGCTCATTGTATTGTAGAGGGAACTATCATAAATTGATTAAGCTAAGGGCTTGAATAAAAAAAAAGGAACAAGAAAAAACCAAGAAAACCTGAGACCTCCCCTCCTTAGCAGTCATTATCTTGATAAATGGCTATTTTATAGACATTTATAGTATCTTTATTGTATTATTTACTTTAATTTTAATACCAATTAAGTATAATTTAGCCTCTTTTTATTATATATCTTTGACTTTATACTTGTTTGGTATTTTGTGTAATTTTACAGGTTTTTAGGTCATTTGATGAAATACAAGGGGCTTAAAGCAAAAGCTTGAAAATAGAGGGGCCAGAAATGAAAACTGCATAAGACCAGTCAAAAGCAGCTGCTGCTCGGCCGAGCACTCACTTGCCTCGGCCGAGCAAGAAGGGACAGAAGATTGGATTTTGCTGCAAGGCTTTGCTTGGCCGAGCACTTCCCTTGCCTCGACCGAGCACCCTCCTGTTCAGCCAACCAGTGCCTTTTCTGAAGAGTTGCACCCCTCAATCAAAATGCCTATAAATAGGACCCTTTGTATCAGTCTTAGACATCGGATTTATATATCTAGAACAGAACAGATAGAAACCACACAGAAAGTATACGTATACAAATACTCTAGCAATTCATTTGTACACAACATTTCAAGATTATTCTTGAAATTATCATTGAAGATCAAGCAATAAAAATTCTGAAGTTTGCTCTCAACTCCGTTTCACTGCAAAAGCATAAGTCTTTCCATTCTTATCTTTTTATTATTATGTTTATTTCTATTATGGGTTGTGAGTAATTCCCTAATTCTTGGGGTTGGAAAATTCAGCATAATGTAGTCATCTTATTTAATCAAGTTTAAAGTTTCTTTCACCTTTCATAATCAATTCTTTTTATATCATTTTGTCATGCCTACAAATATGATGACGTCCATACTTTGTATGAATCTTAGCTAATCAAGAGAAGTATCCCGCGGAAGAATCTTGATTAGCGGAACCATATAAATCGAACTAGGCTTCATTAATCACGAGATGTAGATTAATGGCCTAGGGATAATCCTTTAGTGGAAAATACGTGGATTTTAACCAGAACTTAATGGATTCTTATTAATCATGGACCATCGAGAGATAGGGCATGATTAATAGAGAGTACATGTGCAAAGCCTTCGATTGACAAGTAATGCACAACTTAACGTATCATCCTTGATATATGAATTGAAATATATTTTTATATAAACTTGATTTATTTGTTGACTACATGTTGTTAGATTTCCAATCCCGGGAATGTCTTCATTTTATAAGAATACAACTAAAGTATTCTGTGTATGTTTTTATTATTTTCTTAAACCAAAGCAAAATTCTCCCAATCTTATATTCATAAATTTTGTAAAAACAAATATTTTCTAAAGTAAACCCTGTCCTCGTGGAATCAACCCGTACTTGCATTTGCTATACTACTATAGCCCGTGCACTTGCGGTATTTAAAAGAACCGTTAGGCTTGAAACGAACACATCTCCACTTCCTCCCTCCCTCCGCCACCGTACCACAACCCCTCTTCAAATATGCCACTCACCATTCCATCACCTCTCTTCAAATCCGCCACCAACAACCCGACACTCGACCACCGTCAAAACCACCACCATCGCACCCACCCCAAAGTTTTTCAAGGCTGATGAGAGAGAAAGGGAGGTAAAGATTGAGTCTTACTGAGACTGTTGTAGGGAAACGGGAGAAACTGTCAGAAAATCAATGCTGGGCAGTTCCTCTTCAGGTGAGGGTCGGTCAACTAGAGTTTGGGGAGCTGAAATCCAGGCAAATCATTATGGGAAGAAATGGTCAGCAATTTCTATTTTCTTGAGTTGCGTGGTTTTGAATCTGCTTCGAGGCTCTGAAATATGATTCTTCATGGAGCTTCTACCATGGAAGCTCTTCAAGATTGAAGAGAGAGAGAAAGGGAGGTAAAGACTGAAGAGCTTTGGGTGGTGTGGTGGGGGTGGTTTTGACACAGGATGAGGACAGTGTTTGGGGTGCATGGACTGTAATTTGAAGAGGGGGGAGGGAGGGAGGAAGTGGGGATGACAGCTTCTATAGAGGGGTAGGGATTAGGTTTTCTTGGGTTTTTCTTTTACTTTTTCCTTTTGTTTTTAGTTAATCCCTTAGCTTAAGTCTACTTGTGATATTTACCTTCCCAATGAGCATGTGCTAAGCACATGATTACTTAACGAAAGGATAGTAAGTAGTAATGACATCCAATTGAGGAACTGGGTACGTGCGCATTACATGTACTTTGGTTTGTGGTGTGCAATTATATAATATATGGACAAATCACTAATGGTAGAATCGGGTAAAGTAAAGGGACCAGTGATAAAGTTGTCCCATTCTTCTTCAAACATATATTTCATATACCAAAAGGCATCAGATGATAAGTCAGTTACCTTGCCAATATTGTGAGAAGAGTAAAGCTGAAGTAGACGCATACAGAAGTTAACCACCAGTGCAGTTTCTTGAGATTCTAGGTAAGTAATTTGCCCATCAACCCAGTCCACAACAAATTTGAGTAGCAGATATACAACTGCAGACTAAAGAATATATTAGGATCAGCACACAGAACCCTTTAGATACTTGAAATAAATGACTGACTCAATAGAAAAGTGAGCTTAGTAATTTTAGAAACTTCTTGTTGCTCTAGTACATGGAAGAAAAATCTAATCATGGGACTAGAAAAATCTTTTGCAGAACTCACAAGATTATGAATTGAAAGAAAAATGGAAAACTTTCAACATCGACAACAACAACAACAACAACAACAAAAAATGAAACTGAGTTTCACACTACTTCATATAGAAGCTTCCATGGAGACATGAAATATGCAATAATTAGCACAACCGAATTCAAATACAAAATATTTTTCTAGGTCTGCATGCAATTTGTCGGTTCCTGTAATTGTTCGTCACATTATGACATTTATATCTGATGTTATGACTTATGGTGATCAGCATGAGTTGTAGCTTATGGTATTGGCAGTTTGATCCGTCTGCAGCCATGGATTTTATTAATTAGTTTTTGATAATGAAGTTTGTGTCCTTGTCTAGTTCTAGTAGATGAATGAGTAGCTATAGTCGTTTTATTGTTGGGAAAGCAATTCAGACAAGCCACAATACTGGCACTGACAAGAGTGCAACAAAACATAATGATACAAAATACAACTTACTTGCAGTTTGCCATTGGTGTTGAGCTTATCAAGCACAAAGTCCACACAAGGTCCTTATCTTGAAAGGACTCTTAGACTTTGAAACAAAAGATGAAAGGCGAAAAGTTGAGGGATTGGAACTAAGGACCAAGAAGTAAAGAGAAGAAGGACAAGAATAAGAACCCTCTAATTCCCAAATCCCAAAATCCTGTTGTCCCATCAATGGAATCTATCATTAAGATTAGAGAGAAAATGAAATTCCACGAGACAGAATCAGCCACGCACTCCTCAAATATCAAAAAAGCATCAATAGGAGTCCAATTAACCAAAGAAAGGTGATACAAACAAGATATGAGCTCACTGAATGAGGAATGACCTACCACTATGATTTACACATTTGATTCTGAGTCCACGATCAAGGATCTTAAAACAAATAAGCAGCAGACAAACTCTAAGCGAGTGAACAGCTCCAGAAAGTACAATAGGAGATAAGACAAAACAAAAGACAAATGGTTTAAAGAACGGAAACGACATTTTTCTTCTTTTCCACCTTAGTGCGGATGGAAACCACTATGTATCTATTCAATAAATATTTCAACCCATGCCATCAGAAGAAGCCAGCCATGAAAAATAAATATTAAGAGATAAATTAGGAATACCTCATTCTTGTAAGCTTCAAGCAAAATCAGAACCGGGTTCAATACAGAAAATCCTATCTCATAAATTGCCTTCTGCGTTCGCGGTTCCGAGGCACTGGAAGCCCCACGAAGCCGCTCCAATAAGCAGGTGACCTATAGAACATCCGTGATGTTGCTAAATAAACACTGTTCTCGGAGAGTAAAATAGGTTGGTTTGCAATAATATATTGCATGCATACTTTTTCCTTACCACGAGGATAGTGTCTGGTTGTTGGCAAACACTTTTGAGATCATTCTTGCCAGAAATTTCTACTAAGTAAGCTGCCATGTGACCCATAACATCTCTTGCATACCTTTTAAATTAATACCCAATTACCAGTGAACCAAGGTGGAGAGGAAAGTGAAAGGAGGAAAAGACAGAAAACATCATTTACTCACTGATTCGATGCTTCAGAACTTTTCAGTCCAGAAGCTGAAAGAACAAGGGATTGAGCCAGTGAACGCTGCAAGGATACACAATTGGATAAGAACAACAAGAAATGGGGACTGCTTTTCGAAGGAATAGAGTAGCCAATAAAAATAAATCACCTCATCTTAATTAAAATAAGAAACAAATAGGAAACATCAAGAAGTTATTACTTGGTGAGTAGCATTTAGTGAGAACAAAACTCTTTCATTAGCAAAACAATGTGCCAGGCCACGCCATGAGTCCTGCAAAATAAATGAAACGATACCATTTTGATAACAGAAATTGCTAATATAAGATCTTATTTAACTAGTTCAAAGAGAACATTTGAAACAGCTAAGAATGGAAGAAAAAGCTCATACACATCGAGAGTAAGTCCTTGATCCACAATATCAATAAAAAGGTTAGAGGATATGCAGCCCGTGTACATCTTGAATATTTTATGACATTACGAGATAGGATTTTGTAATCGACAACCATGAACATATTGGTAATGGGGAGAGAGAGAGAGAGAGGGCATGTGCGTGTGTATCTAGCAAGTGAAACAAGCACCACTAAAAAGCATGAAAAGGTATAGCAAGTACAAGGTGCATATACCCACCTTGACAAAGTTCTACCACTTTCAATTTGTAGGGAATCTAAACGTTTGCAAGCTGCTAAAATATAAATGCATAATTTACCTCGCATCCAGTTTTACCCTCTTCAAGTTTTAACTTCATAGTTGGGCTAATTCCAATTTCAGATTCGAAGTTCAATCCATTTTAGCAATTTTGGTTCAGTCCCAAATTTAGTCAGGTGTATAATTTCATTTTCACTAAAAAAATGGAGCTTGAATGGACGGTTGTTAGATTTTTTGGATTGTAAACTGTCACGTGCCTACGTTCCAATTCATCAACAAGTTTTTGGTTGACAATGATATGAAAGACCAAAATGCCATGAATGATTGGCATATAAACGACACGCTATCATTTTGCAGCCAACAAGTTAGCTGCCACGGACATAGAAGAAGAATAGACCCATTTGACTAATTTGTGAATTTGTAGCCCAATTGCAAAAGCTGGGTGAATTCCAGGCACAAAAATGCAATTTGCCCTTAATACATGCCACTCATAGAAGGTCTGCTTTTAAGACTTAACCTAATTATTCAACAAAGTAACAACAGTTAGTTTAAGCAATCAACAAAACTAGCGTATTCAAGTTTTCACCAAAACAAAAATCAATTTAAAATAAAACACATGTAAGCCAATATGAGAGAAAACTGCCTAGACAGTCAATTTTTCCTAAGGCCAAATTGAGAAAATTGTGTCAAATTTAGCTTGAATTAACATGAGTTGGACATCATATTTCTACTCATTACCACATGTCCACAAAAGATAGCTTGAATTTGCCTCGGAAGACTCATTGGGCCTCACGAGTTCTTTACAATTCATGACATGAACACAACTCAACTCTACAACATCTCAGCTAAGTGTGGCTACACAAAAACTAATTTGCATTTTAGTTTAAGTTTAAGTATGAAACAAAAATGATGCAGTTATCAGATGGTGGTAAGGTAGGAAAGGAAAGACACTCATTATATCTAACTATAAAGCTCTAATATTTAGTATATTGAACTAAATGTAAGAGATGCTGACCAAGGAAACAAGATGACTGCAAATATTCTTTCGCCGAACAAGCCCATGAAGCAACTGGTGGCAGGTAAGAGCCTGCCAAACATCAATATATTATAACAAAGGACATCAGAAAAATAATAACCAAAGGAACATAATCTAATATACTTATTTTCTCATCAAAAAAAAAAAAAACCAAGGAGCTGGATGAGTGAAGAATATTGAAGGCACTCTCAAGAAAGTACTTTAATGAAATTAAGTATGAGGCAAAGCATAAATTTCATCGAACAAGATCACTTGAATCTAGTCTAATAGTAAGTATGCTTAATTAACAGCTAAAATTATGTTAAGGTTGATAGTAGCATCTCCATCTACACAGAAAGATTAAACATGAGTAATCATCATAAAATGCAGACTCATTTTCTTCTCTCGCAATCTCAAAAGGCATGCACTTTATTGATATCTTGACTACAGACTCTACAGCAGTGTGGGCTACTAAAAACTGCAACAATTTATTTATTCAGCAATTAACGATTCCTGTTGGCTTTATCTATAGGCGCGCATTTGACTTGTAGGGAAGTTGTTCCTGTTGTCCCATGTCAGCCCCCAGCTACTTTTTGTCAATAAAATGAAATAAAGGCTACAGAACTTAAACGCGCAAAATCAAAAACAAAAATGTAGTAAGATCACTATCTTATACCTGCAAATCCTTTTCCCCAGGATAAGAAACCAAAGTTGCCGATGAGATTCGGACAATAATGTCAAGAACTGCTTTGCCTTGATTATACTCTCCAAAAAAATTAAGGAGAGCTTTTCTTGAATGCTGCAACTGCAGCTGGGGTTCTTGATCACTTTGCGAACTGCGATCTTTCATTCGACTGTCTTCCGCTGGCATTAAGTAAGTAGATGACCATCTTGCAAGAAACCATATAATTGCCTGTCAAAACGGTGGCTCGAAGAAGTGAGCAATGATGATACAACAAGAACCATATGCATTACCTCGTCAATGACAACATAATTTCTATACATACTTAGAAGCAGAATGATGTTTTAATAAAGTAAAACAGTCCCAGCTACTTTCTATCAATAAATGACACCATTACCTCGCGAATGACATATCAACCATAACGACATATAAAGCCACATAATTTCTATATAAACTTAGAAGCAGAATGATGTTTTGATAAAGCAAAGCCTGAATTGTTTCAGTAAATTGGCACTTAAGCTTCATTTGGTTCATTTGTAAGTAATCATTTACTTAAAATGCATTCTACACACTTAGTTGTTGTCATTTGGTACCCTAGTCGTTGAATTTAAGTATCCCCCATGGGCAAGTTTAGGGTAAGGTATAACCGTATAAGTGGCATGACGATGTACTCCAGGAACCATGAGAAGTGTGGTAGGTGTGGAAATCCAGACTGATTAAGCAAGAGAGAAAGAATGCAGAAACTTAACAATGAAAAGTGTATTCAAGACATTAGCCAATATAAATATTCCAAGTCTCTACAAGATAACTCTTACTTTGAACATGATACCTTAGAAATGAGGTACTCGTCTATTTTTATAGTGAGTAGAAGATGATACGCAGAAAAATCCCAGATTCCAGATGATACACAGAAAATTCCAAGATTCCCTGTTATGTGTCATCATCCTCGTGAGCCTTCAATGATTATAATAGTTATTAACTCTTGATATTCATTGTTGGGCCCGTATCTATCAGCTTAAGTTTTTAGATCTGTGGTAACTTAACAATAGTGTCCTGATAATAGGATTACAATCACCTCCATCTCCTCAATGATAAGGTCTCATATGTCTGATGTCTCACGTGCACAACAAATCACAAAGGAAATGTTGTGTGTATGGCATGCCACTTTCTCTTGACTAATCTCCAGACTAATAACCCCAAACTTCTCAAAGCATGCTCGATCTCGGTGATCTGGGGACCCCGGGGAGCTGGGAACCTTCGGCCAGCCATTGCGTTTAGTGTGGACCCAATACTGCTATCTTGGCCATGCTCAGGGATGCAAGCGCTAGCAGTAGGTTACTGCCCCTACTCCTGGTCCTGGAGTTGTGTGCTTTCTACCAGCTTGGTATTGTCTTAGATCGAAAACTTTGCACTCATAGTAGATCCTCTTCTACATGAACATTACTTTTCTTATGTTATTATTTACTTTATAGCAATATAGCTTGAGATTTATTAGTTAGATGGATTTTAGTTTATCATGATAGATAATCTTTCTACCAGCTTGGAACTGAATATTAGGAAATACCGAGGAGCAAAATATTGTAGATTACAACGAGAAAGATCTTATAATAGTATTATCGGAAAGTAAGTTCTTAAATCATTCTTTGATGATTCATTGCATTGGCTCAGAGTCCTATAAAGCTCTTTTGAAAATGGCAAAGTAAAGCTAATTCAGTTTTGAAAGAACCTCCATAAGTCGAGGGCTGAAAACTGCTACTCTCATTTCTGGATCTAAACTCTGCTCAGCAAATCTTATTATTGAGCTGCAATAAAAAAAACATGGGACAGTCATAAAATTATAAAAAAGAAGTAGCAAAAAGAAAGTGAAGTAGAATTTAGTAGTGTCATACAATATAAGAAACATGGAACAAACACAAAAGATGCTAAAAGTCAAGCATGTAAACTATATAAATTTTCAATTTGTCAAACAATGTTATGATAGAACTTGGAGGCAAAAAGATGATGGCACAAGTAAGCTGAAATATCAAAACAATTGCTTATAAATCCAAGGGAGCAAGAGTTCAATGTACCATTTCCTTTTGTATGAAGTATTCCGGTTATCAAGCAAATTTTGACAATAGCAGCATGATTATTCTGGTAGAGGTGATCGTGGTGGATTTATATAGTTAGTGTATTACTTCCTATGTCCCATAATAAGTGCTGCAGTTGACTTGTCAACGTAATATAAGAATGTGATTCACTTTATTGTACATTGCTTGCATCATGGTAAAATTGCACCTAGACTTTCCTTATTTAGAAATGCAACAATTATTCTAGGACAAACCAAAAAGGAAACTGTGACACTTATTATGAGACGGATAGAGTAACTTTTTTATCAAAAGAAGTTTATGACATCGAAAAGGGGAATAAACACAGCACCGAATAAGCGATCGGGTGAACAACAAAAAAAAAAAAATACCAAAGACGCGGAAGAACAAACCAAAAAAGAGAACTGCCCTCCAGTCCCTTGCAAGATGCGCAACGGGTACATCTTGACAACCCCCAAGGCTGAAGACCATTAAGAAGCATAGATATAAATTTTATCCTGCAAGTGAGAGAAGGGAAGCACTTGATTCCAAAAAATTGAGAGTTCCACTCGGGCCAAATAACCATAATATACTTAAAAAGCCTGACTGCCACAGAAATTGAGCGTCCTTACTATACCTAACCAAAAAATAAGCCTCCAAGGAACCAGGGCTAAACCAACGACAAAAATCAAATAGAGAGCATCACAACCTCAAAGAAATCGAGCAATGTAGAAAGAGATGCTCATAAGTTTGAATATGCCTCCTATACATCACAAATGTCCGGGGAGAAGGCTTGATATGGCCTCGGCCTCCGCATCTGATGCCAATCATTAGCATTCAACCGGTTAAGCGAAGGTGATCACTTAGAAGTCTTAAGATTGTATGGAACCTTGGATTCCCAAATGAAGGTGGATAATGGAAATCGTGTGGCGTGCAGATCTAATAAGAACCTATATGAAATATTTAAACAAAAAGAGACCATTGGTATCCCGAATCCAAGACCTACAACCACTTCTTTCAGAAGGATCGAAAGAAAGAAGATGAGCATTTAGAGCAATTATCTCTTCGGTCTCTTTTTCATTCAAGTTCCTGAAAACAATTTGCAGGAGAAATTGTTTCCCTTCCAGACAAGAATTTAGAAGTATGTGTATTATGACTTGCAGAAGGTCTGACTAACCAAGGAAAAGACGGTGTAAGACGGGTAGTCCCGACCCAATGATCCTCCCAAAACAGAACACTATTCTACTTGAGGGAAGATAAGACTGATGTATGCCTTTCCAAGGACTTGCATAACTGAGAGTAGGAATCAGCATCTAACCTGTTTGTGATGTACACTGACCGTGCTCAATCAACTCATACGTGTAGTAGTGAAATATCAGTTTATGCATTATTAAAGACATGTATCTAGCCTAGGAATAAACTAGAATGACATTGATTCAACTTTGTTTGGATTTGTGTGTTATACCAATCCCTTACTGTGCTAATTATTGTTTTTAAGGCATGGTTGTCATCATATTTCTGAAGAAGGTATCCAGTTGTGTCTAATGGTACAATGAGCCAACATTTTATGCAAATATTTATTAATACCAAATGCAATTTCGGTTAACAGTCTTAGCTGGAGGTTCTTACTGTGCAATGTTAAAACAACATAACCATGAATATTTAAAGGGGAAATGACACATTAGGGTCCAATGTTTAGGGGGAGAGTGCCAATCGGGGTATGATGTTTCAATTTTGACAATTTAAAGTCCAAAGTTACCAACATTAGTCGGTTAGGGGTTTCTTGACGAAATTACTAACAAAATTAGTAATAGCAACAAAATCAAAACAGAGCTTAATGTTCAAATGTCGTCCTCGTGAGATGGTATTAATACAAACAACAGCCCCAAGAATCTGATAATAGGAAATCAAGAAATTCCCTGATTCGTGCTTCAATACAGAATAGAGCGAATTTAGGGAACTTGTTTGCAAGCCGCAAAGGTTGAGAAGGATCCACATGAGTACAAAATAGTACAATCCAGCTAAACCTGGATTATACAAAATACTTCATAATTTCTTATCTTAATTCCTAATAGCTATGTACACAACTTCATGAAAAGCTAGATCTCATAGGCATATAACTTTCCATAATTCGAGGAAATAAAGCTCACTAACATTTAATTATTAGGAACATTCAGCATTGTGAAAGTTACATTGCTATATTTCTTAAAAGCAAAAAGCATTCCGCTCCCAAGTGATGCATCACTACTTTTTCAGAAAAGAATGAAAAAAAAAAGATAGGAGAAAGAGTAGATACTTTACCCAGAAAGTAAAACTACTGGATGTTTATCAGCCTCCACAAAATCCGTAAATTGAGTTTCTATCGCCTTTGGCACCTGATAGTCACATATTATATACATCATGAATGAAGATCTTAGTTTCTTAAGTTGTACTTGCAGATAAAGCAACAGCACGAGCCCAATATCTCTGTAGGTGATAATAATGTAGTTTAACATGATGTGTAGATTATTAAACCAACATTAACAGAGCTGCATAAAAAATTCGCTGCTAGATACCTGTAAATGTAATATACAAGTTCTATACTGCCTAGTGCCTTGCATGTAATATTGCAGTCTACAGTCTACAGTCTGCACTCACCGTGTAGCAAGTATATAAAGTACCAGATTCCAATTTCATGAGTCTAGCTATAAACAAGAACAGTAAGTAAAACTCGAATGCTGTTATGCAACTACACCTGCACATGCCTCCAGTATATCAAGATCAATGGTCTTAACAAATCACAGGTTAAGTAAATATAAGATCTAGAAAACACATTTAATTGTTATAACATCTTGAGCTATTGGGCAAGTATATAGCTTATACTCATTCTCAATTATCACTCAATGCAGACTGAAAAGCATTAAGATGAATAAGACAAAAGCAGAAAGATATATCGCGGTCCCAGGTAAATTCTAGAAAGTGACTACATTTGCTGATAAAAGTTGGTGAATTATTACATGTCTTTTCTTTTAATGATGTAAAACTCAAAAATCACGGAAAAGGAATAAGTACCGTTGGCGTTTCACCCTCTCCTTCATCTGCCAGGACGTGCCCAGTTATCAGCAATAACGAGTAAAGCTCTTCCAAAATTTCTGTTGGATCACTTGTGCCTCTGCCCTAAAATCGCGTAAATTTTTTGATGAAAAGCGATAAAGCCAAAAGGCCACAGCATAAAATTAAAGGGGCAAGCAAAATATATATATATATATATACATATATATATATATATATATATAGACATATATATATATATAGGTAGGTGCTCAAATGAGAACCATAACAAAATGAGAACCGTGAGAACCACTTGTATACACTTGTTTACAGTAGATACTTAGCTACTGTATACAATCGATTAATGGGGCATCATAAACTGTCAAAACTGGACCCTAGGCACAGGAGTATGTGATAAATTGGTTTCTTCTGGAGGTGGTGGTGCCACAGAGGCCCGGCCCAGAAGGGGTGGAGGCAGCCAGGGCACCAGCCCAGGGGCCCAATTCTTTTAGGGGCCCATCCAGAGAATTATATTAGTACTAATATTAAAAGGCAAAAACATATTACAATATAACCCTTTGATTTAGTGACATAATGCGTTCCTTATATCCAATTCAACCAAAGTTCAATTCCTAGAAACTGCCTTCATTATAGTACTTTTGTTCGTATTCCTGCGTATTTTTGCACGATTTGACGTTTATAAAGTGGATTTATAGTAAATGTATGTACGCATCTTTGTTACTATATTTTTACGAGGCTGTTCTCTGAGCGTTTTAAAAATTTGGTAATATTTAACAAAATTTTAATAGAAAATATTTGCTTCCTTCTTTAAACAAGAAAAATAATATATGAAATAATTAAAGTATAATTAAGTTAGTAATAATTGATCAATTTATAAAATATCTTTATTTTTAAATACTAACAAGACGTATGAATTACATTTAACTTGTGTTTTGGCAGTAAAAGTATGCATTTGAGCTTAGCATATTTTTTCTATCAATTCACTAGGGCCCTTTATTTATCTTTTCGCCCCAGGCCCCTAAACTACTAGGACCGGCCCTGGTGCCACACGAGAAATTTTGTGATACCACATCATATGCCTATGATGCTCGGATCCTCCAAAATTTTAAGATTTACACCAAATGTAGTCTAAAATAGCCACACCCACGCCCATGTCATGTGGACTTGGGTATTTTGGCAAAATTGAAGGGTTTGAGCATCACAGTCCTATGTTGGTTCTGTCCCCCAGACAAGTGCACGGATCAACTCATGGTGCTGACGGTTTCATTAAACTATACACCACCACAACAACAACAACAACAGCAACAAAGCCTTAATCGTCTTAATCACAAAATAACTTGGGGTCGGCTAACAAAAAAAACAGAATACTAAGTTGAACCAACAAGAATCAATTTGAGAACAAAATAAACATTATCATAAAGGAGTATATTTCAAGAATGCATTATTGAAAATGCAGCTTAAGATTGCATTGTTAACAATTCAGAGTTAACAGCAACAAATGTTTGTTTCGTAAATGAAAACGAGAGTACCTGGTGAAGCTTTTCAAAACGCTCAGAGAACAGCCTCGTAAGTAAAGGAACTATTAATCCAATAGCTTCTCGGCCAATAAGGGCATACGAGCTTAACCTTTCATCCATAGCTACATAAAGAATGCTGGCATGAAATCACACGGGAATAAAAAACAAAAGAGGGAAATGGAAAGTGTGGTGACAGAAAATGATGGCATGGAAAATAAGAGTGCTTAGCTAGCTAAAAAAGTGTACCTACTACAGAAGCCTGGAGGCAGTCTTCAGTCTCATCACTGTAGGCAGATGCAGAAGCACCTGTACGGTGTAGTTTTTATGGTCAAGCGAAAGAGTGAAATCATCATCTAAGCAACAAAACGAAATAGTGCATGATTGAAGATATCAGCATCACCTTTCAACTCGGATTCCACAATTAAGCTAAAAAGATGGGCTGCAGAATTTATCCCCTCTGGTGGGAGCAATGAATTCATACCCGTACTATCTGTTACCTGTAAATGATAGGAAAAGTTCAAGCATAGGAAAAGAAGGGCTTTACAAAAGCAACTATGTCATAATACCCGAGCCTAATTGTACCAGAAATCCAAAAACTACAAAGAGAGATAATGAATCAACTCAGTGTCACTACGGCGTTCATCCAACTAACTATCAAGCTACCTACTGCAACATACATCATCATTTTATATGGGCTTAGGATCAGCAGTGCAAAGGATATTAAACTAAGGCCATCATATGGATGGAGTTAACTTCGATATGATTTTCAACTGATAATTTCTCTTCTCAAGTACAAGCACCTATGCTGTAGCCCAAGAAGAGAAGATAATGAAAACTCCAATATGTGTGACAAAGTTTATATGAATGCAAGCTCCTAAGACCAACCAATAGTACATAAATCTTTGTCTTCCAGAGCAAAGCCCACTAGGAGTGTACCTCGGGCAAGCTCGCAAGCCTTATGGCCGGGGTTCCGCTCTAATACCATTTGTAACGACCCCAGCTAAAAAACTCGGTCTGCTATGCAAGCACCACGAACTGGCCCACTACGCACAAGCACCTTGGGTCAATTGGGCTTACCACGAGCCCACCCAAAAGCCCATGGATGACGTTGATGCCCGGTAATAGTTTGTGGCCACTTAAATAGCACACTCACACCTGACCTCTGTGGGATGAGATATTACAAAATTTCTCGTCTGAATACAACAATGAAACACCACTTACCTCTTCAGATCACCTCTATACTAAAAGACAAAATATTCCATACCTGCCTATATTCTCACTTAAAATTTCACACATACTATGAAAGGTGAGTTCCATCTACAACCATATGCCTCAAGATTTGAAATAACTGTTCTAAGACTTTCATGACTCACATCAAACAAACCCAGCAGACAACTTCATCTCCATCTTTTACCAATCACCCATCTCACTCCTATACTCCAATCTCTTCCAGAAAACCTCACAATTGAAAATAAAAAACCAATGCGCAAGCTGCCACTGTAATCATGTATGTGAAGGAAAACAAGCGGACTGCAGAAGGTTCTGATCTTTTATGCCTTTGGTAACAAGATGTAATTGGATTTTGCAAAATAGTAGAGGAAGTGGTACCACAAGAAGCGCAGTCCAGGTATCAAGTAAGATATCACGTGCCATCCGACTCCATGACTCTTCCTCAGTGGGATTAGCCATTATATCTTTTACAGCTTCACACATTAAGGCTGACAATAGACTGAGAGTGCCGAAAGGCCTGAACAAAATAAAAACACTCAACTTCTTCAAATGCACCAATACAAAACAAATTGATCATCAAAGATACTTTTACTGATAACATTATATTTAGAGTAAAGGCTATAAATAAAAATTTCATTTAGTACCTTATAGGTTTCAATAGTTGATCAAACACAATTGGAGTGGATACAGCCGCTATGGATAGCAGTGCGCGGCAACCGTCAAGCAACTCACTGAACAGATCCAAGAATAGGTAAGCCAGACACATAAAACAACACTATATGGGAGTATTTACCACATGGACATTACCTTTCACTTTTTCCACATTTAAGTGTTTCCGCAATTGCAATGGGGGGATCAATCCACTGTATAATTCCAGAGAGCAGTTGCAAAAGATGCTGCCCTTGTGTGTGTCCATTGTCTATATTTAAAGTCATCAATAGCTCAATAAAAGCGTAATGGAACCCAAAAAGTAGTTTGTCTATATATATATATATATATATATATATATATATATATATATATATATATATATATATATATATATATATATATATATATTGCCAAATTAACATCAAAAAACTGTGGCTCAGCAAGAAAAATCAATATAGTTCACCCTCAAGAATCTTAATCAAGTGAATGCCGTTTTGACCAACAACACATCACTTTCCTAGCTAACTTAACTTCGAAGAATGCTAAGCTATCCCATGACTTTGTAAGGAAATGTAATCAACGGAACAGTTTCTAAAAGAGGACGGAGTAACACGTTAATGAGACACATGATAATAAGGTATTAAACTCTTGAGCAGTAATCTTTAAGTCCTAGAGAAAATATACCACAACAAAAAAAATCTCCTACAATTTTCATGCATGTTCAAGAGTTTTCAAACACACATATATGTTGAAATTTTTAGATATTAAAAATCTCTATTTGATTCACAATACCTGATCTATACTAATTCTAATCAATTTCAAAGACTATATAACTATCTAACTACATTAGTACCATGAGTAGAAGATACAGTTATAACAGTTATTCTAGTTTAAACAGCAACTAAATTGCACATCTAAAAAGCAATATCACACTATTAACAAATAATGTGGTGTCAGCTTGTCATACTTACATTTGAACAAACATATCTGTAAGATTCCATTGACAGGGTGTGAACAATGCCTCATGGTCTAGCCAATAGAAAGGCTAATTTACTTTGCATGTCCAACTTTTGGCTTTATAGGTACTCCTTTCATTCAAAAAAAAAAAAAAAGTAAAAAAAAAATGTTACACTTATAGTTTGTACGAGAGGTACAAACTATTTGACTCTATTTCAATTTTATTTTTTATCCTCAAATAACTCGAAATAGTGATGTATCAATGGGTTAAGGAAAATTGAAGAAAGGAAAAAAAACCTTTACTTTTGAAGTCCCTAAAATAATATAGGTGGTCATTTGTCCTAAGTTTTAGGACCGAGGGAGTTATATTTTTCATAGAGTATATTAATTGTATTCTTGTTGCTTGTTGCTTCTTGTTCAGGATGATCCTAACCTCCCTCCTAACTAAGCATAGCAGCAGTTTGAGTCATGATTTTTTTAATACTTTTTTTTTTTGGGGGGTCGGTGGTTGTTTAGGAGGTGTTTAGTGCATGATTTTGGTCATTAAGAGGAAGTAAGAAAGATACTACAGTATGCCCAACATCACCTCTTTAACCCCTTCTTTGTGAATTTAGCACATTAACAATAATCATCACGGTATCAATTTTTAACTCTAAGTGCAAAATACTTGCACCGAAAAAATTGATAATAGCAAAATACTTGCATAATAATTTAGGCCTTCAGCTAGTACTGCAGAAGGTACTTGTTTGCAGGACTAATAATAATAAATATGGAAGAAAAGATTATGGTAAGTCAAAATCTTGTAAAAAATCAGTTTTTCCTAAGATTTTTGAAAAAACGTGTTTTGAAAATGCGGGTGACATTTTTGTAAATAACTGAACTTACTAAAACACGCTAGCATTTTTCAACACTAGAACCGACACTTTTCAACACTAGCACTAGCACTGGCACTCTTTTAGAATATGCGGTGGCATTTTTATAAATAATTAGAACTTACTAAAACACACTGGCACTTTTTAATCCTATCACTGGAACTCTTTTTAGCACTAGCACTAGCACTAGAACTGACACTTTTTAACACTACAATTGCACTCTTTAAGGCATAGATTGGCACTCTTTAATACACACAGGCAACACTCACACTGGTACTCTTTAAGGCATACACCGGCACTCTTTAACACACACACACACCGGCACAATTAAACACTCACACTAGCACCATTTAAAACGCATTTATCCAAAGTTTCAGTGCCAGTATTATAAAGTATCAGGGCTAATGTTACAAAGTGTCAGTCGGTCAGTCCTTCAAACTGGCACTTTGTAATGCTAGCACCGACAATTTATAAAACTAGCACCGGCACTTACAAGAAACCCATTTTTTCTTATTGCTAAAAAAACTGATTTTTCATAAGACAAACTCTTATGGTATCCATTTTTCCTATTGCTAAAAAAACTGATTTTTCATTAGACAAACTCTTATGGTATCCAAATTTTCTCATATTCCTTAATAGAAGGCGCAAATAAAAGCTAAAATAAAGTATCCTTGGGCAATTATTATTGGACCATATTATATAAGGTTATTCATGGTATACAATAAGCACAAGAAAAATTTAGAGAATTTGGACGGAAAACGCATAGATGTGGTCACTTTGAGGAGACGAGAAAATCAAAAGATGTGGCTCCAATGTGCTTAAAATACAATAGCTTATAAGTTAGTACACATATATGCCTTTGTTATAAATAAATACTTTATCCATTTCTAAATAAGTTTAGTAACTAAAGAAGCCTAAAAGATTTGGCACCCACCGGAAAGATTTGCCAAGCCCACCACTAGATATATATAATAAAATGACAATGAAAAATCGCAAGCTAACTGTAGGTGTTCATTTAGATAAGGAAGACATGAATAATAAGAGTTTCAGGCTCTCTGAGCTACCTTTTTTTCATAAGTAAATATGTGCATTGAAAAAGACAAGGAAACAACGGAAAAAGAATGCTTATGAGAATCAAACCAAAAATGTCGATGTGTGGCTGGAGCTCTTGCGGCAGTGATGGAAAACTAATCATCGAAATCGCTTTGGGCCGACAAAGCTATTTGAGTGGTGCATACTTTGAGATAATATAAGCAACTAGATGAATCTTGCAGACATAGTTGTGAAAGGCTTCTGACCACCGCCTTTTTGGCGCCTTTAGGGGTCGACCGCCTTTAGGTTTTATGACGAGTTGTTGTGCGCCTTTTTATCCCTAGCGACGCCTATCTTGGTTATGGCGAGAGGAGTACTGCCTTTAACAAAGATATAATAGGCATATGTGTAAAGTTAAACCGGGTCATTTTGTAATTTTAGTTTTAATAACTTAAAATGCGTTGTTTTGGGAAAACATGGGGTAAAGATAGTTTGTGGCGTGCAAAAGAAAGAAAAATAGCCTTAATTTCTCTCGAGCTATCAAAAGAAAGTAAGTGCGACAAACAACGAATTACAACGACTACAAAGAAGTGTGACAGACACAAACAATAGCTTGATTTATTAAAATTTTTAAATGAAGGTGTGCAATTTCTATTTTCTTTATTAATTTACTTTGTTTTTCCTCTTTACTTAGAGTTTCTTTTGTTCTTTGAAGATTTAATTATCTCTTATGTTCATCCCTGGATATGGAATTATACGTTTGAAATTATGCATTACCTTAATTACATATATTATTATCTTTTCTGCATTCTTTGAAATTTATTTTCACGCTTTTAAATGACTATTTGTTTACTGATTTGAACATCAAATGTGTTTTTTTTTCTTAGAATTCTTACTTTGGGGGTTTTAATTGTGCTAAGTTGCTATTACACGTGAAATTGTGACATTTATTTAATTTAAAATTTTTATTCATAAAATGTTCAAGCTTTGTTCACACTGTTACATATATATTATTTAACTATTTGTTTGTTCTATTTAACCTCCTCGCCCTTTCGGCCGCCTTTCAACCGCCTCGCCTTTCGCCTTTCCAAATCTCTCGCCCACCTCTCGCCTTTCGCCGTTAGCAACTATGCTTGCAACAATGACTTCTAGTTCTACTCTAGAATCGAAATCTCGCGTCTTGAACTTTGACTACCTCATTAACGTCGTCCTATAACGGTTAATTTAGATCGAACTACAGAGAAATGAAGCAGTGAAAGAATCGATCAAACTAACTTAAGAAGATCCCCTCCGACCTAACGGTAGAAAGCCGCATCAAAAGCGTTAATACTTACGTGAACCCATTAAGCTATTCTCCATACACACACATAAAATGAACTCCCACGTAAAATGTATAGCTCGACCTGGATCAGCAAGAACGAAAGCATTTCCTTTGCGATCAAGGGTGAAGTATGGACAGTCAGAATGTTTAAATAAACAACTTTATCACAGTATGTCTTTACTTCTATCACTTATCCACATCCCTTCTATCTTCTTATCTACAAAATTTTCTTCCTATCCACAAACATAAAAAAAGTAAGTTAGCTTTAGCAGTTTAGAAGCCTTCTCATTTTAATAGAGTACTGATGAGTGCTTCTCAAAAGACCGCATTTACTATCAAGTCACATGCAACTGAGATTTCAGGGTTATTGGAGAAGATTTGTATCCATTGAAAAGGGTCACGTAAGCATCCACCATATAGATCTGGTTCTAACCTAGAAAGCATCATCAAAAGAAATAAGGGGAAGTTAGAAGAAATGAATGCCTACCAGATGGAAACACAGATCCAGTGAGGGAGCAGAACTGAACAATAAGTTTCCGCGCCGAAACTGCAATAGGGCAATCAATCCAGTAACCTTCACAAGAAAATTTCTGTCTAACTGAACCATACAAGCCCAATAACCAGCTAACATGACCACTTGAGATCAGAACGTCACGCCAAGAAGGACCAGGCTGCAACAAGTAACACCACAGAGTAGGCAAAGAAATTAAATATTGATAAAAGAGGGTAGAATTAGCCACTCCTCAATGGAACATCCAATTATTTTGAAGAGTTTCAATGTCAAAAAAATGGTAAGAGATATAATTAACATGTCCTGGAGTTTTATCTGACTCTTCAAAATGATCAAATTACTGGTGTCCGAGAAACTCAGATTAGGGAATTTGTTAACCGGAAAAAAGAGGGTTGCGGGGGGGGGGGTGGAGTAAGAGAACTGGAACATAGTAGGACGCTTCTAGCCTGGTATGGTACAAAGCATATGCACCAGCATATTTTAATGGAAAAAATGTACTCACTCCGTAACAAATTGAATGTCGATTTTCTTGAAAATTTGGTCCCAAAGAGAATGTCTATTTCCTAAATAACTTTGGCCCAAAATGATTTTTTACCAAATTGTTTTTTTCATAATTCATTATATACTTCAAAAAACAAAAGTTTAAAAGTGTAAAGCAAAGAGAGTTATATATTTTCACTACTAAGTTTTCTCAAACGTAGAGTGTCCCTTAAATGAAAAATAGACATTCATTTTGGGGCAGAGGGAGTATAACAGTAGAGCATGTACTTAAATTATTCTTATGTCACCACTACTTTATACAGAGAAAGAATGAAACAGAAGTTACATGTGGCTTTATGAAATTTTTAGCCATATGCAAGTATAAACGATTTGGAAGATCAGATCCCATACCCAATTCCAGGTAACATAGATAACAAGAGCACACACTTCTATTTCTTATCACATGCTCACAGAGGTGCACTATTCAGTTTATTAACTGTAGAGGAGAACAGGCTCATTACCTGTACTATGGTATAATCAGACACCTTTAGCAAGCCATTCTCTTGTCTAGGAACAGATGAAAAAACATTTATACTGCCTTTTGCATCTTTAACGGTGTTTTTGTTGTACCGAAAATCCCAGGTCAAGATCTGAAGCATGAAACGGAGTGCAACAGAACAAACTTTAACCTCAACTACAGCAGAATTAGATTCAATAATTGCATTTGTGACACTTAAAGCAGCATCCTGTGCCCAACAGTAGAAAGTCTGCAAATTGAGAAAGACAAATATAAATACAGCGAAAAACTTGAGAATGAAAGAAAGTCTATTAAATTTGGATTGTGAAACAGAGAAAAAAAGCCCAACTTTGCACGTGCTGCAAAGAATACGAAAATGAAAGGATTAAGCATAATAAAAGTCAATACAAGAAAAAAATGTGGGTAGAAACTCAAAACCTTCACGTAGTCAAGCTCCAGTGATGCCAAACACTGCTCATGAAACTCCCTTGGAAGGCCCAGAGCAGATGAAGTAGAAGGTGAAAATTCGGACACCTGAAAAGCAATCCTCAGTTAGAGCTTTAACCATCAAAATGAAAAAACTAAAAAAGATGTGCTCTGATCAAAGTAATTAGCATAGCATGTCATAAATACCAATGATTCAAGGAAGTTAATTCCAGTGAACTGCACATCTAGACCATGGGTTCCAATAATAGCCTTTTTTACCTGTCGTGAAAAGACTATTAGTCATTAAACACAAGAGAAGAACAAACTACGAAAGAAAACTCTGAGAACAAGCTATAAATATTGTTAACTAGGAGACGAGAAGATAACCCATGGTTGTCAAAGGCGAAAGGCGAGAGGCGGGCGAGATGTACTTGGAAAAGGCGAAAGGCAAGGCGAGAGGCGGGCGGCAAAAAGGCGAGCAAGGAAGAAAAGAGAACAAAATAATAGAAAATATATATCTATATACATGCAACACATAAACAAAGCATAAAATGTGTCATAAACGAGAATAAAACATTAAATACATTTCACAATTCCACATATAATAGTATTCTAATATAGTTCAAACCTCAAATTTAAGAATTCCAACACAAAAGGTGCATGAATTAAAATTACGAAGATCAAATCAACAAAACAAGTACTAGTTTAAGCAAGTGAAATAAACTTAAACCCTTAAACATTATCGAGAAAATAAATCAAGTTCTAAAGTCATGCAAAAAGTAAATGAAAATTTGAAAAACGGGAGACTGGAAAAAATAGGCGAGAGGCGGGCGGCAAAAAGGCGAGCATGGCGAACGCCTCGTGAAGATAGGCGTACATCCGCCTTTGACAACTATGAGATAACCTCCAACTCTCTTGTTTGAATGTGGTTTTTTAAATAATTATCAGACTTGTATGTTTATTTTTATCTAAACGATCATGCTTTCTGCCAATATATCATGTACCTCCTTTTTGAGGGGTGGAAACATCCACATATACTGTTTGTGTCACTGGGAACAGTGTCTGTACATATGTTTCATAAGCCATGTAATTATCAAAAATGTCTCTTACAGAGGCAACCACTCCTAGTGCAACTACAGAATCATTTTAGACTTTTATCAATTGTGAAAAACATGCACAGTAAGAACTGTACACAATAATCTTACAGTTTTTACAGCATTTTTGAATCTGTCGAAAGTCATTATCAAATCTCAGAGTGGGATCAAAAAATATTGTAAGCAAGTAAACAAACAAAATCCTACAGATAGTATCAGTGATGCTCAGACTCTTTGGTTTACCCCCGCCGTACCCTAAGTCTTGTTGACAAGGGTCCGGCGGGGTAATCTAAAAGAGTCCGAGCATCATAGGATAGTTCTATTTAACACCAACGATATCAGAGAAAATATATGGCTTGGCTTGGTATATAGGACAACACTAACACACTGTCTGGAAAGTTCTGGGAGTGTAAAGGTAAAACGGAAATATCATCAGGTAAGTGAGACATTACACTACCTCAGAGAAAAATTCCTCCTTCTCAGCAGTTGTGAAATCTAGCCTACAGAGATACAAACATGAGTTATGAGTTGCAACCAAAAGGTTTTCAAGATTCAAGGCACTGCATCAACAAAAACACTAAGACAAATTTATTAGGTAACACTTCAACCTTAAGCATATATACATACATGTGTGTGGATATATATACGTGTGTGTGTGTGTGTGTGCGCGTGTGGTAAAGCAAACCTTATCCATTTCCAATAAAGAGAACAATAGAGCATTCCATCCCACAAATTCTTTCTTTTTATCTCTCCTCCCTCTTCTCATTCTTACATTCTCTCTCCTTCAAGTTCCCCACATCCAGTTTCACACTCTCTCAAATCATCAAAAATCAAGAATTATCTTTTCCCTAAAGTATTGGTCATTATTTGGATTTCAAGTTCAACTGCAAACAATAGTGTTTGTCATACTCGGATTTGAAAGCTTCAACTTCAGTTGATTCTTTAAAATGCATGGAAAAAGTTGTGTAGACTTTAGTTGAAATATTGGGAACACTTGAGATGCTAACATGAAGGTTTAACATAATCAATTGAGTTCAATCCAAGAAATTTCATCTAACCAAGATTTAGGATGATGTTAACAATGTTCTGTTACTAGGGATAGTAGGTGCACCATTCTTTCCATCTTTCACAATCATTTGATTCCCAAAAGGAAATGCATTAGTAGTTTAGTATTTTTACGGAACTAAAGGAGGGAGGAAATGAGGAAAGAGAGAAAAAAATATGTGGAATTTAAATGCTCTATTATTCTCATTATTCAAAATTGACAAGTTTCAAACTCCTAAATTTCAAAATTAAAAAAAAAAAAATTGGGGCCATTTTTGACAATCAAAAAGTGTTCAAGTGCCTTGCATGTACCAATAGGTATATAAAACATGGTCAAGTTTCAAGAGTGCATGGGAAAGCACTCAACTCAAAAAAGGAATAAGTAAACAAATAAAGAAAATTGCAATCAAATAAAAAAGATGCTGGCACTTGGTGGCAACAACCTCTTCTGTATGAAAGAAAACATTCATATTTTGTACCCAACTTAGGACCTTCATGAAATATACTTGCATAAGTACTCTTGAGCACAAACTTTGCAGAATTATTCAAGCAATTTGAAATTATATCTAAAGGGTACAACTCAACTCAGTCGTTGTCTCAATTACTTGAAACCGGTTACAAGATGCAAAAGGAAACCTCAAGGATCAAAATTAAGAACTTCTAGGGAAAAACATTTCTTGAAGATACTTGATGAATACTAATTCAATTATGTAGCATGATGCAGTAAGTCGCAATCAGGTAATGCAATGAAGAATCTCAACTAACATCCAACTAACAAAATTTGAACTAAAGTATGCTGACTTAGTCAAAATGCAGCCACTTCTTTTAAATGTGTCAAACCTCTGTACCACCTTAGATGGTCCATATTTAACACTTCAAATAGGAGGTAAGGCTGCTGACACTCACCTTGCCTCAACCTGGTTAACTAGATGACCGTTGATGATCGGTTAGTATTTTCGTTAGTATCGTTATGTAGTAGGAGTCAGTTTACTCTAGTCCGAGTTAGTAGTTAGCCGGTTTATTAGTTTCAGTTCAATTGTTAGCGATGTTAGAAGAAGAAGAATTGAGTTGAGAGATAGAAGAATTTGGGTAAGGAGAGAGCAGAAGAACACCTGAAAGCTCATGGATTAAATGGAAACACGGAAGAATCGTACTTGCTGATGCATCAACCGGTGGAACCTTAATAACTATCACATTTGGTTTAGCTGCTCCAGAAAATGATGCAGGTTTTGGTGCTTTAGCACCGACATGGGACACTATTATTTCTGTGGTTGGAGCAAGTGGTCTTACTACTATTGCAACTGATGCAGTCAGTGTTGCGGGGTCAGTTATAGTGGGCATTAATTGAAGTTGTTGGAGTTGGATTTGCAGGAACTAAAATGGCTATCAAAAGAGTAAGTGTTGATGGATTTGGGTTCCAAGCTAAAGGGGAAAATCACAAGCAAGGTTGGGTGGCTATTGAGCTCTTGATCTCAGGTTTTATTTTTGAGGAAAAAGATTTTATCAATCCATTGAAGGAACAAGATGAGAAACTGGACATGTATATACTTGAATGGGGGTCTAAGAATCTAATCAGTAAGAGCATTGTCAGTACAGACCGGCTCACTTTGAGACTTGCAATGGAACTGACAACTCGAGGTACTATGCTGATGATGTTAAGCTCACTTTTAGTGGCATTGGCTTGGCTTTCAAATTTACTTTCGACCACTGATATTAAAGACATAGAGTTCATGGCTTCCAACCTGGAGGTCATGGGTTCGATTCCCCCACCAGTAGTTAGAGGGAATGACATTGCCCTCCCTAGCATAACTAGGCGCCTCTGTGAAGTGCATCAAGGGGGAAGCGGTGAAATGTGTTGATCCCCTTC
The DNA here is from genome assembly GCA_022495995.1 of Adenophora triphylla var. japonica. Taxonomy (NCBI): domain Eukaryota; kingdom Viridiplantae; phylum Streptophyta; class Magnoliopsida; order Asterales; family Campanulaceae; genus Adenophora; species Adenophora triphylla. The sequence continues at coordinate 284,084 of JAFEMH010001671.1, forward strand.
TTTAAGAAGTAAGAAAAAAAAAAAAAAGCAAGTGGACTATTGCCATAGACAAATTTGATAAAGGCTTGGTCATGCCTCCAAAAATTGCAGCAACCTAGTTTATTAGGGTTCCAGTGCCAGACAAAGATGTTGATATTCAAGCATTTTTGTATGCTTGTGCCGCCTCTGTGAAGTCCTTGGGTGAAGCTAGCACTTGTGTTGGTTCTTCCAAAGTACATAATGATTGGGCCGACTCTAGCTTGTCTCATGCTAAGTGAGATGTCAAGTGTTGCTGCAGAATTACCAAATTTGCCAAGGAAATTTTACCAAATTTGCCAAGGGAATTGGTTAAAATAATCCTTGAGGACAAGAATTGTTTGAAGGAGTAGGGAATGTAATGATCTATGGTTAACTAGATGACCATTGATGATCGATTAGTATTTTCGTTAGTGTCGTTATGTAGTAGGAGTCAGTTTACTCTAGTCTGAGTTAGTAGTTAGCCGGTTTATTAATTTCGGTTCAATTGTTAGCGATGTTAAAAAACGGGGTGAATGGTGTGAGAAAGTATCAATGAAAAATATTATCAATCTCCCCCAAATTTCTGCTCTCTCCTTACCCAAATTCTTCTATCTCAACTCAATTCTTCTTCTGCTTCTCAACCTAAATTCTTCTCTCTCTTCTCTATTATAATTCTGCTATTTGTTCGTTAATTCTGTTAGATTACTAGCAAGTTCATAACACAACCCTGCGTAAAAGGAGCCTTGTACACTCAGTACAATAAAAATACCACATTGCCAAAGCAATGAGACCTCCTCTCCTTTCCCAAATCCCTTCTTGTATAGTTTTTATAAAGATACTATCAATCAGGAATAACCCAAGTCTCACTGTTCAAACCAAATAACTGAATCTATAAAACCAAGCAGCCCCATACTAAAGAAATGGATGACCATTAGAACTCTCAGATAGAACTATAGGAGCTGAATCCCTAGATGAATGCAGAATAAACACAGATGAGATGCTTTAATAGAGTTACTTTCCACACATTCTCTCAAGAACAGGTCCGAGATTCATTTGGATGCTCTACAAGATATCAAAGCTCTATTTTACTAGGTCTAGGAGTTCAAGTACTCTAGATTGAATTGGCTCATTTAGTAATGCTAATGCACAAGGTGGCATTCAGTTTGGTGGTGATAAACTTATTTATCTTTCCACATGTGAGCCAAAGTTGCACGTCAGGGGGGAATGTTAAAGCATGTTATGAATTGTTGGCCCCTCTGTCCCATCAGCATAGCCCTTTGGATAAGTCTGATAGAAACAAGTCGCATAGCAGTTAAATGTACTGGTCACAACTTACCAGCCTCTTTTCATTAATTGAGCAGCCACTGAAGCAACTTTTACTTGGACATAGCCCTCCGGGGAGCTCGCATGCTTCATAACATAGCACAAGCAAAAACTGCAACAAAGAACAATTGTTTTGATAGTCAGAAAAATGACTTCCAGAGTGCATAACATTGAAATAATTAGATGGTTCTGAGGATGGAGAAGTTGGTTTAAACATTAAGAGATCTGAAATCTGGATGAACGTGCTTGAAATACTCAAATTCTGGAATCAGGTTTGGAGGGCTAAAATCTCTTGTTGAAAAATATCCCCACATAGGAGTTACTTCGATACTGGCTTGTATCTAAGCAGGTGTTTAGATTTATTGCTCAAATTACCCATAACAATCTGTGCCAAGTAACCATCACCATTTTACCTAGCTAACCCCCTCACCAGCACCATTGCAGTAACACCAATTTCAATACCCCCAGCAACAACATGTTCATCTACAGAACCTACACCATCATTAACAACTCCCACAAGTGCTTCCACCCCTCCTAATCATTATGCCAGGACATTAGAAGCGTTGTGACCACCATTTATTAGTGATAGGTGAAAATGTTGTTGCTGATGGTTTAGATAATCTACCCATTATAACATTTATCATAGTGATCGCTCGTTAGCTAGGAAGCCCTGACACCTCTGTAGGTCAGCGTGTTACTTCCCCGACACACTCCAACACCTCTCCACCACGTCCTTGACACCCATAAAAGTGACTTTTTTTAGTAACTCTTTTATGATTATTCGACACTCCCGAAGACACATTTCTTGACACTTTAGGAGTCAAAGTGAAAATTCAGAATGGGCCAAATTAAAGAATTTAATTGAAGTGGAGCAAAATGAAATTAATGTAATCTCAAGGTTTTAATGAGAGCTTTATTTGTGAACTTTCATAGTCCTATTTGATGGGTGGTGGGTCTTGGATCATAAAATACTCATGATATAGATTTAAAATATCCTTAACTATAATGTGCCCCAGGCGTGTTGGTGTTGGAACTTTCTTGAAAATTTTTGTGTCAATGTGTCCAAGGTGTCGGTGTGTTGGTGATTCTTAGCTCATTAGTATAATAGGATAATCTGCCCATTCTTCAACAATATCAAGTTACAATTGAATATTTAATCTCTTTTTCCTTTTTGAAAAGCGAAACAATTCTGTGGAGCAGAAAGGGACGATAAGAGTGAAAAGGAGTCCAACAAACACATGGTTTTGAATTAATAAATCCGTAGCCAATAACATTCCAAAGCAGATTATCACAGCAAACAGCTTCCACAATTCAAACCTTTTCAATTTCAGAACCCTCAAATTTAGCACAAATATTTAAAAACAGCTCCAGTCCTATTAAAATTTAGATCTAAATTTTGTGATGTAACAAACATAGTGTAACATAGTGGTTCTTCCAACAGAAACACGAAAGTGTGCACCTTCTACACAAATCAAGTTTAAGCAGCCCCATTATCCCATTGTTAGTTAACTTCCAAAATACCTTATGAGACCTTTCTTGTCATCAGCAGTGAGGAACCCCCATTCCCTTATAGCAGCAACTCGAACAGCCGTAGCAGCCTGAAACCTGGCATTTGCCACTTGAGAATTTTCTGTATGCAAAAAAGCATTATCCCACTGTTAGTTAACTTCCAAAATCAAGTTTAAGCAGCCCCATTATCCCACTTGAGAATTTTAGTTATATATATATACATGAAAACTACATTAAGAAATCACAGTAATCCAGTCTCTTCAAGTCATTCAGCGGACCTTTGAAGGCACCATAGGCGAACGCCCACAGGGAAGCAAATGACATCACATTTTTCACAAATAATACTTCGGTAAGTAGCGGTTCTTAAAAATTCTAACGTTCCTCTCCATCCAAAGACGCCAACATACTGCAACCCCCCTCCCCACAATCACACAAACGTCTCCCATCTCCTCCTTCACCAAAGCTCTGAACTAAATATGAAGAAAAGAAGCAACAGACCCTGAAACATAGTTATTAAAGGCGAAAGGAGAGAGGCGGGGGAGGGGGAGGGGTTCCTAGAAAAGGCGAAAGGCGAGGCGGTTGAAAGGCGGTCAAAAGGCGAGCAAGGCGGTGAAATAGAACAAAAATAGTAAAATATGCATGCATATGCAACATATATTAAACAAGGCTTAAACATGTTACGAACAATAATTTTTCATTCAAGTAAAGGTCCTAATTTCACATGTAACGAAAACTCAACACTTTTTTTTATGTTTCTCAATAGAAATTAGGGCTATATTTCTTTCTTTTGCACGCCACAAGCTATATTAACCACAAATTTTCCAAAAATGATGCAGTTTAAGTTAAACATTAACAATAAAATTACAAAATGACTGAGTTCAACATTACGCATATGCCTATTACACCCTTTGACAAAGGCGGACGCATCATGCCTCTTGCCATAACCAAGAAAGGCGTCGCCTGGGCCAAAAAGGCGTGCAACAACCCGCCAAAATGCTGAAAGGCAGTAGACCCCTAAAAGCGCCAAAAAGGCCAAACGGGCGGTCTCCTTTCACAACTATGCCCCGGACTCACCCACATGTCCAACCACATGTTTCCATTTCTATATTTGTTCCAGTAATCAAGCGAATTTCTGTAAGGAAGTCATAAACTAGGGTATAAGCCTGAGGTTTATAGAGCATTTTTGACATCCGCTCGGAATACTTAAAACTGTAAGTTAGAAATAACGGTTTTTCTGGTATCCAACAGCTGGTTTCCGGCCCCTCTTGGCCTCTTCCACCCTCAGTTAACATGCACCCCCAATGCAGTATCAAAAATCATAGAGTTAAGGCTGCTGAAGTAATACTTTCGTACTGAAGATTGGAGTCTTTCTAAAATGTAACTAAGGACGTTATTCCCAAAACATTTATATAATCAACTTTCCATTGACAACAGCTATGCTGTGTATAAATATATAACCATATTTTATTTTTTATAGGAGAAAAAGATTTTACTAATTAAATATATAACCATATTAACTTACCGAGAATGAATTGACACGTCTGGTAGGGTCGAGGCAACTGGCATAAAGATAATAGTGTTGCCTCAGCAGCTGATGGATTGACATGCATCTGTAGAAGGGAAAATCAGTGCATATATATTTCATTTACATGTTTAATTCTTGGTAAAGGAAGAATAAGAGACTTTATGAATGAGAAATGGTCCTCTACGAAAGTATAGTCAATGCTGAAGCATTTCTGACATTATGGTACTGGTGAAAAGTTAAGTAAAAGCTTTCACTGATGCAATTCTAGCTAAATGGATATTCATCTCTCACCTAAGTTCATGAAGTAGTCTATCAGTTACAATACCTTCTTTATCTAAGAAGGTTCAAATATTGGCCACCTGGATACAATTAGTATAAATAATAATGCATAATTTTATTGATAAGCATTGACCAACGAAATTTTTACACAAAAGTATGAAGATAACCAACAAGCATGTGGTACTTTATGCTAAGCAACTGTGCGCAATAATGGTATAAAACAAGTAAACACAGTTTCTACAGGTCATAAACTAAAGGATCCAGTGAACATAGAAAATAGTTTCCAAGGAGCTAACTCATTTATCGCAAACCTATGTAAAGGGCTGCATTTAGTCAGACTTTCACAGAATCAGCAGATGCTGATAGTACACTAGCTACTCAAGCATTCCAGAATAAAATTCCCAGTCTTTTAAAAGGTAGAAAGAAGCAGAAAGATTTTTAAGATCGAAACAAACTTAGAACATGGAGAGTGACTCTTATCAGTCAAGAAGTACACAAGCAATTTTTTTTATACTTATGTAATGAAGGAAAGGGATTCTTTTAATATCAGAATGATGTCCATATAGCATAGTTCCATAAAGCTCATCAATTTTGTGAAAGCTTCATTATTTTCATATAACTCTACCAGAAGTGACTTCCCATCTACCAATAGCATATGTCCTGATTCCTAAATGTTTCATCATTTTTGTAGAGAACTTCTCATTAGTCGTTACAGGTATGATGTACCAGCTATAAAGTAACTGCAATAAGTTTCACAAATTGGGATCTAACTTGCCTAAACATTTAGGTTCTTTATCAAAAATAGTATTTGAAGTATTGTTACATCTCGATCCAACCTGTCACTTGGTTGCATCATCTTTTTACATTTCTGCAATTAACTAATCCTTCGCAAAACTGAGCATAGGACCTAATGATATGGCAAACAAGGGCTGAAATATGAAGCTGATACACGTGATCAGAGCAAATGCTGAGTTGAGTATGAACTGTTGGAGCCACCAAAAGCTGGAATCTCAGCAAGAAGCAACTACTCCTTATGACCCAAAACGGGGGTCCTCTATTTGTTTTTCAAGCACATTAAACATTTTTTACCTTTAATCAAATTTAGTAGCACATATTCATGAATACACCATAGGGTCCACATGATAAGAATGCAAATGCACACAGGGAATATGAAACTTAGCATAAGCAAACATAACAAATTCTAAATAGGAACACTCCTTATTGGATGAGAGGATGATTCAAGTTACCTAACAAGTAAGCATGTGAAACAAGATATTGTACGAGTATATACTCTCTCCGTCCAAAAATAGAAATCCTTCTTTCCTTTTTGGTATGTACCAATAAAAATGGCATCTTTCTATACTTCACACACTTTTTATCTTTCTCTCCCAATTACACCCTTCTGCCAACCATCTCCTTGGTACAACAACAACAACAAAGCCTTATTCCCAAAATAATTTGACGTCGGCTAACATGAATCCTCATATGTCATCATGAAAGAAAAGATGTAAGAAGATAAAATAAGTTGAAAGAAGAAATAGGTGGGAAACAAAAAAAAAATAGAAAATGAAAAGATAAGAAGAAAAATTAAAATAGTGATAATAAAATAATAAATATATAATAGATAGGGAAAATGAAAATAATAATTAAAAAAATCAACCCGCATCACCCACATGAAATTATTTCCCTCCACTCCGGCCTCTTCAACGCCATATTTTCATCCAATCCAAGTAAACTCATATCATTTTCAATCACCCTAATACAAGTTTGCTTAGGTCTTCCCCTACCCCTCGCCATTTTATCACTTCTCCACTATTTATGCCTCCTAACCGGTGCATCACTCGATCTCCGTCTCAAATGACCAAACCACCTTAGACGATCCACCCTCATTTTATTTTCAATGGGCGCAACTTCTACTTTATCCCTGATCACCTCATTCCTCTAACAATCATTTCACATATGCCCAAACGTCCATCGTAGCATACGTATCTTCACTACATTTATCTTATGAATGTGACACTGTTTCACGGTCCAACATTCAGTGTCATAAAGCAGTGTCAGCCTAATTGTCGTGTGGTAGAATTTTCCCTTTGATATATATGAGGCATGTCGGGATCACATAGAAATCCTGTCGCTTTTACACTTCAACCAACCTGCTTTAATTCTATGAGCCACATCTCCATCCAAATCTTCATCCTTATGGATAATAGATCCAAGATAGCGAAAAAACTCATAATCTTGGACAATCTTTCCATCGAATGTGATCACCCCTGCCTCCATGCTTCCAACTCTTCTAAACTTACACTCCAGATATTCAGTCTTGCTTCTGCTTAGTATAAAACCTCGAGATTCCTAAGTGTCTCTATAACTCCAATCTACTTTCAACATCCTTTTTTGTCTTATCAATCAGCACAATATCATCTGCGACCAACATACACCACAGTATATCATCTTGAATTGACTTCGTCAATTAGTCCATTACGAGAGCAAAGAGAAAGGGACTAATTGCAGAACCTTGATGCACTCCAATCGTAATAGGGAAACACTTCTGTCTTTCTGACACTAGTCCGTACACTAGTACTACATGCCCTTGATAATATCAATATATTTTTCTGAAATGCTTTTGTTTGCTAAAGCCCATCAAAGTACCTCTTTTAGCAATTTATCATATGTCTTCTCTAAATCAATGAAAATCATATGGAAATCTTTCTTTTTATCCCAATATTTCTTCATGGTTTATCTCATAAGATAGATTGCCTTTATAGTCGATCTTTCGGGCATAAATTCAAATTAATTATCCGAAATATTCACAATTCTCCTTAGCTTTTGTGCAATCGCTTGTTCCCAAAGTTTCATAATATGGCTCATTAGTTTGATCCCCCGATAGTTGGCACAATCTTGGACATCACATTTGTTTTTATACAAAGGGATCAGAGTATTTTTCCTCCACTCCAATGGCATTGTATTATTTCTCCATATCTTGTTGAAATGTTGTTAACCAATCTATTCCCCTTTCCCCAAATGAATAATAATTTCTACCCCCCTCTATCCCAAAATGATTGTATATTTTCTAAATAACTGTCCCTAAATCATTAAAAGAAAAACACATTTATATACATGCAAAACTAGAAATTTAAAAAGTGAATAGCAAGAATTATATACATCTTTGGCATTAAATTTAACATTTTCAGAATGACGATGACCCTTCAATCAACAATAGGCATTCATTTTGGGGTGGAGGGAATAGAATCATATAATGGGTGGTCTTCTAGAAAATGGAAGTAGTTATTAATTTTCTGAGAAGGATAAACTTGAAAAAAATACAATTTGGGTCGAGTAAACAACTTTTCTGACCTTCGTACTATTCCAGATTATCATATTAACCTCCGTACTATCGAAAAAACAAATATAACATGCGTACTATTGTTTTATTAGCAAAACTAATCAAAATCATTAAAAAATGACGTTAGATGGTGTTAGTAACTCAACAGATATTACTCTAAAAAATTGCACATTGCCCCCAAAACCAAATCGATTTTTAACTCGCTTAACAGAGTACCAAAATGAAATATTTACCCTTGTATATCAAATTAAACACACTCATACCTAAAAAATATAAGTAGTATATATTAAGAAATACTACATAATATTCAAATTTTAATATTTAATAGTAATGGAATATGATTAGTAGAGATTAATAGTTTTGTTTTTTTAATTTATATTAAGAAATTTTACATTATAATAATATCTAAATACACTCTTCTCTCCACCACCAGTCAACACCACCACCCACCACTGTCATCATCACCACCACCATCACGAACACACACACCCAGATCTGCACACACAAAGGCAAAGATGCCCACACACAAACATGAACATATGCACGCACGCGCACACACACAAAAGCACAAACAAAACCTAGATCGAAACCCAAAAACACAAAATCGGAACACACAAATAACCACAAACGCATACACTAAAAAGAAGAGAGAGAAAAACTAATCGGAAGTGGATGGAGATGGCGGCGGAGGTCGTTAGTGGTCTAGGGACAACGACGTGCAGATCTAGATCTTAAGGATTTTTGAAGTTGGGAAAACATTGAAATGGAGAAGAAGGGAAGAAGAATAACAAGCAAGAGAGAGAGAGAGAGATGGAGGGCGATGGTGGAAGCTTGTCTTTAGAGAGAGAAGTTGTGACTTCTCGTTATATTTGTATGATAGAGAGAGAAAGGTTTGACTAAATGATTTAGGGGAGGGTGGAAATTTTGACTATATGTGTGTTATTTGATAAATAGAGATAAACAGGTCATTTTTGTACTCAGTTAAGTGAGTAAGAAATATGTTTGATTATGGGGGTAATTTAAAAACTTTGATAGTGATATCTGTTAAGTTACTAACTCCATCTAACGTTCATTAACTTTTTAAACGATTTTGGTTAGTTTTGCTAATAAATCAATAGTACGCAGGTTACATTTGTTATTTCGATAGTACGAAGGTCAATATGAAAATCTGGGATAGTACGAATGCCAGAAAAGTCGTTTACTCATTTTGGGTCAGAGGGAGTAGTAGACGAGAGAGGACAATGGCTTTGGTTTGATCAACAACGATGCAACCCATTATTGACGAGTATGTTCACATGTGCATTGTGCCTTTAAGCAAGATGGCATTTTCGACGGTGAACTTTTGACACAAAACAACTTCTCACACTTCCAGTTATCTACATTTCCCAAGTGCAGTGTCTAATATCATAACCAATAACATTCTTACTGCTGAAAGTAACATTCAGAAAAAGCAACACAACACAAATTGATGAACATAACCAACGACAACATTCTAATTATTTACTCCAATTTCTAATTAACATAACAGCAACAGAATGAAAAGTAGATACAGAAAAGGGGAATTTGGGGGAACCTGAATAGAACTGCAAGCAAGTTCGATGGTTTGCATGGTGGATTGAAGCTGAGACATATCGAGGCCTCCGCTATTTCCATATACTTGATTCATCTTTACTCAAACAAGCACATACAAACACTAAATATAGCACGCACTGATTTTGAAGTCAGGTGGATAAACGATGACAGTAGGAACAGTAGTTTCCTTAGAAGAGAATCACCAGCGACCGACAGACGGCATCAGCGGCAACGGCGGCGTCGGAGATGATATCGGGAGGAAGGGGCAGGGGTGGCCGGAGAAGAAAGTTACGGGTTCAGTTCAATTCAATTTGATAGGAGGGGAGAGAAAATGAAATAGTTATAGGAGCAGGATGAATTTTGTTCGACTTACCTCCCCTGAGGTTCTATACGTTTTTAAAAAAAAAAAAAATAAATTGTTATTCGTCCCGCAACATTATTACCGAAGGCTCCCACACACAACGGTGATTGCCAAGCGGGCTGACCCGTTTTCGTGCGAACGAATCCGCAGCAAAACGGGTTGAAGCCCATCAGCCCGCCCGATGAAATGGGTCTAAACCCGGCCTGGGCCATTATTCATGTTCAAGCCCGTATGTTTGGTCCGGATCTGAAGATTCACGAACCAAACGGGTTTTCCTATTTTTTTTATTTTTTATTTTTAAAAAAAATTAAAAAAATTAAAAAAATATGGAAAAAATAAAAAGTAATTTGTATTTAATAATTTATTTTTTTAAATATAAAAGCCAAAATCTCACAAAAAACGCGTTTTTTTTAAGCTTAGAAGAAAACGTGTTTTTAGAGAAGAAAAACGCGTTTTTAGAAGACGTCGACTCTTTCCCTCGCTTGCGGCGTCCAGAAGCACAAAATCTTTCTATAGAACCCAACCCTCCTTTTCTGCTTCGCCATGGACACCCACCGTCACAGATCTTCTCCTAAGTTGCAGCCATCACACCACCAGAAACTCCGTTCTTATGATCGAGCGACCTGCAATACTCAAGCACTAACCGATATCTCCTTTTTGTTACCAAACCCTAGCCAAAAATTGAAACCATCTCACCAAAATAACCCAAATCAGTCCACAAGAACAATGAAGAGAAATTGAACCCTCCGTCTGTATGTAAACAGGAGGGAGAAGTTATAATTTTGATTTTTTTATTTTTTTTTCGAAGAACAAAGATGAACCACAATTTATAATGGGTGTAATGGTTAGTGAAATCTGCAAGTCTAAACTGATGTTTAGACTGTGTTTGTTGATGATGATGAGAATGTAAATTTGAGGGAGTGCCAACAGTTGTTTAAATAATTGTCAGGGTTATGGTAAAAATGTACCAGTGCACGTCTAAAAAAGTGTCAGTTAAAAGCTCTCTTTGTCCAGAAACTCAGTGCCAGTGCATATGTAATAAAGTGCCAGTGTTAGTGTAAAAAAGTGCCAGTGTTAGTGTAACAAAGTGCCGGTGTTAGTGTAAAACAAGTGTCAGTGTTAGTTTAACAAAGTGCCAGTGTTAGTGTAACAAAGTGTCAGTGTTAGTGTAACAAAGTGTCAGTGTTAGTTTATAAACTGACACTTAATATACATGCACTGACACTTTTTTACACTGGCACTTTGTTACACTAACACTGACACTTTGTTAAACTGGCACTGACACTTTTTACACTGGCACTTTGTTACACATGCACTAGCACTTTGTTTACACTGGCACTTTGTTAAACTGGTACTGGCACTTTTTTGCACTGGCACTTTGTTACATATGCACTGACACTTTGTCACACTGGCACTTTGTTAAACTGGCACTGGCACAAACGGAGAAAACAAAACACGTTTTTCCTAAGTGCCAGAAAAAACTAGTTTTTTATAAGACCAACTCAATATAAAATCACTTAGACATAAGAAAATTAATTGTTTTATATATTAAAAAAATTAAACAAATAAAAGTATATAAAAGAAAAGAGGGACGAACTACCATTTATTTTTATTTTATTTTTAAAATTTTTATTGACTAGAAAATAATATTTTAAACTTTTTTTTATTACTGATATTTTTTACAAATATGTATATAAAAAAAAGATTAAAAAAAACTAAACAAATGAAAGTATATAAAATAAAAGAGGGATGGACCACCCTTTATTTATTTATAATTTTTATTAATTTTTATTGACTAGGAAATAATATTTTAGACTTTTTTTATTACAGATATTTTTTTTCAAAAAGGTATGATGCTGCAAGAATCGTGTCGTAATCAATCTGCGTTCAGTTGTAAGATCAATCTCCTGACTTCTGACCTGAAAACAGAACCCACGACTAGCCGGAATGGTCTCCGGCGAAGACCCTCGGGCGTGAGAATAAGTATGGTGATTTGAGAGCTAAAATATTATAATGAACAATGGATTTAGAATAACAAAATAGCAATTACCCTGAAACGGTTGACATTGCCTTGTATTTATAGTTTTTGATGAGAGATATAATTGTGGTAGGATTGTGTTAAATCCCTATAATCTCGGATCAGATATGCATAAGAGATCTTGTCCACGAATAACTCCTGATTTGTAGGGAGTCCGTTATGGAAAGACTTGTGTTCATGCCTGGACTCTGTAGGTCGTCATGTATTATAATAGGTCGAGGTCGCCTATTGGGTTTAGGTCGACCTGTCTGATGGATGGGATCGGGCCGTACCCGACTAATATATGGATCGTAATGTCGGATCAAGCTAGGTCGGGACCGTCTGAGGTTGGACCATTAGCCAGGTCGATTGATCCTGTTGTTGGGCCATGGGCCTGGTAATAATTGGGCCTAGCCCACTGAGAACATGGTGGAAATAGTAGGTAGATAATTGGGCTTGCTCGTTGGGCCTAGCCCGTCACATTTATTCCGTTCAGTGGCCCCCAACTTTCTGAGTTAACTTTGTCGACCAGGAAGTTAAAAGTATTTTTGATTTATCTTTGAAGTAGATCACAGGTAGATGCTCGAACTGACAATTAGTCGACCAATGGTGACGTGGCTTGATCCTGGACGTTGACTGCGGACGGCTGGATCAGTTGAAGCGCCGAAATTCCGTAATGATTACCGCCTCGAAAACCGTTCGGGTATTTAAATGTTGATTTAACCGTTTGGAAACCCCAGCCTTTCCATTTTCAGTAAGGATTAAGAGAGAGAAAACCTTTTCCCCTTTGGATTTTGTGAACCTTCGATACTCAGGCGTATAGTTTTGACGGCCGGTTAAAGCAAAGCTCTTGATTTCCGTTGTTTTCAGCCCTTTATTTTCCTCGTAAGACCTTCGTCATCAACTCGATTTAAGGTATCTTTCGATTTCTTTGCCTTTCTATATTATTTTCGAGTTTTTGTTGATTTCTGCCATGGCTAGGACCTTTAGTTGCGAACCTGGGACCTGGTATGGGTATTGCGTTGTTAATCACCAAATATACAAACATATAAACGGAATATGGAGAGAGATGCCCCTGGATGAGTGTGCCTCCATCTTGACGAGGTGGGGATTGACTTTTTGTGAATTAGGCCTGCCCGTAGGAGAGAACTTGGGAGATTTAGAAATAGATGACCCCAATGTCGTAGCTTTTCATCTTTTTCACGAGTTACTCGACCATATATCACTGTTTTATGTTAAGGATCCCAACAAACCTTCCTTCCTTAGGAATAGAAAGGGTTTCCCAGGGGAATCTAGGTCGTCCTTATGTAGGTCGCCTGAATATGAGCATAGGACTGATTCCCATGTTTCTTCTTCTTGTTGTTCAGATATGGCAGCTCAAGGGGAAGCCACAGCTTCTACTTCGTCCAGTCCGCGTATTGTGGATGCCTTTGAATCCTCAGTGGCTGCAGGGAGGAATGAGAGGGGCTATATTCCTCCTAAACCAATTCGAGGGAAGAAGAATTCAGAGTCCCGGATTGCTATGGTGTATGATTTCTGTGAGGTGGATAGGAAGGAGTTCAACGTGACTCACTTCAGCAAGAAGGAGTTTATGTCCCAGTTTGGTGATACCTTCACTACTGACCCCACTAGAGTGGCCTTCTTTTATGGCCAATTCGAGGCTGGTCTAAGGCTCCCTTTAGATCCCTTCATAAATGAGTTTTTGGAGTGTATGAATGCCTTGCCTCTCCAACTGGGAGCTAACACTTGCAGAGTCTTAGTGTGCTTTGCCATGGTGTGCAGATTCTTAGGATTCGAGCCATGCCTTCACGTCTTCAGAATGTTCTTTAGTGTCAAGACAGACAAGGTGGACTTGGGAATTAGCACCCCTTCCAAACCAAATGCCCCCAAGCTTTTTGTCAATCTTCCCAGCAAAGTGAGTGGTTTGAATGCCCACGTGATGGTAGTAGAGAGTAGGAGAGGATGGGAGTTCCCCTTGCCCAATGCTGAATCCAAGGTTACCTTCACGTCTTTAGAATGTTCTTTAGTGTCAAGACAGACAAGGTGGACTTGGGAATTAGCACCCCTTCCAAACCAAATGCCCCCAAGCTTTTTGTCAATCTTCCCAGCAAAGTGAGTGGCTGGAATGCCCACGTGATGGTAGTAGAGAGTAGGAGAGGATGGGAGTTCCCCTTGCCTAATGCTGAATCCAAGGTTATAAAGGAAGAGGATTATTGGGTGCCTGATTGGAGTAAAGACTTGTACAGGAAATTGGTCGAGCTATCTGAGCGAGGCCCCATTAGTTGGGAGATTTTGGGGACCATGAAGAATAATTATATCCAAGCCGGTATTATGCTTGGTGGGGGCGATGTAGTTCCTTTGGTCCCCATAGTTAGGAACTGGAGATATCCTGACTGGGTTACCCATGAGGAGGGTAAATTTAGGTTTGAAATCCAGTGCCATGAGTGCAAGAGAGAGCCAGATCACTGCAGGCTAAGAGTGGATCACTTTGGTAGTAAGTGTTTACTCGCTTTTAGCTGTTGGCTTGTCAATTTATTGCTCGAATGTAGAACTTGTAGTTCGTATATGTTTAGCTCGTATATGCTTAACTCGTATGTAGAACTTTTAGCTCGTACATGTTTAGCTCGTATGTAGAACTTTTAGCTCGTACATGTTTAGCTCGTATGTAGAACTTTTAGCTCGTACATAGAGCTTGCTTTTTATCGAACTAACACTTTGCTTTTTGATCTTGTGTAGTTTTGACTCCCGAGCAAGAGGCTAATATTGGCCGCGTTATTAATATAAAGAAGAGCAAGAAAAGTTGTGGGGCTGCCAATGCCCGAGAATATCGTCAGAAGGAGGCTGAGAGTCGGCAGAAGCAGTTCAAGCTGATAGATGAAAACACTGAGGGGTGGATCCCTGTGGAAGAGGATGATGCCGAAATGGGGGTGGAGAGAACTGAGGGTGATGCCCAAGAGGTCCAAGAGGTCACTGCTGCTGAGACCGAGGAGGCTGAGCAAACTCTGGAGCCGACGAAAGAGGTTCCACAAGTTAGGACCAGAGCCCAAACTAGGGTCAGGACGCCTGTGGTCGATGTAGATGAAGACGAAGAAGATGACGACCTCCTCTTAGCAAGAAGAAGAGGTCTGAGCCCAAACTTCGATCTGAATAAGGGGATGCTACTACTAGCAGCCTTCAGCCTCCAACCATCCAAGTATCCTATCCCGAGCTGGTTCATGCTCGTGTCGACAAATTGAGTAATGTTCCTTTGCTGACGGGGGTAGATAGCTCGTGTATAGAATACCCCGAGCTAGAATTTGGGAAGGTCGTGGTGAGGTGGGCTGCCGATCAGGACCTGGTGAACAAATTCACGAGCAAGGGATTGACTGCAGAGATGTTTCAAGCTAGGTCGGGGCTTATCCATTCTGAGATAATACTTTGCGTTAATTTTAAAGACTGTCATGCTCTCTTTTTGCTCGTATACTCCCATTAACCCCTTTTTATTCGTTCTGATCCTTTGGTCTTTTCACTGTAGTCTCTTGCCATGGTCGAGCTAGCTATCAGCTACTGGAAAGCGGCAGAGGAGCAGGAGAGACTGGCCAAGATGATGATGGGCCGAAAGTCGAATGATTTGGAGAGGTTGGAGAAGAAATACGCTGAACTGGAGGAAGAGCGTGCTAACTTGGAGTTTGCCTATGAGGCCGTGAAGCTGGTGAAGGATGATGCTCTGAAGGCCAAGGAGGATGCTTGGGGCAAACTGGGAGGCGTTAAGAAAGAGCTTGCAGCAGTCAAAATGGGCAAGGAGAAAGCTGACCAGGATCTTGAAGTGGCGACCAAGATGTTGGAAGAAAGCACTGCTATGTTGTCCAAGCAAACTGAAGATTTTAAGGCAGCTCGCCTCAAGTGGGAGGAGGAATTGAAAACTGCTGTGGATGCCGCCAAGGAAGCCGCTAGAAAGGTCGCGATTGGGGAGTACAAAGAGAGTGACGAGTATCATGATTACGTTACTGAGAAATCCAGGTCATTTTTTGATGTAGGTCGTAGCCACATGGCTCGACGTATCATAGTGGATTCTTCTGTTGATCTATCCATTGAACAACTGGCAAAGTGGGCCTTAGAGTATCCGTATGATATGGTAGCTTGTCAAGGCCATTCTCTAGTGCCTTATACTGAAAATGACTTGGCTGCCTTGGCCCAAGAAGATGAAGATATGGCAGCAGAACCTTGGGTCCCTCCTCCTGTTGCTCCCGTTAATTTCAATACTATACTGAAGGAGCTTGAGGAACCTGACGAGCTAGCGTTCGAGGGAGATACTCCCGAGCATGGCTTCACTGAATTGGGCAAGCTTAATGATTTCCAACAGCAGGAGGAAAATGTGGATGATCGATCAAGTTGAATCCGATCCAGCTACTTGACTTTTCTTTAAACATTTGAAGGGTTATGTAATGAAACAAGTCTCAAAACAATTTTTCTCTTTGCTTCTTAGATATTGATGCCTTGGCCTAGTTTTTGAGAGGCATCCTAACTCGTAACATTTTGCTGGCTTAAGTCCTGGCCCATTTTGGGGGACTGGATTTTACTTAATCATAGTTGACTTTTCATTTGAATCTTTTGCTTTTGATCCTTGTTTGAATGTATGTCGAACCAGATTTAATAAGATGAACGAGATCATTTTGAGCCTTTGGTCGGACTACTCTTAGAAGTATAGTCGGCTTAATACTTGGCCTATTTGATAAATGAGATTGACTAAGAGTCGAATCTTTTTTAGAACGAGGTCGACTTAGATGTCGGACCTGTCTGAAGGGATGAAGCTGACTAAGAGTCGAGCTTGTTAGAACGAGGTCGACTCAGATGTCTGACCTGTTAAATGAACGAAGCTGACCAAGAGTCGAGCTTGTTAGAACGAGGTCGACTTAGATGTCGCACCTGTTAAATGAACGAAGCTGACCAAGAGTCGAGCTTATTAAGGCGAAGTCGACCAAGGATCGGACTTGTTAAATGAACGAGGCGGATTATGAATCGAGCCTGTTAGAACGAAGTCGACTAAGAGTCGGACTTGTTGAAATAACAAGACTGATTATGAATCGAGCCTGTTTAAATGAACGGGGCAGATTAAGAGTCGAGCCTGTTTAAAGGAACGAGGCTGACTAAGAGTCGAGCCTGTTTAAAGGAACGAGGCTGACTAAGAGTTGAGACCGTTTAAAGGAACGAGGCTGACTAAGAGTCGAGCTCGTTTAAAGGAACGAGGCTGACTAAGAGTCAAGTCCGTTTAAATGTTTAAAGGAACGAGGCTGACTAAGAGTCGAGCCCATTTAGAATCGATGAAAAAACGTAACACAATTTGAATAAACTGCAACTTTATTGAAGTAATAGCACGATTACATAGAAAATGAAGAGCTAGAACTAGAACTAAACTTCCAACTTGAAAACAAAAGCTAACTTTGAAACTGAACTAGAAAACTGAACTAGAAAACTTGAACTAGAAGTAGTATCTGATAAGGTGGGTAGCATGCCATGGATGCTTCAACTCGTCGCCATCTAAATGAGCGATCATGTAAGTTCCCTCCTTAATAACTCGAGTGACGATGTAGGGTCCTTCCCAGTTGGGAGATAACTTGTTCATCTGCGTTCTCCTTCCAGTTGACTCGATCCTCCTCAAAACATGGTCGCCTACTTGGAACGATCTTATCTTCACTTTCTTATCATGATAGCTATTGGTTTTCTGCTTGTAATTTACCATCCTTAGATGAGCTGTATCTCGCTTTTCGTCGATCAGATCCAAGGCGATCAATCTATTGACCTCGTTCTGCTCTTGGTCGAAGAAGATTACTCTATCTGTGGGAAATCGTAGCTCAGCCGGTGCCATGACTTATGATCCATATGCAAGAGCGAATGGGGTTTCCCCCGTGGGCCCCCGAATGATTGTGCGGACTGCCCAGAGAGCAAGGGAGAGTTCGTCCAACCAGTTACTTTTACGATCAACCAAACCTGTTTTCAATGCTGAGAGGACCAACTTGTTCGCTGCTTCGGCTTTTCCGTTGCCTTGTGGATAGGCGACTGAAGATATCCAATGCTTGACTCCAACCCTTTTCATTTCGTCTTCGAAAGCTTGGGAGAATTGTAACCCATTGTCCGATATTATTGCTCGAGGAATCCCAAAGCGGCACTAAATGAAGTCGTGAATGAAATTGATGGCGTTCTCCTCAGTAATCCTGGCTAGTGGCTTGGCCTCGACCCACTTTGTGAAATAATCAATAGCTACAATCACGTACTTGCAATTGCCACGCCACGGGCGGGCTGGAAGGGTCCAACCAAATCGACGCCCCACATATCAAAAGGCCAAGTAGCGATCACTAGAGTTTGCTCGGTTGTAGGCAGGTGAGGAAGATTGGCAAATCTTTGGCACTGGTCGCACCCTTGAACAAAATCGTGAGCGTCCGCTCTCATGTGCGGCCAGTAATAGCCCATAGTAATCAACTTGTTGGCCAAAGTTCTGGCCCCCGGGTGTCCACCACAAACTCCACTATTGTAAGTACCCAAATCTGGCTCATGCCTTCCGGTTAAATTTCTCGGCAATTCCGGTAATTCTCCCGGTAATTCCCCAGACTTTCCTGGAGTTTCGGAACAATTCCGGAACTGTTCCAAATCATTTAAGGGCTGAAGGGAATGTTTCTCAATTAAGAAACACGTTTTTCTTAATTTGGAAAAGGTTCTAGAATTGCCACCTTGCATGATTCTAGAAACATGTTGAGTCACAAGGGATAATGCCGCACGGTTGCATTAGCCAAGGATCTCTGGCCGCACGGCTTCATTGGTCTTATCCAGACTGCCTATAAATAGAGCCCTCCTCTTACCATTTTAGACACGAACAACCAGGCAACCAAAGACGAAAAACACAGTCCCAATACACTCAAATACTGCTGGAAATCCAAGAAGGTTGAAGAAGCAAGCCAAGAAGCTACCTCCCCCCTCCTTGAAGATCCCAAAGTTGGTCCTTCCACCTAGCTCAACCCAAAGAAGAAGAGGCCACCATTGGTAACCTCTCACTCCCTTGCCTTGCATTTTAATTGCTCTATGTGAATTAGATTGCTCATTGCATTCATATATTGTTATTATCTTTGCTTGGGACTTGGTAATTTTCATTAAAGATCATATCTTTATTATACCCCCTTTTCCCCTTTGCATAAATTAGGCATCCTTTGTCATTAAAAATGTAATCTTTACACTCAAAGGTGCATCCTTTGCACCTAAAAATCCCCTTTTTACACAAAAATGCCATCTTTATGCATCATTTGCTCATAAAAATGCAATCTTTACATCCAAAATGCATCATTTGCATATAAAAATAATGTCTTTATAAAAAAGGTGCATCCTTTGTACCTACAATCCATTTTCATGCATCCTTTGCATTAAAGGTCATTCCTTTATACTAAAAATGCATCCTTTGCTTTCAAAAATAGAACCTTTGTGCATCCTTTGCATATTAAGCCCTAATTTCCTCATAAAAATGCATCCTTTGCATAAAAATCATGTCTTTACATCAAAATGCATCCTTTGCAAATCAAATGCATCCTTTGCAACCCAAAAATGTCATCTTTTCGCTAAAAATGTCATTTTTACATGCATTCCCCCCATGTCCCCATTAGCAACCTTGGAACGGACCGGTGTAAAGATCCTATCTTTGCATCGTTTCTTCCATTAAAGGTTCCATAATCTCTTTAGAAAGGGACAACCTTGAACCCTATATCTCCGATTATCACTTAAGACGAGCATGAAGCATTCATATAAGCTCGATCGTCTTAAGGTGTAGGATTGATGGGCTAAGGACATTCCTTCCTAAAGAACCTCATTTTTGGGCTATAAAAGAGAGTTCTTCTCTCGATCACGCAAGTCCCGAGGTAAAAATGCGATGATCACAAGTCCAAGGTGAGGACGGGATCAAAATCCCGAATACATAAAATCCAAGAAATTCCGAGCGACAACCAATAAATGGTTTGTACGTCCGGAAGACAACTTGGGACATTTCCTCCCCTTTCATTCAAACACATGCACACAAGAAAGCACGCAAGCAAGCAAGATAAACGGAATCTAGGGAGACTTGCTACGGCAAGGCACCTTGGGTGAACGACGATCCGTTCTTCCCAAGGCGTAACTTAACCTCCGAACCCATAAAATCCTTTTTTTCAAAGTTTTGAGGAAATCAAAATGGCGTGGCGACTCCGTTTTTCAAATTAAACCGGATGTCTTCAAACTCGCGTGAATCCAAAAATTTGGGCACACATTCACAGTTTGGCGACTCTGCTGGGGACATCCCAAAGGAGAAAAGCTTTCATTTTTAAAATAAACGATACCTGGTATATAGGTGGAAACCACTTAACCTTCCTGTATCGCTTCCTAACCCGGGGCTTGGGATAAACGGTGGTTTAACAATCCCACGTACCGGTATCACTTTTCGAAAAAAAAAAAGAAAGTAAAAGAAAGCTTTTCCCTTTGAGCGGGTTAGACTCCCATCGCGGATTCCGTTTATTTTGCTTGCTTTCTTTGCCTTGCATTGCATCATTTGCATCTTGGGATTTGTGCATACTTTGAACGGGAAACAACCCGAAAAAAATAGCAAAGGAGTGGAACCTGGAAAATTGATTCATGCAGTCGTACGGCTCAATCCTCCTCGATTCTCGACCGGACGACCTCAGCGGGCAATTCCACCTCGTAAAAAATTATGGTTAATCCGGCAATTCTAGCGGCTGGGGCTATTCAGCCCAAGACCGACCTGGGCTCCTTAAAATTTACGTGCTTAATCAAGCGCATTCTCCCCGTCCCAAAATCATTCCTTTAAAACACATTTATGAAAATCTCTCGCTTTTAACTCAAAAAGGAACATTTTTAGGAGACCGCACACTACGCGCACCTTATATATCCCGTACACTTTGCACGCACGTCCCTTTAAACCCGGGTGGTTGTTCACCGCAGCCACGGACAGCCTTACGATGCTCCCCGGCGCGCACGGAATCACCCCAAACTCCCCATGGCAAACAAAGGTCGACCAATGCACAGTCCATGTCACACGTTTCAAAAAACCGTGACTTTTGGTTGGTTTTTGGTCTAGTCTGTGTCATATAGCCCAGTTGCATATCCCCATAAAGGTCAAGCCTTAGTTCATAACGGAAGTCAAGATCTTTCGCTCAAGCGAAACTCTGCCAAAATTCCGACAAGGAAAAATTGGTAGAACCTTGACTCTGACATTGACTTTGACCTTGACCTGCACGAAACGCGTAAGAGTCGAGACCGAGTCTTTGCCAAGAAAAGTCCAAAGATCTTTCGCTCAAGCGAAGCTCTGCCAAAATTCCGACAAGGAAAAATTGGCAAGATCTTGACCCGGCATTGACTTCGATTTTGACTCACGCCTGGCGTATGCAACGAAGTTCAATGTGACACTGTGTCATCCGGATTTTACCGCCCGACCCATGCCTATTATCTTCTCGGACATTACCGAAAAGTCAAAATGTCAATCGCGCAAGCGAAATTCTGCCAAAATTCTATCAAGGCTGAAAGACGAGACTTTCCCGATATTGCCTTGACTATAATTCACATCGCTCGTGCGTTAAAAGTTCCTATGACCCGCTAGACCCATTAGGAGCGTTCTTCTCTCGGTCGGTGGGATCCGCGTGCCCTATAGGACCCTCGCCCGGGCCGTCCACCCCGGGAGGTCGAAATACATGGAATACGAGGGGCTTATAGATGTAGTGACGGAACCCACCGATCCAGATCTAGAGTAGTTGCGAAAAGAAGGGCAAATCCCCTTTTCCAACCAAATAGAAATTAATAAAAGACACTGCTTTTAAGTAAACCGGAAGATTCCTAATTTGCATATTGCTTGAGCCTTCACCTAAACACTCTACCCCGAGTCTAAACCTCTCCTATCCCTTTCCCGCCGAGAAAGAAGTGGGTGAGAACACCGGGTCAACGACTTGTTAGCGCAGAATTCTCGTACAGTTCGCCAAAATCCTCGCCTTTGTCACCCGTAGAGTCGAATGTCCGATTCGACAGAGAACAAGATCGGGTTTGGGTAACTGGGATGACTAGGGAAGAAGAGCTAGCCTATAACCAATGCCCTCCTCCAAATACATATAATCCTTTCACAAAGACTGTCCCCTTTCGCCTTTCCGCATCCCAAGCCGTCGTGGTCCCGACACCCTCTCCTCCTCGTATGAAACCTAGCTTCGCCACGCCTATCCCAAATATGCAGCCTCGCATTACCCCGTGGGACTTTTTCCCTCCTCTCACTGAGCCAAATCTCCATACCGTGTAATCCCAATACCACCCGACCTTTCTAACTTTGTCAACGCCCGTGAATTTGCCTATCTCCCGCATGCAGGGTAGTGAAGAATCGCTGGAAATGAGAACAGAATGGATGGATTTACAAAGGATGATGACAGCTCAAGAGAAGGAATGAACTTGGAGTCGACCAAAGTGAGATTTGGAGAACAAGATGAAGTAGAAAACCACGGACCTGGAATAGGGGATGGTATCACTTCAAAATGTGTCTGTAGCTTGTGTGAAGGTTTGGGTGGGAAAGAGGATGCATACGAATTCTACATCCTAGAGTTCAATACTCCTTACAAAGACTTGGTCGGTGAATGGAGGGACTTAATTGAAGCTTTAGCTGAAAGAGGGAAGTGGGCTCCGCCCGCCGATCTAGAACATGTAAGCGTCGTTGAAGCTAAACCCCCATCAGGAAGAGTAGACTCCATTGCAAAGAGCCGAGAATCACCCCGAGACCTTGTCTGAAGAAGAGTGTATGGATGCCTTGGAGAGAGTCCTAAAATTTGAAGCGACCCCGGTCCCCTTTATATCCTATGACGACAACGATGTTTTCTTGGTAATTCCCAAGTCAGAGGAAGGATCCAAGATACCTCTTATATGGCGTCAAGTATCCCGACCTGCATTTGCCCTCATTGGTCATCAGAGTCAAGATGAGAGTTCTCACGAAAGTTACCATAGTGATACAGAGGAAGACACAATCGAAGTGCCGAGGGAACAAGAGAGGAGTGGTTAGCCCGTGGCCGAAAAGCCCATAGAACCTTCCCGACAAGTAAAGAACAGAACCCGCCATGAGGTTTGACCCCGCAGAATCCTTCTTGACCATGGAATTTCCCACTTCGTAAAATGCTTGGCCAATGTTAAAGATGCCATCGTAAAATTAACCCCTAGAGAAAGGAGGGACATCCTTGACAAGCTGATGAGGAATGTGATCCCGCCCGTTGAAAAAGTTGCTAGGTTCGATGAGGAAGCCATTCACCGTACTCCAAACTCGAAGGTGATAATTCCCGTTGCATGTTGACCTTGAAAAGCTTGAACAAGACCGTGAAGGCTTTAAATGAGGAGGGTGAAGTTGAAACTAGCCGACTGTTGAGCCAACTAAGGAGTCGAACTCGAAAGTCAAAAAGCCGCAACTCCGGAATCGTATTCGGAAGCCGCCTATGCCTCCAAAGCAGTGCGGTTAATCGATTAATCGCCAGAGTTGGCCATACGCCGCAAGAGCCCGCCTCTCACTTTAAAAGAGCCGACGTAATCCTCCAAGAGGAATGATGATCCAGAGAAGTCTAATGTCTATGTGATGACTCGGTCCTGACAAATGAGTGTTGAATGTACCCTAAGGGTGATAAAAGAAATGCCGTCTCTCGAGCCGAAAACAGACAAAAGACCCTATAAGCCGTAAGCATAAAAGCCGTACTCGACAAGGAGGATCCAAGGCCGACTCGCTGAAGTGTACTCGTGCCAATATCTCCTTGTGGTCCTTATTAACCTCTTCATACCCTCATAAGTCAAGCTAGAAGAAAGTTTGGCCAAGACCATGGTGCCCATAGATGTCACCCCGTATGAGGTCGTCCAAATGATTGGAAGTATCCACTATGGAAACATCATTACCTTCACCGACTTGGACCTCGCCAAAGTATGGGGCTAGTCATAACGAACCCCTTTACATCACAAACCAGCTTGGAAGAACGTCTGTTGCCACGGGATTTAGTTGACGCGAGGGTCTCGCAATGAACGTCCCGCGCAAAGATGATGGACTTACCGGATCTTGAAGCCTACGCATTTAAAGCCTTCTAGTCGACTATTAAGGCCTATGACTCCACCGCACGATCGCTTGGGGATTGCTACTCTCAAGTTGTGGTTCGGAAAAAGGTCATGGACGTTGACTTCCAAGTAATTGACATTCTGATCTCATTTACTGCTTTGCTAGGGCGACCTCGATCCACCAGCATAAACCGAGTGGCCTCTACTCGCACCAATGTGTCAAATTTCGCCTAGTGATGGGACTATCACCACCATCTATGGAGACAAAGTGTCACGGTAGAAGGAACCAGCACTGGGGGTATCCCGATATTGGAAATTAAGCATGATGATGAAGGGTTCGCCTTGACTGGATTCTCTGTAGCTTCTTCCAAGGCGCAAGTGTGTTGCACTGACCTCACCACTACTTCCGATAAAATTCCTTCGGCTATGAGAATGATGAGAAAAATGGGTTATCTTCTGGGGCTTGGATTGGGCAGAAGACTCCAGGGTCGCAATACCATCATTGATGTAAAGGAACAGACTACCGTATATGGCTTGGGATACAAACCGAACTCTCTGGATGGCAAAAAGCCAAAGTGGGTCCAAACTCTATCCCTACAGCTTTATCCCCGACCCATTACTTTACAAAAGGTGGGACTCAATACGATGAATATGACGATCGACCTCCCCGAGGAGAACCCTTCCGGAAAACCTTGAGAAGGTTAGGGAAACCAAAGAAATCTCGGTTCGAAGGATGTTCCTTGACTCCCTGTACATTCCTGGGACTACCACTACCGTTCAGAACGAGTATGACAGTGTCAAAGAGTCAGCATCCGGGGTAATGGACCTCTCCGCCTTTGAGTTAGCTCTTCCGAAGATCAGCTAGATAGAAGCTGCCAGTAGTGAAGACAATGAGTGGGGTTTGCAAAAGTTATTTGATGAAGCACAGATCCCAGATTTGATCGACTTCAGCTCAGATGATGAGATAGTCGCCGTAATTAGAGATGGTGGTGAAGATCCTTTTGATCCCCGCACTTTGGTGACTAAGACAGAGATGTCGTTGAAGAATTGGGAGACATTCTCAGGGCCGATAGCCAGCCGACAGCAAATGATTGCGGAGCTTGGATTGGTACCCCGTCCTTCTCAACCCCGTGTCAAACACCCCGTTGTCCATACAACAGTCAGAATCTTTGAATTCCAGCCCTCCGAGTCATCCGAAGGCCTCACGCCTGAGGATTATCAATATGTAATCGATGTCATCTTTCCTTTTGCTTTGAATGAAATGACAGATCTTTCTGATTATCCCCTTATTGCCAACTTAACAAATGATAAATTAACCCAAAACTTAACAACAGTTAATAATGAATCATTTGAACAAGATGCAAACACACTAAATGAACAATACATTAAAGAAATCTTTAAGCATGTTACAGAAAAAGAGGAAAACCGGGCCTAAGCTGCCGAGGAGGTTTTGACAAGTGTGAACTTGGGTACTGTCGAGGAACCTAAAGAGACACAGATCGGAAACTTCTTCCAGGGGGTTGAACGGGACAGACTGGTTGATCTGCTCAGAGAATACACAGACGTCTTTGCGTGGTCGTACAAGGATATGCCGGGGCTAGACAGTTCAATAGTGGAGCACAGAATCCCTTTAGCACCAGATGCTAAGCCAGTAAATCAGAAATTGAGGAAAATCAAGCCAGAGTGGTCTCTACAGGTCAAAGAAGAAATTGAGAAGCTACTGCGGATAGTGAAATTACCCGATCTTTTTCGCGCGCGGGGGCGCGGCGGAAAAGGCGGTTGTCTTTCGCGGGGGGTTGGTGTCTGAGACCTCGCTTCACGGGAAGGAGCAGAATGAGGAGTCGCCACGCGGTTTTGTATTTTGAGCCCAAACGTTGAGAAACGGCTATTGCGAAAAATGGTGTCGTTTTTATTGGTAGCAAAAACTTAGGAAAAGGCTTTGAAAACGGGGATCATTTTTATTGGCAGCAAAAACGAGTAAAAAGCTTTTTAGTACCAGAGATTGTTAGGTTCGGAGGTCAGGTTACATTTCGGGTAGAGTATGACGAGATCGCCCGAAACGCCTCGCATGACGAGTCTTTCTACCTTTCTCGAAATCGTGTGTGTGTGTGTGTGTTTTGAAATGGGGGGCTTGAATGACAAGCTTAATCTTGGTTTGAATGTCAAACGTTGATTAGGTGACTTTGTTTGAAAAGACGAGCGTTTGAATGACAAACGTTGGTTTGAGTTTGAAATGAGCGTTTGCGTGGCAAACGTCGACTTTGAGTTGAAATGAGCGTTTGCGTGGCAAACGTCGATTTTGAGTTGAAATGAGTGATTGCGTGGCAAACGTCGACTTTGAGTTTGAAGTGAGCGTTTGCGTGGCAAACGTCGACTTTGAGTTTGAAAAGAGTCATTGTTAACGATTTTTACGAGAAAAATGCGTATTAAATGATTTTAAGTGTCAAATGGCGGCTTTGAGTTTGAAGATGAGCGTTCGGAGGCCGAACGTCATTTCGCGCTGAAAGAGAGTTCGACGGACGAACTCCGGTTTTGAACCGGGCATTACATTGTTAACGATTTTTACGGGAAAATGCGTATTAAATGATATGCGATCAACGAATCGGGTTGCGACTGACTTTTGAAAAGTAAATACTATCACAATCCAAACGGATCGGACTTGTAAATGACAAAGATTTAAAGCGGTGTCAACGGAATCGAACGATCCGAATCGTAAATGACGATCAACGAGGCCAAACGGCTCGGAAGTGTAAATGACGATCAACGAGGCCAATCGGCTCGGAATTGTAAATGACGATCAACGAGGCCAAACGGCTCGGAATTGTAAATGACGATCAACGAGGCCAAACGGCTCGGAATTGTAAATGACGTGAAAGTAAACGGAACGGGTCGGAACGCCGCTTTAACTCCGTGATTACTTCTCTTACGGAAAGAGAAGAGGATCGAGGGGCTAAACGTATCGGACCCCGTTAGGACGGGAGGCGTCTACATTTTGACAATGACGTTCGAAACAGCTTATAGCGACCGGCGCGTAAACCGAGACTCGAACGGAAGATTCAGAGAGAGGAGTTATACCTATGGCTAGGGTCGACTCCTTTGGCTCGGGAGGTGTGCACGGACACGGAAAGTTATTCGAAAGGTTGTTTCGAAGTTGTAGGGTGCGTATTTGATCGAAATACGAAGGTTTCACGCGAATCGAGACAAAACGGGAGCTCGGGAGGGGTGGAAACCAGCTGACCGTGGGGTATGTGAGTTTTTGGTGTTTTTTCATCTTCCTTTGCCTTTGACAAAGAACTTCTATTTATAGGGTGAAAATTGCGTAGGAGTCCGGCCGGACTTGACCGAATTTCAGGGGTTTTGGGAATTTTGGGAATCTGAGGACTTGCTGGCAATTTCAGAAAATTGCACAAAGGAGTCCCATGACTTGGCTTGCAAACCAGGGGTATTTTGGTCTTTTGGCCTTGATTTGTGATTGACGAGTGACTAGAGGGAGGTGGCATGCAGACACGTGTCCCGTGACTCACCAAGTGTGGGAGTTCGTTCCTGGGTCCCGCTTTGTCCGTTTTTTAAAATAACAATCGGAAATGTCCGAAACGCCCTGAAAGTGCCGGAAAATGCGTTTTTCAGTGGAAAGCCATACTTTTACGTGAGATGTCACGTGATTGTAAGTACGGGGTTTGACGCTCTGGATGCACGGGCAAGCCCCGGACGCCTCGTTGGCACAAAGAACGGGGAGTTTAACGAGTTCCGGTTAACCTCGAGCGGGCCGCTTAACGGATTTCGGTTAACTTTCTCGACGGATTTGGACGATCCGGATTTGGGTACTTACAGTTAGCCTCTCACGACGTCTCCTCCGAAGGAGGCGGGGTCGTTGAAAAAGATAAGGATCCAAATCGGGACGCCTTACTTTGAAAGAGACCTGTGGCGGTCACCGGGCCGGACCCTTAGCGAAAAGGATTCCTACGTATCCCGAGCGGGAATCAAGCCGATCGTAGTTCGAAAAGGGGCAAGGGCCGCGCATGGGGACCTTGACCTGAGCGAGACCGTTAGGAGGCGTCTAAACCTCGGATAAGACCATTCGCGAGGTACCCGTACCGAATGGAGACTGCAGGAGGCGTCTCGAACCTCGGGGCTTCAAACCTTCGAGGGCGCGTGGCGCCTCAAACCGGAGTTAAGGAAGCCGACGAGGGCTTTCGTGCCTTGGGTGCCGGGCTTATTGTCGCCGCGCTTTATCCTGCCGGGGATGAGCGTTCGGGCCTACCCGGATGGCCGAAGAGGGATTGTTGTGCGGGCTTATTGCGGCCGCCGCCGGTGGAACGGCCGGGCTTACGACCGGCGGCCGGAGATGAATGTTCACTTGCTGAAGTGAAAAGGTGTTCGGGCTTACTAGGATGGCCGAATAGGGATTGTTGCAAGGCGTTCGTACCTTGGGGTTCGGGCTTATTGCAGTTGCCGAAGGTGACCATTTGCAAGGCGTTCGTACCTTGGGGTTCGGGCTTATTGCAGTTGCCGAAGGAGACGGTTTGCAAGGCATTCGTACCTTGGGGTTCGGGCTTATTGCAGTTGCCGAAGGAGAATTGTTGCAAGGCATTCGTGCCTTGGGGTTCGGGCTTATTGCAGTTGCCGAAGGAGACGGTTTGCAAGGCGTTCGTACCTTGGGGTTCGGGCTTATTGCTGTTGCCGGAGATGACTGTTTGCAAGGCGTTCGTACCTTGGGGTTCGGGCTTATTGTGGCCGCTGGGGGAGATGACCATTTGCAAGGCGTTCGTACCTTGGGGTTCGGGCTTATTGCTGTTGCCGAAGGAGACTGTTTGCAAGGCGTTCGTACCTTGGGGTTCGGGCTTATTGCTGTTGCCGGAGATGACTGTTTGCAAGGCATTCGTACCTTGGGGTTCGGGCTTATTGCTGTTGCCGGAGATGACCATTTGCAAGGCGTTCGTACCTTGGGGTTCGGGCTTATTGCTGTTGCCGAAGGAGACCGTTGAAGGTCTTTGGTAAGGGAGTGGAGGTCGGACCGCGAAGGTCGGGATCAATTGTTTGAAATCGGACCGTGAAAGGTCGCGATTGAGGATTGAAATCGGACCGTGAAAGGTTGCGAATGAGAATTGGAATCGGACCGTGAAAGGTCGCGAATAAGAGTTTGAAATCGGACCGTGAAAGGTCGCGATTGAGAATTGAAATCGGACCGTGAAAGGTCGCGGTTGAGAGTTTAATGGTGAGGACCATTTAAATTTTAACGTCGGGAGACGGAATCGTAACTGAAATGTCCGGAGACATGGTTGAACGTTTGAATGTCAAACGTCAACGGATCAATTTAACGTCAGAGACGCAGCGTTAGTGAAAACTAACTGGGAATTTAACGTCTGGAGACGAGCGTTAGTGAAAACTAACTGGGAATTTAACGTCTGGAGACGAGCGTTAGTGAAAACTAACTGGGAATTTAACGTCTGGAGACGAGCGTTAGTGAAAACTAACTGGGAATTTAACGTCTGGAGACGAGCGTTAGTGAAAACTAACTGGGAATTTAACGTCTGGAGACGAGCGTTAGTGAAAACTAACTGGGAATTTAACGTCTGGAGACGAGCGTTAGTGAAAACTAACTGGGAATTATCCTCGGGGGATAGGGCGTTAGAAATGTCTAACTGGGGGAAATTTTACACTTTCGGGGGCCAAAAGTGGTAAAATTGGACTTGCCAAAAGCTGAGGGGCAAAAGGGGCAAAAATTATTCTGGTGCAGTAAGAGTCCGGCCGGACTTTTACTGTTTTTACAGAAACTTTTTAAATGCCGAGGCTGGGGAAGAAAATGGGCATTTCTTCCATTGTTGCCGGCGAGAGAGGAGAGAAAAGAGAGAGAAATCCAACCCAAATTGCAAGATTTGCTCGAATTTGTGAGGGAAAATCGCTATGGAGGGTGAAGGAGGACCAATGGCTCGCCACGGAAGGACCGACGACGAAAGAACTCGATTGGTTCGGACCATTCGAACCACCACTCTCCCATTGAATCCGGCGGAGTTTTATCCGGCGAGGGACCGCCACAACTCCAAGGGAGGGATCGAAAGACAAGTAAGTTCCCTACAAATTCCATTAATTTCAAGAATGTGCATTCTTTTAAATGTTAGAAATTTGTTAGGGATTTACTTAGGGATTTTGGTGCCCGATTTGGGGCTTTTGACTTTGCTATGAATCGTTGTCGAAATTGACTAGGACGTAGTTCAATTGACATCATGGGTAGATGACATAAAAATTTTGGTTGCAAAATTCCATGTCTAAATGCATTTTCCAAAATTAAAGTAACTTTAATTCGGGACGGAGCGAAATTTTCGAAAAATTCGAAAGAATTTGAAAGTTCCGGATTTGACGGAGTTTTCGAAATGATTTTGAAAGTTCCGGATTCGACGGAGTTTTCGAAAGATTTTGAAAGTTCCGGATTCGACGGAGTTTTCGAAAGATTTTGAATATACGTAGGAAATGAATGAGAACCGTATCTCGCATTGCATCCTTTTGACATGCGTTGTTGCATTTTGTTGACGTTGCTTCGTCTTGTTTGTCTCATAGGACAAAGGGATGGTTGATACCCACAACCGTAAGAGTCGGGTGCCTTTGAGGCGGTGCAGCATTGTGGGGCCTTATCCCTGACGTGGCCCGAGAGGGAGAGAGGAGTCCACGACAGCTGGTGATTGACTCCGGCCCGCCGGGTTTATCAGCCGTAGCCGCGACACCGATACGCCGAGGGGCAGTGTCCACGTATGTCGCGCCG
The DNA here is from genome assembly GCA_022495995.1 of Adenophora triphylla var. japonica. Lineage (NCBI taxonomy): Eukaryota > Viridiplantae > Streptophyta > Magnoliopsida > Asterales > Campanulaceae > Adenophora > Adenophora triphylla. Next base: position 314,827 of record JAFEMH010001671.1, read on the forward strand.
AGCGAGTACGTGGGATACGACCCACACTTTCCATTTCCAGATGGGGAGGCAATGGTGACTCCCACGCATTTTGCCGCTATCACCGGGTTGCCGACTCTATGGCAACGCGCCGGTGCGGGTTGATGGTTACACCCCGAGCAGCTTGTCCGGGCTGTCCGGGTTTCGATATTACCGATGCCAGGCTTAGGCATTCGGTACAGCCGATGGAGCATCACTGAGGGCGGTGTCGCCGATTATTGGCCGGGATCCTCGAGGATGACCGCGGAGCGTCCGGCTCGAGGGTTCCTTTTGGTTTGCGCTGCCGCCGACCTTGTTCCCGACTTCCGACACGTCTTGTCACTTCCTCTCGCCCGGGTCGCCGGACATCCGGGATGCCGTGAGGGGGTTTGCGTGGGGGAGGCCGGACCGGCCGAGCTCTACCATTCCCTCGGACAGTTCTCGCGGGAGAGGAGCACTCATTTAGCCGCTTTACGCCCCGTCTTGGATGTAAGTTTACGTGCTTTTTTTTTTCTTCCTTGCCTCTTTTATGTACTCGTATGTATCCGCTTTCAGAAGCCTCGACATAACTTTCCATTCTCTTGGCAGTGTCCGGTGCTACGAGGTATTCAGTCCGCAGGTGCTTGGGATGTAAAGGAGCCGTACCGTCCCCCGTTCCCCGCCTTGCTAGTTTGGCGTAAGAAGGCGAAGAGGGCGGTCTCTTCGAGGGTTGGCACTCGAGTGTCGTACGAGGAGATATCTCCGGCGCCGAACCCGGAGTTCTCCGAGAGGATCCGCTCGACCCGGTGGAGCAGGTTTGATCATGTCGCGGTGCAGACATTTCCCGCGAGACTACACGGCAATGAAGCTCCCGGTGGGACTTCACCGCGACGCCATGTATCCGGGGGAGAGGGTGACCCGTCAAGATAGGCAAGGGGTCTCTTCCATCGTGCCGATGGATCCTCCTTCGTACATGCAAAGATCCCCGGAGATGCCGATGGATTGAGCCGGGAGGGATACCTTCAGTGGTGTGTATTTCACCGAGTACATCATAGCGGGGGCCGCCTATGATGTTTTCTTGAGGATGAGGCCGAGGAGCCCACTGTGTGCAAAGATAGGGAGGGCGAGGTCCCTGGAGGTCCTCGACATTTTCCTGTCCCACGAGCTAGGCTAGCATACGAGGGGCTGGACGGTTCGCACAGGCGACTTGTGATCCCGCTCCCGGCGGAGCCGAGACCACGATACAGGGCGGACCCCAATGCTTCGGTGAGCATCTTTTCTGATTTTCATGGCGAGAGTCTTGTTGGCTGCCTCTACTGCACCATTGGTTTGTGGTCTGTAAGGAGAAGACTTGTGACGTGTGACTCTGAATTCGGTCAGTAGTTGGTCACAATTTCCTTCGAAGTGAGTCCCATTGTCGGAGATGATCTCATTGGGCACTCCGTATCGGCACATGATGTTCTCTCGGATGAACTCGGCCACCTTCCTAGAATTCAGTACCTTGTACGATCTGGCTTCTACCCATTTGGTGAAGTAGTCGACTGCGACTAAAATGAACTCGTGACCATTGCTCCCTGGAGGAGTGATCTTGCCGATGACGTCGATTCCCCATGTGGCGAAAGGCCATGGCGTAGTCATGCAGTAGAGTTCGTGAGGAGGGATGTGATTGAGGTTGGAAAACCGTTGGCATTTGTCGCAGCTTCGGACGAACTGGATGCAGTCTGTTTCCATTGATATCCAATAGTATCCCATACGGAGAATGATTTGTGTCAATGCTCGGGCGTTCATGTGCGGACCGCAGGTTCCGTTGTGAACTTCGTTCATTAGCTCGCTGGCTTTTTCTTTGTTTACACACCGAAGGAGTGGCCCTTGGTGGCGCTTCTTGTACAACATACCCCCCAGAATGACGAAATGGGATGCCAGGCGTTTTAATGCCATCATGTTTTTGGCTTTGATCCCTTCTTTGTATTTTCCATCTTCATTTGTGAAGGAAGCTTCTCCGCTTTGGAGGTACTGGTAAATTTGATTATACCAGGGTTCGTCGATCGTTTCTTTTTCTTTTTCGATCTCACAGCAATAGGCGGGTGTTTCCCGTCTGCCTATTCTGAGGGGTTTTACTGCTTTTCCCTCGGGAATTTCGACAAGAGAGGCGAGGGTTGCCAGGGCGTCTGCGAAGCGGTTCCTGTCTCTTGGCAAATAGTGAAAAGAGATGTCCTTGAACTGAGCAATGAGCTCCTCCATGTACGCGTGGTACTTCTGAAGGCCAGAATCTACCGTCTTCCATTTGTTGGATACTTGATTGATGATCAATGCTGAGTCTCCATATACATCCAGCTCTGAGATGTTGCGCTCGAGGGCGGCTTCCAAACCTGCTGCACAGCTTCGTATTCTCGCTGCATTGTTGGTTGCTTCAAAATTCAGCTTGATGGCTATGGGAGTATGCTCGTCCTTGGGATCGACAAGGAGCATTCCAATGCCATTCCCCTTCTTGTTGGCTGCCCCATCGAAGAAGAGTTGCCAGCGGTTTGCGCTGTCAAGTGAAAAGATTCCATCGTCCGGAAATTGCGGATCATGACCCTTAGGTTCACCGCTCGGGAAGTCGGCAAGCCGATCCGCCATTACTCGCCCTTTGTTGATTTTCTTACCATGTACTTGATGTCGAACTCACCAGAAGAATGACCACTGCTAGCCGCATCGACAGTGGACGGCTTGTCAAAGAGATATCGGACGGGGTCCACTTTGGAGACCAGAGCACCGAATGCGACCGCATGTAGTGTTTCAGCTTCCCGACTACCCATACCAAGGCGGTACAGTTTTCTCCGATGCCGAGTAGCCGAGTTCACTTCCTTGAAGCTTTCGGCTTACGAAGTAGATTGCATGCTCAACCTTGGAATCTTTCTGTTCTTGTGCCGCATTGCTCCGATAGACGTGTCTCTGTTACTGTCGATACAGGAGTAGTGGCTTGTCTTCATGTGGCGGGCACGTAATTGGGGGATTAACCAAGTAGGTCTTGATTTTCTCGAAAGCCGTCGGCACTCTGAGTCCCATTTGATGTCGGCATTCTTTTCATCATTTGAACATGGGCTCGCAGAGAGATGTCAACCGGTTGATGAAGCGACCGATGTATCGAAGTCTTCCCATGAAGCTCTTCACTTCGTCGTGGTTTGAGGCGGCTTCATGTCGATGATGGCCTTGATTTTCCCGGGATCGGCTTCGATACCTCTTTCGTAACCATGTACCCCAAGACCTTGCCGCGCTGACGCCGAAGGTGCACTTTGCCGGGTTCAACCTCATGGAGTGTTTTCTCGAGTCTCGTTGAAGAACTTCCTCGCATCCGTCATGTGCCGCATGTCCGATCCCTCGAGTGGATGATCATGTCGTCGACATATACTTCGATTTCTTTGTGAATCATGTCATGGAAGAGGGCCGCTGCAGCCTCGCCGGTAAGTAGCCCCAGCCGTTTCTTAGACCGAACGGCATGACCGTGTAATGCATGTCCCCATGGAGTGGTGAAGGCGCCTTGGCCTCGATCCTCCTGACATCTTGATCTCGGTTGTATCCAAAGAAACCCGTCCACGAAGGACTTTACTTTGAAATTTGCCGTGGTGTCGACTCAAAGATGTCGATGTTAGGCAATGGGAAATCATCCTTAGGGTCGGCCTTGTTGAGATCCCGAAAATCCACACAAAGATTCGACCTTTCCATTGGCCTTGGTGACCGTCACGATGTTGAGAGCCAAGTCGGGTACTCAATCACTCGATGAAACCAACTCGGAGCATTTTCTCAATTTCTTCTTTAACTTGCAAGGACCACTCGGCTTCGATCTTGCGCAGCCTTCCGTTCGATGTGCTCGATTCGGGATCCAGGGGAATTCTCGTGCTCCACGATTGAGGGATCGAGTCCCGGCATGTCCCGATATGACCAGCGAACACGTCAACATACTCCCGAGGAGGTTTATCGTGGCTTCCTTTTCGCATCGGCGAAGAAACCGCCCACTTGTGTCTCTTTAGGCTCTTGCACCGACCCTGTGTTCACTTTGGTCATAACCTCTTCTACAACTGGGCCCGGTTGTCCTTTTGGTCAACTACACGCTCGAGAACTTCTTTAATGTATTGTTCGTTTAATGTGTCTCGCTTCTTTATCAATTGAGTTATTAACGTCTTTTAAGTTGTTTGTTAACTTATCGCTTGTTAAAGTGGCAATGAGAGGATACTCCGAAAGGTCGACTTTTCATTACACAAGAACGGGAATACATGATTGGCTACAACATTATAGTCCTCCGGCGTAAGGCCGCTGGATGACTCGCAGGACTGGACTCGACAAGGACTCGACTCAAAGGGTTTGAGACCGGGTTTAGTGGAGATGTGGGTGCGGGCCCGCCTTGTCTTCCACTCGCCCGGCTTGCCCTCGTCCGGTGAAAGTTACCCAATTCTTCAGCGGCATTGCCTGGATGCTTCGAGGAGGGTGCGGATCGAGAGGCTTGGCTCCCCGCTGTCCCTATCATGGCGATCATGCCGTTGTCTGAGCCCCGCCGATCAAGTTGGGCAACTCCATGACTTCTTCAAACGTACTCTCGTAGAGCCGGTCCACCGAGAGCGTCTTCTATGAATTCTGGTTCCTTCGCTTTGGATTTACCGTCTCGAATGTGGCCTCGACGGCCGATCCGAACAACTTGTTTCCCATGGAGAGTACCCCGAGTTGCTCCTCCAAGTCTCGGGATTCCTTTGAATGTGTACTCATGCCGGACTGTGGTGGCAGCTGGTCCAGGTAGAGCCGTGATGTCGAGGAACGCTCCCCTTATCGGATTAGCTTGAGTCCTCTCAAACGCTGAGGTCCCGTGCTAGCCGTTCCATTCTTTCTCGTAGTCTTGGCGTTGACTATCCCTCGCTTCTTTCTCATCTTCATCAGCTTCCACCGTCGGCCCCCTCGCTCCGCTGCCTCCTTCGTCGGTCCCTCGCCCGCTTCGGTTCCCTTGCCGGTCCCCTCGCCCGCCGTCTCCTCGCGTGAAGTAAATGAGCGAGGTCAAAGCCGTAAGGTCGGAGATTGGGTGTGCCGTCGGAGGTTCCCTTGTGGGCCGTCGCCTTGGTGCGGGCGAGCCTTTGTCTTCCTTGATGTCACCCGGTGTTGGCACGTAGCCAAGCCCCCCGGACCGTGGTGTGGTCCTTGACTTCAATAACTTGGTGCCGGCCTTGCAGCCTTTTTGCCGAGCCCCGCCCCGGGATGAAGTTCATGAGTTTCATCATCCTCATGGCGGGAGGAATCTCGATCGTGAGACAAAGGGAAGGTCCACGTTGCATATTTGGATCTTGAGGTCTCCGTGAGTGAATCCAAGCTAATGGCATGTCATCATTATGCTTGATTTCCAACACCGGAATGTCGTTGGTGCCGGTCCCCTCGGTGGTGACGCCGTCGCCGTAGACCGTGGTTAGCTCGCCTTGCATGAACTTGAGGCACCGATGAAGGGTGGATGCCACGCCATTGATTTGATGCAGCTGTGGACGCCCAGATGGCCGTGAAAGTGATTGGAATGTCCAACACTTGGAATTCGGTGGGGATCACCCGCTTGCCGAACCGTATGTTAAGAGTAGCAACCCCGAGAACCGTACGGAAGTAGAGTCATAGGCCTCGACAAAGGTGGACTCGAAGGCTTAAGATCTCGCGGGCTTCGATGTCAAGGTGTCCATCATCTTGGCGGGCAAGACATTCATTCCGGAACCTCCGTCTACCAACACGCGAGGAAGACGACGCCGTCCACTGGACCGTGATGTAGAGCGGCTCATTGTGATCGCCCCAAATTTTGGAAGATCCAAATCTCGTGAAGGTGATAATGTTGCCATAGTGGATGTTACCAATCATCTAAATGACTTCATCTCGGGGTCAAGGCCCACTGGGACCATGGTACGGGCCAGCTTTCCTCTAGCTTCGAGCTTGTGAGGATAAGAGGAGGTGAGCAGAGACCAAAGGGAAATGTTCGCCCGAGTCTCGCTTGAGCCGAGTGAGGATCGGGTCCTCTTTCAAGGAACTTGCGTCTTCGGGCCGGCCGGACCGCACTCGCTCCGTCGGCTTTTTGGTGGCCTTAGGTGGTAATGCATGGATTTGACCCGATCGGGTTAGAACGCCGACATCGTGTTTGGTCCCTTCGAATGTGCCGCTCCGAGTTGAGCCATAGTTAGAGGAGGATTCCTCGTAGCATAGGGCCATGCGTCTTCCCTCAACTCATTGATTGTGGATGAATTCCTGAGCTTCGGCAGCCTTGACGGATTCTCGTCCCAGATACCGGCTTCGGTGCCTCTCAAGGGGAGGTAGCCTACGCTTGACGCAGCTTGTTCGAATGTCGCCGCACAACAAAGGGTTGCCTCGAATTGAACCGTGCGTCGCCGACCCTCCTGGGAGGTTGGAGAGTTCTCGGCTCAAGCGAATGGTCTCCTTGATCTCTTCACGGTATATCGCGTTCCTTTCCTTCTTGCCGAGCATACTCAGGGCACCGGAGTCGGGCCCGGCGATACTCGTGGTTGGCTAGTTTTCCTCCACTCGGGCCCAGATCAACCTTCTTGCAAATGAGCCTCGCGTCGAGAGTTAATGCCTCGCGTTTCTTCCCATGTGAGAATATCCAAGGCTTCCTTGAACCGCGTGCGGCAGCCTAGGTAAACCTCCATTGGGGAGAGTTTTCTTCTCGATTTATCTCGAGTGGCGGGTATGTCGGAAGGTGAGTACACGGCTTCCCGAACATCTCGCCCATGTGACCGGTTGCCGTCCCAGCTTGATCGTTTCGTAAACGAAGGCCGTAGATTGTGGAATTTCCCCGAGTAGTTGCTCGAGACGAATTTCCATCCTCCTCCTCGTTTTTAAATAGACCTTCCTCCCCGAGTTGGCCTTTCAATTTGAGTGCGGAAATGATCCGTTCCCATCCTCCCAGACCCTCGGGAGTCCGGTTTTGTTGACTTCATGCCCGGCTTGGAAGAGAATGGTTTCATCGTCTTCATCGTCGCTTTCACAGAGAACTTGCTTTCCTCGGGAAGGTAAGCGCCGGGATTCGTTCCGCCGTGTCGTTCCATCTCCTAGGTCATCGGGACCGTTGACCACCCTTGGCCGGCAAAGAGGGGGTTGGATGAGAACAGACGGTAGTCCGAGAAGTTGCCATGGGCAAAACTCCCGAGGTCGAACCGGTCTAGAGTGGCCTCTAGCTTTCTCGTCCGAAGCCGCCCGTGACACTTTAAGGGCTTGGTCCCCGTAGGTCTTTCGAGCTTGGTCTTCGTCCCAAAGACGACTTTCTTGAGCGGCTAGCTCCATGAGAGCTTTCCTTGCGAGACCTAGGCGCCTCCGTAGGTGCGCATCGTCCGGCTAGTGTCCGTAACCGTGATTACATTCAAATCGCCGAATGGCGGGAATACTTGGAGTACATTGACGAAGGAAGTCGGGCCGGGACATTCCATGCGGCCTTCCTTGATCTCGATCACCAAGAAGTTTGCCCATATCTCGTTGATTGACCCCACGGGGTATTGAATTCTCGCAATGTTGACGGTCTCGTGATCTCGCTCGATCGCCAAGTCTATCAAAGCTAGCAATCGATTGGCGTGATATCTCGAATCCGGGCCGTGACGGCTAGGAGCAGACCGAACCGAAGCATGTTGATGCCGAGGTGGTCATTTCCTCGTGTCGGAAGCCGACTCGCCTTGCGGGGAAGGCCTTCACGCATGTTTTCGGGTGGCCGGTAGAAGCGTTCCCGAGGTTGATCTCGACTTGTAGCAGGTGAGGAGCTTGGTCTCCTTTGCCGTTGCCCTCGCCTCGCGGCGCTGAGGGTATAAGCTTGACCGACGGCACGGGCCGGTTGCCACCGGGCCGGTACTTGGAAGTAGGGATGAGCTCGAGCTCGCTTGGCCAAGGCCTCGTTTACCATGAGCAGCAATATCGAGGGTGACCTTGGTGTGGCAGACCGATAACAAGAACGGGTCCTCGCTTCATCAGATACCCGGAATAGATGATATTGACGAAGTCGCCGTCATTCACTTGATCGAGGGATTCCTCGTCGCGTGAATCACGTGCTTCCAATTGTCTGGATAGCCGTCTGCAGACTGACGCTGAGCTTGACAATTTCCATGGTATTGGAACCTTGGTCGTAGGTGACCCGATCGGGAAGGAGTTCCGTCCTCAAAACCGAGCATGTGAATGCGGAGGTCTCGCTGCGGGTCCGCGCGCGTCCTCGACTCCGGAGAGTCCAGATTCATCGTCATCCGATCGCTCAATCTGTGTGTATGGACGTATTGCGTCCAAAGTTGCGTTGCCGGAGCGGCTAGGAAAACATCATGCTCTTCGTTGGAGAAGAGGGGTGCAATGGTAGTTCCTCGTGGAGGACGCCCCATACAACTTCCATGCATTCATCACGAGAATGACGGTGCTTGTTGACCTTGATCACAAAACCTCTTCACTGCGGGGCCAGAGTTTGTTTGGAGAATGCCGACGAATCTCCGATTGGAGACTCGGGGTTTATGTGCCCGTATCATGGCGATATTCGCCGTTTCCTTCCACCCGCTCCAAGTGTTGGAAACGACAGCTTGAACTTGATGTATCGGACCGCTCTGTGGTCCGCCCGCTCGAGTACGTTTACATAGTTAGCATCTCCGACTCGAGGGATTCTCGATGAGATTTGCCCCGATAGTCCCTTGGTTGATTCGAAGGAGGTAACCCCGTGCCCGAGTGCGGACATCGTTGCCATCTGTTTCGCTTCGCTTTCCTATGAGGAAACCGTCCCTGATGACTTCAAGATCTCCCCGTCGGTTGATGAACTTGACGCATTGATGGAGAGTGGAAGCTATGGCTTTCATGTGGTGTAGCCAAGGGCGTCCCAAAAGAGCCGTGAACTCGGATGGAATGTCCATCACGTGGAATTTTGCCGGCACCATTTGGGTTTCGAACCAAAGTTCCAGAGTCACCGTCCCCGTGATGGGACGAGACGAGTTGTCGTAGGCCTTGATAGTCCGAGTAGACGGTATCAAATGGCTTTCATGGATGCGGAGAGCTCGCATCATGCCGAGAGGGAGGACATTAACGGCTGACCCGTTATCTACCAATACTCCGGGAGTGATATGGTGTTGAGTTTGAGAGTGATGTACAGAGCTTCGTTGTGCCCCGAGGCGTCTCTCGGTAAGTCTTCATCACGTAATGTGATCATGCCGCCATACAGCGGGAGTCGTAGATCTCGTCTCTATCCGTAGAAGGAGAGTCATCCAGCCCATCCGTTTCCCGTCTTCCTCTTGCGAGGTAAAGCCTTCGCTGAACCTCGTGGAGTATGTTGAGGCCGCCCGTGGCGGTTGCCGCCCTTGGTTAGCACATTGATCGAGTGCGATCGCTAAGCCGACCTTGATCTTCCTTTACCGGTCCGGCTCTAAGCCGGACAAGTTGAATCTTGGCCGATCCCGCTGAGGGTTAGGCTTCGACCGGCGCAAGACTATCAAGATCCGAGGTATTCCGGTGTTCCGTGGTCTCGACTCGGTTTCACCTGGACTTTTCGGCTTTCCCACCCCCGTTTGCTCTAGAGCCGCATGGCCCGGAGGCAAAGAGGACTGGCCGGGAGTACAAGACGTAGTAGTCGAACCTCCCGAGGGTTCTCCAAGTGTACCTACACCGGTATCTCCGGCCGTATCTTTCTCTCGCCTGCCGTTGAGAGGATTTCTTCTTCTCGTTTCCTGAGGATTGCTCCCTGCAGTTTCTCGAGACTCGTACTGTGCAAAGTGGAGTACCACAAACATCGTAGCCGATGTGAACATTAGAGGAGGATCCACCGAAAGAGGCGGAGAAACCGGTTCTCGTAGCACACTTCTTGGGCACCCACTCAATGGAGTTCACGCCGTTATTATTCGGAAAGGGATTCCCGATCGTATTGGGCCCACGGGGCGCTCTAACTTGCCTTCTTCTATCAAGTTCTCGGGATTTCGTATCGTAACCCCAAACAACTTGTCGCGGTATGGCCGTGATACCGATGGAAGGCGCAAGATTTGCTCTTGTCCGCATTGGCTACGGAACTTTGGGTTTGTAATTGGCCACGGGCTTAAGGAGACCCTCCTTGATTAGCCCTTCCAAAGATCTTGCTCAATGGCATGTCCAACTTGTCGAAGTGTACGGCAGCCGCTTCGAGTAGAACCGCTGCTTTGCGGACCGGGTTTCGTTACCCGACCGTTGTCCCCGATGGACGTAGTCGACAGACGTATCTTTCCTTTGCCGGGGCCGGTGCAGATTGAATGCACTGCTGAGCGGTATTCGTACGGCCGTGGCAAGAGCCAACTTTTCCTTGAGATCCTTCTCGAACCGTGAGCCGGCATTGACCATGGCCCGAGATCCGGGAAGAAATTGTGATCGATGAGAGTTCTGATGGACGGTCTCAAGCAAGACTTTGGAAGATCCGCATCCGTTCGTCTTTGGAGAGTGGCTCCATGATTTCGGAGAGTTTCCAGCCTCCATCTCTTGTAGAATTCCCCAACACTTTCATCCGCTTCGCTCGCTGGTGATTAAGTCCTCGCGACTTGTTTCCCACTCTAAGTCGGGATCTCGTACTGCTCCAGAAGATGTTACCGATCTCGTTCCTGTGTGCGGCGATCCGCAGCTCGACCCTCGAAACCATCGTAACGCCGAGCTTTTGAGCGTATGCCGGAAGTGGTCGGCCATTTGCCGGAGGGTTGCTCCTTTTGCTCTCATGCCGAGAACGTAAGTGTCGACGTGCGTTTGAGGACATTCGGTTCCATCGAATCGGTCCATCTCCGGCATTCCGAACTTGGCAGGGAGAGGCGTGACCATTCCCGGATCTCGTGGATTTGAACGTTTCCTCGCTTGAGCCGCTCATGGTGGCTTTCTGTGTCTTTCATCTCGCTCGACCATCCAGCTAAGGTCGGGTCCAGCAAGGACCGTGAGGCTCACACGGTGCTACCACGTGAGCGGTAGTGATTGGAGGTGGAAGGCTTGGTATATGAGAATATACGGGAGCCTTTTCGAATCAGACGGGGTTTGTCCCCGGTGTTTAGGGATTCGTGTATAGGCAACGGGACGAACCCGGAGGGTACCGAGGGATATTGGCATCCTCGAGATGGTCCAATGGGTGCGCCGGTGATATTGAGTGATGGGTGTAGCACCGGGCCGACCAAAATTGACAGTGGTTGCTCCGAGAGGTGGCAACATGGAGCCTAGGTCGGCCGTTTCCTTGGTTGGAAGGCATCCCGTAAGTTGGCGGGGAGGAACCCGATTGAAGGTTTGGTGAACCGGTTTTGGGGAATCGTCATCCTCTACCAGACAAAAGTACCGTCTCGACCGGGGATAGCCGCTATACCACGCTCATTCGAAGCCGTACCACGAAATTCTCGCCGATCTTCTTCGCCTCTTGTGAACCTCACAAGCCCGTGATGGCTTCTTCCAATGTCATATCTCGCACGGTGGCGGGGTCCTTCCCCGTCACGATTTCTAGTGAGCTAGACATGTCGGAAATACCGGGCCGAGGGAACCGAGGGAACCGAAGAACCGTCTCGACGCCGCCGTTACCGTGATCCCGGCAAGGCGCTCGACCCGGAAATCCGAACCACTTTCTCGCCGCTAGTGGAACGAAAGGAAGGGTTTAGGCTTCGAAAAGGGTATTTGGCTCAAGGTTTTCGGGCTTGTGCAATGTGCGCTACCGATTAAAGTTTACTTAAAGCGCGTTTTCTCGTAGTCCTAATTGGTTGGAAAAGAGCGTGTCTTCTTTTTCGCAACTAATCCTAGAGCTCTAATCGCCGGATCTCATCACTACGCTTATAAGCCCCTCGTTTCCATCAGATCATCTTTCTCAGACGGACTATCCCGAGCGAGGTCCGATAAGGCAAGCGAGTTCCACCGACAAAGGAAAAAGTGAACTTAAGGCTAGCCGATCACGCAAACTTTCGACGTGTGCGGCGTGACGGGCCACGGCCGAGGTCAACGTCCTTAAGTTAAGGCGGAGTCGTGCCAAAATTTGGGCATGACCTCTCCCGACTCGCTTGTGCGAGAGACCTTTAGCTTTTAGCGTTGGCCAAGTTGTGGCCGGCACGGTACATACGGGCGAGGTTTGGTGACACGGCGTCACATTGAACCTTCTGGTATATTTTTCGCAGAGCTCCGCGTCAAAGTCAAGGCCGAAGAGCTCAAAGACTTCGGGTCGGGAACGACCTTTGGTCTCAAACTCTCGAGCTTGACTCGAGCAGCCCGGCGTAAAAAACATACACTTAGGCTTTATGACACGAGCTAAGCCAAAAACCAACCGGTCTTGGACAAAGTGTGACACAAAGGAGTGCATGGCTTACACGGGCTAGGATGGGATGTTTGGGACGACCCCGCGCGCCCGAAAGGCATCTCGCGTGCCAATCGGAGCGCAACCGATAAGGCCATCCCGGGTTAGGGACGTAGTGTGCGTACCGAGGCGCAAGTGCACGTGAAGTGCGGTGTTCCGAGGCAAAGAAGCGCGCGTAGTGTGCGGTCACTAAAATTCTTTTTCTCGAGTAAAACAGAGATTTTTTTCGTAATGTGTCTTAAAGAATTTATGATGCACAGCTCAAAAGACAAAGATGAAAATCAAACATGAATGGGAATGCACAAACATGGTAAGATTTTGAAAAGTTGACAATGTAATGCCTTTTGAAAAACCGTTCGAGGTTTAAAGTCACACACACGAAAACGAGGAAGGGTAAACGAAAGTTTGACTCCACGGAAGGCTTTTAGAAAACAACTAGTTTTGAAAAAGTATCTTTTCCCCAAATGAGTCGCCAACCGAAATTACCCGATCTTTTCGCGCGGGCGCGGCGGAAAAGGCGGTTGTCTTTCGCGGGGGTCAGTGTCTCGAGACCTCGCTTCACGGGAAGGAGCAGAATGAGGAGTCGCCACGCGGTTTTGTATTTTGAGCCCAAACGTTGAGAAACGGCTATTGCGTAAAATGGTGTCGTTTTTATTGGTAGCAAAAACTTAGGAAAAGGCTTTGAAAACGGGATCATTTTTATTGGCAAGAAAAACGAGTAAAAAGCTTTTTTAGTACCAGAGATTGTTAGGTTCGGAGGTCGTTACGCGGGTAGAGTATGACGAGATCGCCCGAAACGCCTCGCATGACGAGTCTTTCTACCTTTCTCGAAATCCTGTGTGTGTGTGTGTTTTGAAATGGGGGCTTGAATGACAAGCTTAATCTTGGTTTGAGTGACAAACGTTGATTAGGTGACTTTGTTTGAAAAGACGAGCGTTTGAATGACAAACGTCGGTTTGAGTTGAAATGAGCGTTTGCGTGGCAAACGTCGACTTTGAGTTGAAATGAGCGTTTGCGTGGCAAACGTCGACTTTGAGTTGAAATGAGCGTTTGCGTGGCAAACGTCGATTTTGAGTTTGAAAAGAGTCATTGTTAACGATTTTTACGAGAAAAATGCGTATTAAATGATTTTAAGTGTCAAATGGCGGCTTGAGCTCAAGATGAGCGTTCGGAGGCCGAACGTCATTTCGCGCGTTTTGAAAGAGAGTTCGACGGACGAACTCCGGTTTTGAACCGGTCATTACATTGTTAACGATTTTTACGGGAAAAATGCGTATTAAATGATATGCGATCAACGAATCGGGTTGCGACTTGACTTTGAAAAGTAAATACTATCACAATCCAAACGGATCGGACTTCAAAATGACAAGATTTAAAGCGGTGTCAACGGAATCGAACGATCCGGAATCGTAATGACGATCAACGAGGCCAAACGGCTCGGAAGTGTAAATGACGATCAACGAGGCCAAACGGCTCTAATTGTAATGACGATCAACGAGGCCAAACGGCTCGGAATTGTAAATGACGATCAACGAGGCCAAACGGCTCAGAATTGTAAATGACGTGAAAGTAAACGGAACGGGGTCGGAACGCCGTTTTAACCCGTGATTACTTCTCTTACGGAAAGAGAAGAGGATCGAGGGGCTAAAACGTATCGGACCCCGTTAGACGGAGGCGTCTACATTTTGACAATGACGTTCGAAACAGCTTATAGCGATCGGCGCGTAAACCGAGACGGAACGGAAGATTCGTAGAGAGGGAGTTATACCTATGGCTAGGGTCGACTCCTTTGGCTCGGAGGTGTGCACGGACACGGAAAGTTATTCGAAAGGTTGTTTCAAGTTGTAGTGGTGCGTATTTGATCGAAATACGAAGGTTTCACGCGAATCGAGACAAAACGGAGCTCCTAAGGGTGGAAACCATGGACCGTGGGGTATGTGAGTTTTTGGTGTTTTTTCATCTTCCTTTGCCTTTTGACAAAGAATCTTCTATTTATAGGGTGAAAATTGCGTAGGAGTCCCACTGACTTGGACCGAATTTCGTGGGTTTTGGGAATTTTGGGAAACTGAGGACTTGTTGGCAATTTCAGAAAATTGCACAAAGGAGTCCGGCCGGACTTGGCTTGCAAACCATGGGTATTTTGGTCTTTTGGCCTTGATTTGTGATTGACGAGTGATTAGAGGGAGGTGGCATGCAGACACGTGTCCCGTGACTCACCGTGGCGTGGGAGTTCGTTCCCCGGTCCCGCTTTTGTCCGTTTTTTAAAATAACAACCGGAAATGTCCGAAACGCCCTAAAGTGCCGGAAAATGCGGTTGTGGAAAGCCATACTTTTACGTGAGATGTCACGTGACAAGTACGGTTTGACGTCGGATGCACGGGCAGCCCCGGACGCCTCGTTGGCACAACAACGAGGAGTTTAACGAGTTCCGGCACTCCGGGAGCGGGCCGCTAACGGATTTCGGTTAACTTTCCGACGGATTTGGACGATCCGGATTTGGGTACTTACTGTATAGGATTCATCGTAGTCATCGAATATCCGACATGGTTGTCCAATATTGTGACCGTCACCAAGGCCAATGGGAAGGTGCGCCGCCGTGTAGATTTCCGAGATCTCGAAAATGGCCACCCCCAAAGATGATTACCCCTTGCCAAACATAGACATCCCGGGTGGACTCCACCGCCAACTACGAAGTCAAATCCTTCGTTGATGGCTTTGCGTGCTACAACCGCATCAAGATGGCCGAAGAAGACCAAGAAAAGACAAATTCCTCTTCACCACACCGTGGGGAACTTATCGCTATACAAGCAATGCCATTTGGGCTCAAGAATGCCGGGCTACTTACCAAAAGGCAAATGACCGCGCTTTTCCATGACATGATCCACAAGGAGATTGAGGTCTACGTAGACGACATGATAATCCACTCCAAAGGCGAGGACGGACAAAGACTTTGTTGACCCGCGAAAGTTCTTTTCGAGAGGCCGAGACAACATTCCATGAGACTAAACCCTGCCAAATGCACCTTCGGAGTGACAAGGGGAAAAGTGCTTGGGTATATGGTCACTGAGCGAGGTATCGAAGTTGACCCCGAAAGATCAAAGCCATTATGGACATGAGGCCACCTCAAACCTGCATTTAAGTCAAGAGCTTTATGGGTAAACCGCAAGACATCACCCAAGCTTTGCCAACCGCCTGACCACTATGTGCGAACCCATCTTCAAGCTTATGAAGAAGAATGTAGATACAGAGTGGACCGAGGAATGCCAGGATGCCTTTGACCAGATCAAAGCA
The DNA here is from genome assembly GCA_022495995.1 of Adenophora triphylla var. japonica. Lineage (NCBI taxonomy): Eukaryota > Viridiplantae > Streptophyta > Magnoliopsida > Asterales > Campanulaceae > Adenophora > Adenophora triphylla. The sequence continues at coordinate 330,377 of JAFEMH010001671.1, forward strand.
TACTTAGTACGTCCTCCAGTACTATGCCCCCCACATAGACAAAAACCTCTTCTGCTCTATCTCACTGTCACTGATACGGCAATTGGGGCTATGCTTGCTCAGGAGAAAAAGGACTCTCGGGTAGAGAATGCAATTTACTTTGTCAGCCGAAAGCTGCAGGGAAGTGAGCTCAATTACTCCGCATGTGAAAAGACCTGTGCAGGACTGGTCTGGGTAGTCGGCAAGTTGAAGCATTATATGCAAGCCCACCCTGTGAATTTGGTCTCAAAAATGGACCCCATCAAGTACATCTTCGATAAGCCTTCCCTCTCGATGCGTCTAGCAAAGTGGTCCTTCTTCTTAGCAGAGTACGACATCAGCTACGTGACCAGAAAAGCCATCAAGGGTCAAGCATTGTCAGACCACCTGGCAAACTTCCCCAGTAATGAGGACCGCGGGCCTGAACCCCAATTCCCAGATGAAGGGATCTTCACAGTCGAGCCTGAAAATTGATGGCAGCTTTTCTTTGATGGAGCTGCTAACAAAAGAGGAAATGGCGTAGGGATGCTATTGGTCGATCTGAAGGATGAGCATACACCCATAGCCCTCAAGCTGAACTTCCCTGCCACGAACAATGTCGCCGAGTACGAAGCCTGGATTGCTGGTTTAGAAGCTGCCCTAGAAAGGAATGTCAAGGAGCTCGAAGTTTATGGAGACTCAGCCCTGATCATCAACCAGGTCTCCAACAAATGGAAGACTGTGGACCCTAATCTTCAGCGGTATCATGCCCATATGGAGGAGTTAAATCGGACAGCCGTAGAAGTGACTTTCCACTACTTGCCAAGGGAAAAGAACAGATTCGCAGATGCCCTAGCTACTTTAGCCTCACTGGTAGAGATCCCCGAGGGAAAAGCCATAAAACCCTTCAGAGTGGGTAGAAGAGAAGCCCCAGCTTTCTATTGTGAAGTAGACCTGGAACCCGAGCCTATCAAGGAACCGTGGTACAATCAAATTTACCAGTTCCTCAAAGATGGAGAGTCAGCTTTCAAAGATAAAGAAGGTAGACCAAAAGAAGGTGTCAAAGCCAAGAGCTTGCAAGCCCTGAAAAGGTTGGCCTCCCATTATGTCATTCTAGGAGGCAACTTGTACAAGAAGCGGTATCAAGGACCACTCCTCTTATGCGTCACTCAAGAAAGGGCCAAAGAATTGATGACTGAAGTCCACAATGGTCCCTGCGGTCCTCATATGAATGCTAGAGCCCTGATGCAAGTAATCCTCAGAATGGGTTACTACTGGATTTCCATGGAGACAGACTGTATTCAGCATGTCTGAGCGTGCGACAAATGCCAACGGTTTGCCAACCTCAACCACCTCCCGCCTCATGACCTGTACTGCATGACGACTCCCTGGCCGTTTGCAACTTGGGGTATTGACGTGATAGGGAAGATAGCCCCGGCAGGAAGCAATGGGCATGAATTCGTATTAGTGGCAGTCGACTACTTCACCAAGTGGGTAGAGGCCAAGTCCTACAAGGTCCTCACTTCCAAGAAGGTAGCCCAGTTTATCAAAGAAAACATCATGTGTAGATACGGGGTGCCCAATGAGATCATTTCTGATAATGGGTCATACTTTGAAGGGGACTGTGGTAGATTGCCGTCGTAGTTCAGGATCACTCGCCACAAGTCATCCCCGATGCACTGCACCAATGGATCCGTGGAAGCTGCTAATAAGACGCTCGAACGGATCATCCGGAAAATGGCCACTCGTGGTCGTGATTGGCCCGAAAAGCTGCACCTAGAACTCGGGGCTACGTAACGTCTCTAGAACACACAGGAGAAACCCCTTTTGCCCTAACTTACGTGATGGAAGCAAGTGTTACCAAAGTGGAGTTGGAAATCCCGTCATTGAGGTCCTCCCGGAAAACAGTGTCAACGAAGTAGAATGGTTGCGTGGCCAGCGACATGACGAGTTGGCCCCCGCCGACGAAAGAAGGCTTAAAGCCATGGAGCATACCCGAGCCTATCGTAGGCGAATGGCCGCAGCATTTGACAAAAAGGTCAAGGCCCGAGACATCAAAGAGGGTGACTTAGTGCCGAAAGTAAAGCCCCTACCGTGCAGACAACCCCCCGGGAAAATGGGAACCCGTTTGGATCGGCCCGTATGTGGTGCGTAAGATACTATCTGGGAGGAGCCATGAAACTTGCAGACTGGACGGCAATCCCTTTGTCCACCCAAATAACGGTGATAAGCTTCGAAGGTACTATGTCTAAGAAATAAAAGAAATAATAATAAAAAAAAAGAGAAAAAAATATATTAGTGCAAAAAGAGTAATGCCCAAACTAGGCCGAAAACCCAAAAAGGGCGGTCTAGGCAAAAACAGGGTTGCACATAAAAAATCTTAGTGCAAAAAGAGTAATGCCCAAACTAGGCCGAAAACCCAAAAAGGACGGTCTTGGCAAAAACAAAGGGCCGCACATAAAAAAATAGAAAAAGAGTTCACCGTAATGAACTACGAAGACCTGAGCCCCTTAGTCTTTCTTGTAAAAGGGGAACGTAGGCAGCCATTTATGGTTCGGTCTAAACAATAAAAAAATAAAGGGCATTTCAGTTTCCATAAAAACGGGCCCCAAATCAATAAGACATTTAAGTTTTCATGAAATTGTGTCTTGATTAATTTCTAAGATAATATCTCTTGTTCATTACAAGTTAAAAATTTCTTGATTAGTTCAAGCACGGTCTACTCTTGACTCGCTAACCTCGCTACAAAGATCTAAAATACAATAAAATGCCTAATAAAAACTACCGTGTTTGCAAAATGGCAATAAGGGAATCCTAAGAAAAGATCTCGATCGCTCATCATTCGGCCGAGTCTTCTTTGGTCTTCTTCCCTTTACCTCGACCCCGTCGAGTGTTCTTTCTCTTTTCTCTATAATGTCGGTCTCCCTCATTCCAACCTCGTGTATCCTCACCGGAGCCTCTATCAAACTCGTGTCAATAAGTGCCTTTCTTATTTCCCGAGCACGAGTCCGCACCTCCTCCTCTCGAGCCTCGCTTAAAGGAGCGACTCTGACAATCTCGTATCAAGCCTCCATATCTCCGATAAGGTCACCCGACCGGTTATGGCGACTCACCTTAGCCTCGGCCTCCTCGAGTCCTACTCGAGCGAGCTCCCAATAAAGCCCGACGTCTCTCCCCCAATATGACCCGAGTCGATTTCCCTCTCGTACCAATCCAAGTAAACAAAGTGGTCAGATGGTACTCTTCCCGCTCCCCGAAGATAGCCCCGGGTGGGAAAGCAAGATAAGTCCAAGCTCGAGAAGAATGAGAAGCCGGATCTCTCATATCAAATGGCACCACCTCCATGGCAGTTATGTCCTCCCACCGCGACTCGCCTCCTCGCCCCGAGTCTCCCTCGAGTCACACCGCCTCGAACCCTCAATATAAGCCTCGACGTCTCTCCCCCAATATGACCTCGAGTCGCTCCCATCTCCCTCTCGTACCAATCCACGTAAGTGCATAAATGGGTCAAAATGGTACTCTTCCTCTCCTTCAAGATAGCCTCAAAAAAGCAAACGGCGTAACCGTCCAAGCCTACTAAAAGACAATGTCTTGTAATTTGTTTTGAGATGGTTTCTTTTGTTGTACTTGTTAGAACAATGAACTTTCGCTTACTAAAACTCATTCCTCCTAATATGATTGCTAGTTCGATAAAAAAAATACGTAAAGAGCAACGCTCAGGCTCGATAGGCCCCGGGACCGCCCGGATACCAGGAACCGTTTATGAAACCGTGGTCAGATCGAACCGAACCAAACCGAGGTGGTTTGGTTTGGTTTGGTTTGAAATTCACTATATAGGACAAACCGAGTAATATCCTCCCGGTTTGCAAATTCCTCCAAACCGAACCAAACCGAACCATGTCCACCTCTATAACCTAGCCATCATCGGCTCCCGCCTACCCGGGTCCCGCCGTCAGAGGTGCACCTCTCCGAGAAATCACCCAAGGGCACCGAGTCGGCCAAAGCCCCCGGCAAAGCCCCAAGCCTCTCCCCGCGGCCCATAAAAGTAACACCGGCTCCTGGGTTCCTGCACCTCATGAAATGGTCTCCCTAGCCATCCCGTCAATGCCATGAAAGGTCTCACCCAAAACCAAAGGAACAATGTCCTTCCTGCACTGCAATCTCTGACCATGTCCAAGAGACCACCATGACAGATCCCCACGGACTCAGCGGTGAACAAAGAGGAGAATATGCAGAGGATAAAGGCATCCATAGCCACCGTGGTCACAGCCATAGCCGGAGACCCAAACCTCCGCCCGGATATCGAAAGGTCAATCCCGTCCGGCTATCATCATCCCCTCGGCTTCTTCCGTGAGAGACTTGCAGAAAAGATGCAAGCTTTGCCGCCACCGGCACGTCTTCGATCAACGGAATCGATATAGCCTCAGTTTCTGGACCCCCAATCAAGGCTCGGAAGTCTTCATGCGTTGGGACAATCTCATTGTAGGAAAAGCAGTAAACATGTCTCCGGACATCCCAAAACTCTGCTGCTGCTCTCAAAAGGTCCCAATCGGGCGGGAGATCCCTCAAATGCCATAAAGACTTGATCTTGAAGGAAGAATCAAGCAACCCCTTGTGAGATTGAAAGTTGTATCTCACCCAAGACTGAAGATCGGACAGAAAGCGGTCTCTTTTCCCCCTTTGCAATCTAACGGGCTTCTCCATCGCAAAATGATCAAAGGTGGTGTCTTTAGGTCCAATATGTGCTCGGGGAACAAGCTTGGGACAAGTCTAAGTTGAAAATGAAATGAAATGGCCAAGCCTTGGTTTTATTTTGAAAATAACCACCCAGCACAAGACCGTAAGCCGCACGGCCTCATTTGCTCTCAGACCAGGCCGCACGGCCTCATTTACCTGATGTAAGAGACAATCTGCAGCAACCAAGTTGCTGCCCAAAGGGAGTTTTCACCCCACTTTTCCAACCAAAACCTATACAAAAACATGTTCAAAGACCATCCAAGCATTTATATATCATTATATATCATTTTGGCCCAGATTCAGCCCCAATTTCAAGAAAAAAATCGCCCCGAGGCTCAAGTAATATGCAAATTAATAAAAGCATAAATAGAAAAGCAAATAAAATAGTATTACATTGTTTTCGCCCCATCGGCGCCCAAATAAAGCAAAAAATAAACAAAATGTGCATAAAAACTTGTTCATTGTTTGTTTTTCTTCCTAAGTCAATTCTAGAGACCTCCTAGGCCTCCGATCCTTCTTCTTCATCGTTGCTCAGCTCATAGACGCTCGTCTCTCTCATCAAGTCCTCCGTGTCACTTACATCTGAAAGGTGGACATTATCGTGCTCGTACTCAGCCAGCTGCTCCAAGATGTCAGCATTGGGTCCTCGTCCCCGAGGCATGGCACTGAAAGAGTACTCCGAAGCCGATGAGGTGGATGCTGTGCCCCCGACATGCCTTCTCTTGCGCCCGGGCTCCTGCACGTCCGCCGCCGCCTTTGAAGCGCAGGCTAGCTTCCTCAGAAGGGATCGGCACATGTCTTTCCAGCCCCTGTTTTGCCTGACCAATCTGTCGTAAGTGCGAGCTGGAACCTGAGAAAAAAGAGAAGAAAATCTCAGAAAATCTCAGAATTGCAAAAAGCAAAGAAATCTGAAAAAGGGAAAAGACCCTAAAGTGTACTTACAGTGTTGTCCGACGGCAAGGTATACTGGGGCTCCCTAGCATCGGGGACAGGAATCCTCAACCTCCTCGGTACTCCATGGACCACATAAGACAGGTGCGCAGGAGGGATCGGCGGGTCAGAAGGCTCGGCCTCCCCATATCCCTGAGTAACCGCCAGCTTCACTAGCTTCTGTGGCGTCCTCAGTCGCTGCTCCACAAACACAGCATATAGGGTATCCATATCAAAATACTCCTCGGCGGCCACGCCTGCCTGATATCTAGCAATCTCATCTGCCTGCCAGTCCCTGGGCTGTAGCATCCGTGCTGGAGGATCATGGGGAGTAATGGCGTCCAATGGAGGGACATGGCCATGCTGCCTGGAAAATCGATCCCCCAAATAGATGACATCACATGTCAGCCCAGTCAACCACCGCCTCTCGCCTCGTCGCTCCACGGCCTCTCCTAGCAAAATCTCTCGGGATACCGCCCCCACGGGTAGAAGTCCACTCCCATCATGTCCATCCCCTGTTGATGGATTGGCCTCACCATCTTATAATCAAAGGTGATCCGGGTCTTCCCGGTGAATTTATCTCTCGCATCTCCCCTCCAGCGGATCATAGCGGGAAAGATGGTGACATCGCTATGTTGGTTCCACAGAAAGAACCTGATCACCTCACAAAACCAGACCTGCATGTTCAAAACATCAAAAAAAAGGGTCATTTCTCTTTCATGAAAAGCCTCAAAGGCAGAAAAGTAAAAAGAGAAAGGAAAGTGAGGCTACCTCAAGAGCAAAAGAGAAGCAGTCCATGGAGGCAGCCTTGTTACGGCTGTACATATCCAGAGAAAAGTAGAGCTCTGCCAATCCGGCCTCGCCCCACGAGACCGTCCTAATCCCATCAAAATCCTCCAGAGAGTCGAGGAGGCAAGTCATAGCCAGAGTCCCAGAATTGGCAAAGATGGTGACTGACAGCATTAACCACACAAAGGCTCTAGCAAGCCGTGGGCCACCTCACTAGCAAGAAAGTCCCGTATGCGCTCGGGATCGCCACCTCGACGTTCCTCATCTCCATTCCAAGCCCCTTGGGAATCAGCTCAAATCCAACCAAAGCCCTGAACTCCTCGGCAGTGATATGGTCCCTCCAGGTCACAGGCCTCCCGGTGAACTGTAAGCCCGTGATAGCAGTGAAATCGGTCGGAGTCACCGTCAGCTTCCCCCCAGCTAAGATGAAAACTGTGGGTGGTGTCCCACCAGAACTCAGATAGGGCCTGGACCAAGCCCTTGCTCTTCGAGGTAATATGAATACCTCTGCCGATGGCCTCAATTAACAAATCCAAGCCGGTAGCCCGCACCAGCTGCTTAGGGTTCGCCCCATTCTTCTCAAAATCGGGCATCCTCTCCCATAGCCTCACAGCAATCTCCGAAGGCCCTCTAGACTTGTTCTCCTGTAGACAAGCACAACAAAGAAATGCGTCAGTCCTTCATCTCATTCCAAAAGCATGCATATATTTAAAAGTGCACGTATTTTCAAAAGAAAAGCATTTATAAAAATTTTCTAGCATCCTTTGCATAGAAAACACGTTTTTCATCACTTGAAACACATCATGTCAAGAACATTGCTTTCCTAAAGCACAAAATCACAGTTTTCAAAAATTATTTGCACATAAGCATTGATGCATGAATCCTTTTCATCGTCCAAAATCCAGTTTTCTCAGCCATGATCCAAAATTGACCTAGTTCTAGCACATGCAAGGACTCCGTCACAATTATCCCTCTTACTTTTTATTTTCGAAAAAAAAAGTGAGTCATTCTCATTATTTTGTCAAAAAAATTGCACTTGCATGTTTTTAGCCTCATAGGTTAATCATCAATATTTCAAAATAATCCAAAAATCCTAGGAAAATTCGAAAAATTCCTAAAGATTGGGTCAAGCCCTAAATCAATCAAAATTCAATCGAAATCGACGGAATTGAGCAAACTAAGAAAGCTTACCCCAACCGATCGAGGGTTAGTTGATTTATGCTCCCTTCTCCCCGGATAGAGCTCCGATGGAGGCGTAAGGAAGTCATACTTCCTCTCCGTACGAACAAGCTCCTTCCTCCTCCTTCTCGCGGCCGCGGAGATGTTCCTTCTAGCTTGCCTCGGCATTGGGTTCCCCTCCGGATCCATTCCAAATCAGTAGAGCCAAAGGGAATTGAAGGAATTTCGAAATTTCTCTCCCTCCTCTCTCTTCCTCGGCAGTTCTTGGGCGGCAATAATGCCCAATGCCCATTCAAACCTGTTTTAAATAATCTGGAAAAATCAGGCTTCTAGCCGTACAGCTTCTTTTTCCACCATCTCATGCCGGGCGGCTTCTTTCACTCTGAGCAGAAATTACCCTTTTGCCCCTGGACTTTCCACTTGGGCATGTAATTCCCGTTATCTTTTAACCAAGATAACGTCGTTTTCAAAAGATATCCTTTATCTCCCAAGCAAATAAGCTTTCTTCCCCAGTCGCCTCCGTTACTTCCGTTATAACGGAATAACGCTAGGTGACAACCTCCGAATTGTCAGAACTCTAAACTTAAGCTACCTCTATCACCGATAGTGAAGTATGCTCAAGTTCTCCAAACTTAAGCTACCTCTATCACGAATAGTGAAGTATGCTCAAGTTCTCTAAACTTTAGCTACCTCTATCACGAATAGTGAAGTATGCTCAAGTTCTTCAAACTTTAGCTACCTCTATCTCCTCGATAGTGAAGTATGCTCAAGTTCTCTAAAACTTTAGCTACCTCTATCACCGATAGTGAAGTATGCTCAAGTTCTCCAAACTTAAGCTACCTCTATAACGAATAGTGAAGTATGATCAAGTTTCCCAACTTTAGTTACCTCTATCTCCTCGATAGTGAAGTATGCTCAAGTTCTCCAAACTTTAGCTACCTCTATCCCAGATAGTGAAGTATGCTCAAGTTTTCCAAACTTTAGCTACCTCTATCTCCTCGATAGTGACGTAAGCTCTAGTTTCCTCAGGTGACAACCTCCATTAATTGTCAATCAGGTGACAACCTCCATTAATTGTCAATCAGGTGACAACCTCCATTAATTGTCAATCAGGTGACAACCTCCATTAATTGTCAAAACCCTCAAGGATCCTAGACATCATTCCTAACCTATCTAGTGATGCTTGAACTACGATCAAGGCTTGATTCCTCCAGGATACGTAGGTAGCCTTTTATAAAAGGTCCAGCCATCCGACCACGTTGGTCACCCTATTCCTTCGTCACTCCTCAGTGATGAAATAGCCCCTCATAAAGGTCTTGACATCCGACCACATTGGTCACTTCGAGCATATCCCCAGTAGGATCAATTGCTTGACCTCCTAGGTCATTTTCTCTGCTATTTCCCCATCGAGAGACCAGTTTTCTCTTCTCTATTCCTCAGCGGATCTCTTCAGAACTACGGCCTGGCTTGATTCCCACTCGGGATACGTAGGTAGCCTTCCAGAGGTTCAGCCACTCGACCACCTTGGTCACCCAATCCGTCTCGGCATTTGCCAGATTGGATCCTTTTCTATCGACAACCCCACTCGCCCTGCAAGTGAAGTTACCGAGGGGCTTCTGTAAGTACCCAAATCTGGCTCATGCCTTCCGGTTAAATTTTCCGGCAATTCCGGTAATTTTCCCGGTAATTCCCCAGACTTTCCTGGAGTTTCGGAACAATTCCGGAACTGTTCCAAATCATATAAGGGCTGAAGGGAATGCTTCCCAATTAAGAAACACGTTTTTCTTAATTTGGAAAAGTTTCTAGAATTGCCACCTTGCATGATTCTAGAAACATGCTGAGTCACAAGGGATAATGACGCACGGCTGCATTAGCCAAGGATCTCTGGCCGCACGGCTTCATTGGTCTTATCCAGACTGCCTATAAATAGAGCCCTCCTCTACCCATTTTACATACAAAAAATACACACCACACTCCATATTCAGACTCAAAAATACTCCTAAATACTGCTGGGAATCCCAAGGGTTGAAGAAGCAAGCCAAGAAGCCACCTCCCTCCTCCTTGAAGATCCCAAGATTGGTCCTTCCACCTAGCTCAACCCAAAGAAGAAGAGGCCACCATTGGTAACCTCTCACTCCCTAACCTTGCATTTTAATATGCTCCATGTGAATTAAATTGCTCCTTGCATTCATATATTGTTATTATCTTTGCTTGGAACTTGGTAGTTTATCATTAAAGATCATATCTTTACCATATCCCCTTTCCCCCTTTGCATTCTTTGCATGAATTAGGCATCATTTGTCATTAAAAATGTAATCTTTATAATCAAAGGTGCATCCTTTGCACCTAAAAACCCCACTTTTACATAAAAATGTCATCTTTATGCATCCTTTGCTCATAAAAATGCAATCTTTATATTAAAAATGCATCCTTTGCACATAAAATCCATTTTCATGCATTCTTTGCATTAAAGGTCATTCCTTCATCATAAAAATGCATCCTTTGCTTTTCAAAATGCAATCTTTATGCATCCTTTGCATATTAAATGCTATTTTCCTCAAGAAAATGCATCCTTTGCAATAAAGATCACTTCTTTACATAAAAATGTATCCTTTGCATAAAAATCATGCCTTTACATCAAAATGCATCCTTTGCAAACAAAAATGCATCCTTTGCAACCCAAAAATGTCATCTTTTCACTAAAAATGTCATTTTTACATGCATTTCCCCATGTCCCCATTAGCAACCCTCGGAACGGACCGGTGTAAAGATTCTATCTTTACATCGTTTCTTCCATAAAAGGTTCTATAATCTCTTTAGAAAGGGACAACCTTGAACCCTATATCTCCGATTATCACTTAAGACGAGCATGAAGCATTCATATAAGCTCGATCGTCTTAAGGTGTAGGATTGATAGGCTAAGGACATTCCTTCCTAAAGAACCTCATTTTTGGGCTATAAAAGAGAGTCCTTCTCTCGATCACGCAAGTCCCGAGGTAAAAATGCGATGATCACAAGTCCAAGATGAGAACGGGATCAAAATCCCGAATACATAAAATCCAAGAAATCTCGAGCGACAACCAATAAATGGTTTGTACGTCCGGAAGACAACTTGGGACATTCCCTCCCCTCTCATTTAAACACATGCACACAAGAAATCACACAAGCAAGCAAAATAAACGGAATCTAGGGAGACTTGCTACGGCAAGGAACCGTGGGTGAACGACGATCCATTCTTCCCAAGGGGTAACTTAACCTCCGAACCCATAAATCCTTTTTTTCAAAGTTTTGAGGAAATCAAAATGGCGTGGCGACTCCGTTTTTCAAATTAAACCGGATGTCTTCAAACTCGCGTGAATTCCAACACACAATTTGGGCACACATTCACACACGGGAATCTGATGATAAGCCTCCATCCAACACGGGCATTTGATGCTGATTAATCTCCGTCCAACACGGGATATTAATGAAGAATCTCCATCCAACACGGGAATTTGATGATAAGCCTCCATCCAACACGGGAATCTGATGATAAGCATCCGTCCAACACGGGAATCTAATGATAAGCCTCCGTCCAACACGGGAATTGATGATAAGCTTCCGTCTAACACGGGAATTGATGATAAGCATCCGTCCAACACGGGAATTGATGATAAGCATCCGTCCAACACGGGAATTGATGATAAGCATCCGTCCAACACGAGAATTGATGATAAGCATCCGTCCAACATGGGAATTGATGATAAGCATCCGTCCAACACGGGATTTTGAAGATTGATCTCCGTCCAACACGGGATAGTGATGATGATTTGTCGAAGTTGATGGGCACTATTGCCTGAAGATTGAGGCATCTGAAACTCCTTTTGACGAGCATTGCTTGGAGACTAAGGCAGCTGAGGCTCTTTCGAATAATGCTGATGAATCCGAAGATGTTAAAGGCAGAATATGCCACCTGCAGGATTTGAAATCTTTGTCTAGATTGTGATTTGAGGAGCAACTCCTATGATCAGATTATGATCACTTGATTATTGTACCCTGTGGGGGGGGGAACACAACACTCTAGGAACTTTGCATTTATTTGAACACAATTATTGTTAAATTTATGCATTATTAGCTTTTATTGCACGAGTCCACCTCGGCTGGGGATGAAAATGGAGATGAGGATTTTATATGGCTCGACGAGCTGATATGTGTATGTAGCAATTATTCTATGATGGATTTATGATGGAATGACTGTTTATATGATGATGTATGGGTCAAACCCTCTCCCATGACTGATGGATGATATGGCGCAGCTAGACAAGTCGGGGTGTACCCTGAGAGTACAAATGGCAGCAGGTTGATTGTTGCTGATAAGAACAAAGTGTGTCGCGCGCCTGATACGGCAATTAGCAGAGAAAGTGCAGAGAATGATCCCGACTTTGATGAGATGACTAGGCAAAGCCCCAGATGATAACGCAAGGCAAACCCGGAGGGAATCTGGTAAGGAGAGCTTGAGAGGACAGCATAGCAAAGCCCCAGCTTGAAGAGATCCAATGCAGTCCCATTACAGGCAGAATCATCATGCGGCCAAGGAGGCACCCATCTTTTCAGACCTTAGTCAATCAGTCATAGACTCGAAAATATATACGTGCAGGGGCACATCTTTCGAAAAGTGGGAATGGATCCCGAATTTGTGTAACACACTCGCTTTTGGGTTTGACTCTTTTGAGAGAGTATAAGCACAACAAGGTGTGGAAAAGTGTATGGAAGCCCCTGCCGACAGAAAACAGTGTTTGGCTCTATATTCCTAGAATGTAGAAAGAGAAGACTTGTCGAGACACTTGAAAACTTGTCTTATTCGTGATGATCATAAGGCTGCTGATGTTCAGGTTATTCAACCACTAATCCTGATATGAACAAATATTTTGATTAATCACAAGGAGAAAACCCACTGATATCGAGAATCAAACTCCGAAAGATGGAAAGAGGATCTGTGTTTGAGGACGGCCATTGACGAGACCGGATTTTTTGAGATTTATTTGTGATTTCGACCAGACCAATTATGGTTGCCTACGTTCCCCTCGTTATGAAGAGCTCAGGTCGCCGTAGTTCGGGCTTATCCCGATTAGAAAGAGATGAAATGCGAAAATTTGAGGTTTCGAGGGCCTTTGAGGATTTTTCTGAGAATTGGAGAATTGAAGAACATGTCCTCTTGGAGTGCCAATGAAAAAAACGGATGTGAAGCCCCTGTGGGACATTCACGGCAAGTGTCTGCGGAGAAGAAGTGACATATGCTCACACGGAATGTCAAACGAATCGGATTTGAATTTTGCATAATCTTTGATTGATGATCTTGAACCGCGGTGGATTAGATTTCAACTTAAGCAAGCAACAAAGCATTAATCTGATTTAGATCTTGATGAAATTAGAATGAAACTACTATCCGGTAGAAATTGTAGCTGGGTTTCAGGGCTTCGATCGGCCATCAGGTGATTTGGAAAATTGATTGTCATGACCTCTTAAGATGAGAGGTTGACTGGGCCTTTTGCTGACTGAACCTCTAAAGATGAGAGGTTGGCTTTCAAGGATGTGTTTGGGGTTTCTACGGTGAGGTAATTGATTGCCTCTCAGAATGAGAGGTCAATTTCTGACTTTGACCAAAGGCAATGGTAATGGTAATGGGAATATCCTCTAAAATCGAGAGGATGGCTGGAATTGGTTAGAAGGTGTTGGTGAGAGGAAGTCCAAGCTATCGAGAACTTTTGCGAACTTGTGAGGATTCGGGCTCCTTTTGCACATTGGAGAGCTTCTTGAGAAGTCGGGGACTTTTGCCGAATTGTGAGGATCTAAAGTCCTTCTTTTGAAAAGCCTCTTGAGGATTCTTGCTGAATTGTGAGGATTTAAAATCCTTCTTTTGATAACTTGGAAGGCCTCTTGAGGAGTTGATGGTTATCTTTGTCCTTCCTTCATGACTTGAGTATTTTGCATACCGCCGATTCTCGGAGCTAACTTCTTTGCCTCGCTTGGACTTCTCTTAGCATGGAGCAAATATGATGACTAAACGGGGTTTCAACACACGCCGATCTTGAAATGAAAGGGTATTGTTTAGTGAGGGTGAGGTAATGGCTTCCCTAGGGTGAAAGGTTTCAACCGCAGCTCCTATCGGATGATCTGAACGAGATTAAGTCTTCATTACTTGCTTAAGCTTACTTGAGGAAGATTCATGCAAATTCATCGAGCAACGAGATGATGAGAATGATGAAAGGGATGTGAGCATATGAGATGTGAGATGGGGAGTTGATAATCCCTAATTTGAGAAAGATATCAGTCGATTTTCTCACTCCGATTAATTTAAATATTAACCATTTCAAAGAATTATTGGTTGAACATCACAAGTGAACATTTAGAATAAAACCATTTCAATTAAATGTTACGTGGGTGTGCAAGTGATGTCTCGAGTCTAGCAAGAAGAGAAACAAAGATTTTTATTATTGCAAAGCAAAAACTGGTCCAACTTGGACTTGACAAACTCATGACAACGTAAAGGACACTCTAGAACCTATGACGCTGACTGAATGACTTCTCCGTCTTTGGATGGGAGGGCCTCTGGGCTTCTGCTGATATTACTGAAGAAGATTGGAGACAACATTGGGGCGAGCCTTCTCAACCTTGCCCTCATCAACAAGCTTTTGAATGAGCACTTTCAGGGGAGTGCAATCATTGGTGTCATGGCCGGGATACTGATGGTATTGGTAGTACTTGCTATGATCCAGATCTGGATTAGGTTTGGTAGGGTTGTAATTCTCAAGGGGCTTGATCATCCCATTCTTAGCCAAGCCAATAAATTCCTCCTCAGTGGTCATACCAAGATCATCATACTTCATCTTTTGACAGAATCTCCCACTGATGGGACCAGTGCTTCCTCTCTGAAGGTTGTTGATACTATTGTCTTTTGGGATCCGGGAAACTGGATTGACCATATCCCGTAGGTCAGGGCGAATGGAGTTTCTCCAGTGGCGGTTCTAACTGATATTCGGTAGCCCCAAAGTGCCAGGTTGTAAGTACCCAAATCTGGCTCATGCCTTCCGGTTAATTTTCCCGACAATTTCGGTAAGTTTTCCCAGTAATTCCCTGTATCTTTCCCAAATGCCCGGAAACATTCCGGAACTGTTTTTTATTAAATAAGGGCTGAAGAGGATCCTTCCTAATTAAGAAACACGTTTTTCTTAATTAGGAAGGAGGGTTCTAGAATTTGCCACCTTGCATGGTTCTAGAATGCTGAGTCATTCAGGATAAGCCCGCACGGCTGCATTAGCTCGCTGCTCTTAGCCGCACGGCTTCATTCACCTTATCCAGATTACCTATAAATAGAGGCCTCCTCTACCCATTTCAACACACACAATAGAGGCACAAAATACACAATACACTTATAAACACTCCCAAGACGTGAAGAATATTGGTGCAAGCTCAAGAAGGTGAAGAAGGAAGGCCAAGAAGCTACCTCCCTCCTCCTTGAAGACCCAAGACCAACCTCTCCTCCTAGCTCCGTTCGAAGAAGCAAAGGAAGCAATTGGTAACCTCGCACGCCCTAACCTTGCTTTTAATTGATATACTTGCTCATTGCATTCATATATCTTGCTTGGGACTTGGCATTTATTCATAAAGATCACATCTTTATCACCCCCTTTCCCTTTTGCATGCATTAAGACCTCATTTGTCATAAAAATGTAGTCTTTTTCATAAAGGTGCATCCTTTGCACCTAAAACCCCCATTTTCAAATAAAAATGTCATTTTTATGCATCATTTGCACATAAAAATCCAATCTTTTCAATAAAAATGCATCCTTTGCATTCAAAAACCTTTTCCAATGCATCATTTGCATAAAAATCCTATCTTTATGCATCACTTGCATAAAGATCATTTCTTTCAATCAAAAAGCATCATTTGCTAAAACCAAAAATGTCATCTTTTCATTAAAGAGTCATTTTTCATCATGCATTTCCCCTTTCCCCCAACCTTGGAACAGACCGGTGTAAAAGATCCTATCTTTACATCGTTCCTTCCATTAAAGGTTCACGATTTCTTTGGAAAGGGGTAACCTTGAACCCTATATCTCCGATTATCGCTTAAGAAAGAGTATGCAACCTCTATACGAGCTCGACCGTTTTAAAGCGTAGGATTGATGGGCTAAGGACCCTCCTTTTCTAAAGAACCTCATCCTTGACCAAAAGAGAGTCATTCTCTCGATCACGCAAGTCCCGAGGGTCCCGAGGTTAAAATGCGATGATCACAAGTCATAAGATGAGGACGGGATCATAATCCCAAATACATAAAATTCCAAGGAATCCCGAGCGACAACCAACAAATGGTTTGTACGTCCGGAAGACAACTTGGGACATTCCCCCCCCCCCCTTTTTTCTCAAACACATGCACACAAGAAAGCACGCAAGCAAGCACGATTACGAAATCTTGGGAGACTTGCTCCGGCAAGGCACTTTGGGTGAACGCCAAACGTTCTTCCCAAGGGGTAACTTAACCTCCGAACCCAAGTAAAAACCTTTTTTTCAAAGTTTTGAGGTAATCAAAATGGCGTGGCGACTCCGTTTTTCAAATAACTCGGATGTCTTCAAACTCGCGTGAATCCACAAAATTTGGGCACACATTCACAGCTTGGCGACTACTGGGAAACCCAAAGGAGAAAAGCTTTATTTTCAAAACAAAAATCGATACTCGGTATATAGGTGGAAACCACTTACCCTTCCCGTACACTCCTCGACGTGGGAGTTGGGATAACCGGTGGTTTAACAATCCCACGTACCAGTATCCCTTTTCGAAAAATTTTTGAAAAAATAAAAGAAAGCTTTTCCCTTTGAGCGGGTTAGACTCCCGTCGCCGATTTCATTAATCATGCTTGCTTTCTTTACCATGCATTGCATCATTTGCATCTTGGAACCTGTGCATACTTTGAAACGGGAAACAACCCGAAAATAGCAAAGGAGTGGAACCCGGAAAATTGATCCATGCAACCGTACGGCTCAATCCTCCTTGGATTTTGACCGGGCGACCTCAATGGCAATTCCACCAGAAAATCATGGTTAATCCGGGCAAGTCCTAGCACTTGGGGCTACTCAGCTCCATGACCGACTGGGCTCCTTAAAATTTACGTGCTTATGTGCTGCATTTTCCCCGTCCCGAAAATCATTCCTTTAAAACACATTTATGAAAATCTCTGTTTTAACTCAAAAAGGAACATTTTTAGGAGACCGCACACTACGCGCACCCGATATATCCCGTACACTTTGCACGCACGTCCTTCAAACCCGAGGGTGGTTCCACTGCAGTCACGGACAGCCTTACGATGCTCCCGGCGCGCACGGAATCATCCCAACCTCCCCATGGCAAACAAATGCCGGTCGACCAATGCACACCCGTGTCACACGTTTCAAAAATCCGTGACTTTTGGTTGGTTTTTGGTCTAGTCCGTGTCATATAGCCCAGTTGCATACCCACGTAAAGGTCAAGCCTTAGCTCATAACGGAAGCCAAGATTTTCGCTCAAGCGAAATTCTGCCGAAATTCCGACAAGGAAAAATCGGTGGGATCTTGACTCCGACATTGACTATTGACCTTGACCCGCACGGAATGCGTAAGAGTCAAGATCGAGTCTTTGCCAAAAATCAAAAGATCTTTCGCTCAAGCGAAGCTCTGCCAAAATTCCGACAAGAAAAATTGGCAAGATCTTGACCGGCATTGACTTCGATTCCGACCCACGCACCGTGTATGCAACGAAGTTCAATGTGACACCGTGTCATCCGGCTTTTTACCGCCCGACCCATGCCTATTATCTTCTCGGACATTACCGAAAGTCAGAAACCGTCATTCGCTCAAGCGAAACTCTGCCAAAGATCCGTCAAGGCAGAGAGACGAGACTTTCCCGGTATTGCCTTGACTATAATCCGCATCGCTCGTGCGTTGAAAGGTCCTATGACCCGCTAGACCCGATAGGAGCGTTCTTTACTCTGGCCGGTGGGATCCGCGTGCCCTATGTGACCCTCGCCCGGGCCGCCCACCCCGGGAGGTCGAAATACAGTGGAATACGAGGGGCTTATAGACGTAGTGACGGAACCCACCGATCCAGATCTAGAGTAGTTGTGAAAAAGAAGGGCGTAACCCCTTTTCCAACCAAATAGATATTAATAAAAGACACTGTTTTAAGTAAACTTGAAGATTCTAATTTGCATATTGCCCGAGCCTTCACCTAAACACCTACCCCGAGTCTAAACCTTTCCTATCCCTTTCCCGCAGCCGAGAAAGAAGTGGGTGAGAACACCGGCCGCCGACTTGTTAGCGCAGTAATCCTCGTACGCCGCTGTAATCCTCGCCGAGAATCGAATGGCCGATTTGACAGAGAACAAGGCCGGTTTGGGTAACCGCATGGCTAAGGAAGAAGAGCTAGCCTATAACCAATGCCCTCCCCATCTTCATATAACCCATTGCCAAAGACTCCCTTCTCGCCTTCTCCAATACCCCAAGCCGTTAGGGTCCCGACACCCTCGCTTCCTCTCGCATCCCCCCACGGGACCTTTTTCCTCCTTTCACTCGAGCCTACTTTGGAATCCCAGCGCTTGACCTTTCCAATTTTGTCAACGCCCGTGAATTTGCCTACCTCTGACAAAGCTACAAGGAAGAGTCACTGGAAACGAGAATAGGAATGGATGGATTTACAAACGATGATGACAGCTTCAAAGAAAAGGAATGGACTTAAAGCCTTCTAGTCGACTATTAAGGCCTATGACTCCACCGCACGATCGCTTTGGGGATCGCCACTCTCAAGATGTGGTTCGGAAAAAGGTCATGGACGTTGACTTTCAAGTTATTGATATTCCGATTTCATTTACCGCCTTGCCGGGACGGCCTTGGATCCACCGTATAAACGGGGTAGCCTCTACTTTGCATCGCTAAGGCCAAATTTCGCCGAGTGATGGAACTATCACCACCATTTATGGAGACAAAGTGTCACGGTAGAAGGAACCAAAGATCGGGATATCCCGATATTGGAGATCAAGCACGATGATGAAGGGTTAGCATTGACCGGATTCTCCGTAGCTTCTTCCAAGGCACAAGTGTGTTGCACCGACCTCACCACTACTTCCGATAAAATCCCTCCCGCCATGAGAATGATGCGAAAAATGGGTTATCTTCCGGACTTGGATTGGGTAGAAGACTTCAAGGTCGTAACACCATCATTGATGTGAAGGAACAGACTACCGCATATGGCTTGGGGTACAAACCGAACTCTGGATGCCGTAAAAGCTAAAGGCACGAAAGGTGAAGGGGTCCACTCCATCCTTACACCGTCTCTCGACCCATTACTTTACAAAAGGAGGGACACAATATGATGAAAGTGATCGCGATCTCCTTGCGTAAAACCCTTCCGGAGAACCTTGAGAAAGTTAGGGAAAGCCACCAATCCCGTTCGAAGAATGTTCCTTGATTTGCCGATATCCCTGTGGCTACCACTACCGCTCGTAATGAGTACGTCTTCAAAGGAAATCCGGCCGTGTCAAAGAGTCGCATCCGGACAATGGACTTCTCCGCCTTTGAGTTAGCTCTTCCAAAGATCGCCAGATAGAAGCCGCAGAAGCCAAGACAACAAGGGGGTTTGCAAGAGTTGTTTGACGAAGAAGCACAAATCCCTGACTTGATTGACTTCAGTTCAGACGATGAGATAGTTGCCGTTATTGGAGACGATGGTGAAAGTCATTTTGATCCTCGCACTTTGGTGACTAAGACAGAAATGCCATTGAAGAATTGGGAGACATTCTCGTGGCCGATAGCCGCCGACAAGAAATGATCACGGAGCTTGGATTGGTACCCCGTCCTTCTCAACCCGGCCGTGTCAAACACCCCGTTGTCTATTCGCCGAGTCAGAATCTTTGAATTCCAAACCTCGTAGTCATCCGAAGGCCTCACGCCCGAGGATTATGAAAATGTAATCGATGTCATCTTTCCCCTTATTTTGAATGAAATGACAAATCTTTCTCGATTATCCTCTTATTGCCAACTTAACAAATGATAAATTAACTCAAAACTTAACAACAAGCTTAATAATGAATCATTTGAACAAGATGCAAACACACTAAACGAACAATACATTAAAGAAATCTTTAAGGTGTTTCGTAAAAAAGGAAAACCGGGCCCAAGCCGCCGAGGAGGTTTTGATAAGTGTGAACTTGGGTACTATTGAGGAACCTAAAGAGACACAGATTGGAAGCTTCTTCCGTGGGGTTGAAAGGGACGATTGATCGAGCCGCTCGTAGAATACGTCGACGTGTTTGCATGGTCATACAAGGATATGCCGGGCTAGACAGCTTCGATAGTAGAGCACGTAATCCCTCTAGCACCGCATGCTAAGCCGCAGCGTAAACCGAGAAAGATCAAGCCGGAATGGTCTCTACAGTCAAGGAAGAAATTGAGAAGCTACCGCGGGTAGGGTTCATCGTAGTCATTGAATACCCGACATGGTTGTCCAACATCGTGACCGTAACCAAGGCCAATGGGAAGGTGCGCGCCGTGTGGATTTCCGAGATCCGAACAAGGCCAGCCCCAAAGACGACTACCCTCTCGCCAAACATAGACATCCCGGTGGACTCCACCGCCAACTACGAAGTCAAATCCTTCGTTGATGGTTTTGCAGTGCTACAACCGCATCAAGATGGCCGAGGAAGACCAAGAAAAGACAAACTCTTCACCACACCATGGGGAACCTACCGTTATACAAGAATGCCATTCGGCTCAAGAATGCCGGGGCTACTTACCAAAGGGCAATGACCGCGCTTTTTCATGACATGATCCACAAGGAGATTGAGGTCTACGTAGATGATATGATAATCCACTCCAAAGGAGAGGGTGGGCAAGACTTTGTTGACCTACGAAAATTCTTTGAGAGGTTGAGACAAGATTCCATGAGACTAAACCCCGCCAAATGCACCTTCGGAGTGACAAGGGGAAAAGTGCTTGGGTATATGGTCACAGAGCGAGGTATAGAAGTTGACCCCCGAAAGATCAAAGCCATCATGGATATGAGGCCACCTCAAACCTGCATGTAAGTCAAGAGCTTCATGGGTAAATTGCAAGACATCACCCGTTTGGCCAATCGCTGACCACTATGTGCGAGCCCATCTTCAAGCTCATGAAGAAGAATGTGGACACGTAATGGACCGAAGAATGCCAAGATGCCTTTGACCAGCATCAAGGCATACTTAGTACATCCCCGGCACTATGCCCCCACATAGACGAAGCCTCTTCTCGCTCTATCTCACCGTCACGTACACGGCGCTGGGGCTATGCTTGCCCAAGAGAAGAAAGATTCTCGGGTAGAAAACGCCATTTACTTTGTCACCGGAAGCTACAGGAGTGAGCTCAATTACTCAAAGATGTGAAAAGACCTCGTGTGATCGGTCCGGGTAGTCGGCAAGTTGAAGCATTATATGCAAGCCCACCCCGTGAATTTGGTCTCGAAAATGGACCCCATCAAGTACATCTTTGACAAGCCTTCCCTCTCGATGCGTTTAGCGAAGTGGTCCTTCTTCTTGGCAGAATACGACATCAACTATGTGACCGTAAAGGCCATCAAGGGTCAAGCATTGTCGATCACCCGCGAACTTCCCAAGAATGAAGACAGAGGGCCCGAACCCCAATTCCCGCATGAAGGGATCTTTGCAGCTTGAGCCTCGAGAATAGATGGCAATTGTTCTTTGACTGAGCCGCTAACAAAAGAGGAAATGGTGTAGGAATGCTATTGGTCGATCCGAAAGATGAGCATACCCCCATAGCCCTCAAGTTGAACTTTCCCGCCACGAACAATGTCGCCGAGTATGAAGCCCGCATTGCCGGTTTGGAGGCCGCCTTAGAAAGAAATGTCAAGGAGCTCGAAGTTTACGGAGACTCGCCCTCGATCATCAACCAAGTCTCCAACAAGTGGAAGACTGTGGACCCTAATCTCGCAACGGTATCATGCCCATATGGAGGAGTTAAGTGGACAGTTCAGAGAAGTGACTTTCCACTACTTGCCGAGGGAAAAGAACAGATTCGCAGATGCCCTAGCTACTCTGGCCTCATTGGTAGAGATCCCCGAGGGAAAAGCCATAAAGCCCTTCAGTAGGTAGAAGAGAAGCCCCACCTTCGTTGTGAAGTGGACCTGGGACCCGAGCCTATAAAGGAACCTTGGTACAATCGTATTTACCAATTCCTCAAAGACGGAGAGTCGCCTTTCGAGACGAAGAAGGTAGACCAAAAGAAGGAGTCGAGCCAAAAGCTTGCGAGCCCCGAAAAGGTTGGCCTCCCATTATGTCATCCTAGGAGGCAACCCGTACAAGAAGCGGTATCAAGGACCGCTCCTCTTATGTGTCACTCAAGAAAGAGCCAGAGAGTTGATGACCGAAGTCCACAATGGTCCTTGCGGTCCTCACATGAATGCCGAGCCCCGATGCAAGTGATCCTCGTAATGGGTTACTACCGGATCTCCATGGAGACAGATCAAGGCCCAAAGACGTCCGAACTCGCGACAAGTGCCGCCGGTTTGCCAACCTCAACCATCTCCCACCTCATGACCTGTACCGCATGACGACTCCTTGGCCGTTTGCAACTTGGGGCATTGACGTGATAGGGAAAATAGCCCCGACAGAAGCAATGGGCACGAGTTCGTGTTGGTAGCCATCGACTACTTCACCAAGTGGGTAGAGGCCAAGTCCTACAAGGTCCTCACTTCCAGAAAGTGGCCCAGCCATCAAAGAAAACATAATGTGCAGATATGGGGTGCCCAACGAGATCATTTCGATAATGGGTCACACTTCGAAGGAGACCGCGATAGACCGCCGTCGAATTCGTAGTTACTCGCCACAAGTCGTCCCCGTATGCACCTCGACCAATGGAGTTGTGGAAGCCGCTAATAAGACACTCGAGCGGATCATCCTAAGATGGCCACCCGTGGTCGTGATTGGCCCGAAAAGCCGCACCTAGCACTCGGGGCTACGTAACGTCTGTCGAATGCCCACAGGAGAAACTCCTTTTGCCCTAACTTATGGGATGGAAGCAAGTGTTACCAAGTGGAGTTGGAAATCCCGTCATTAAGGGTCCTCCCGGAAAACAAAGTTGTCAACGAAGTAGAATGGCTACGAAGCCGGCATGATGAATTGGCCTTGCTCGATGAGAGAAGGCTCAAAGCCATGGAGCACACCCGAGCCTACCAGAGGCGAATGGCCGTAGCGTTTGATAAGAAAGTCAAAGCCGTAAACATCAAAGAGGGTGACTTAGTGCCGAAAGTAAAGCCCCTACCGTAGACAACCCCGAGAAAATGGGAACCCGTTTGGATAGGCCCTTATGTAGTGCGTAAGATACCGTCGGGAGGAACAATGAAGCTTGCAGACTTGGATGGCAATCCCTTTGTCCACCCAAATAACGGTGATAAACTCCGAAGATACTATGTCTAATAATAAAAAAAAAAAAAGAAAAAAAAAAAAAAAAGGAAAAAATCTTAGTGCAAAAAGAGTAATACCCACTAGGCCGAAAACCCCAAAAAGGGCGGTCTAGGCAAAAACAAAAGGTTGCACGAAAAAAAAAAAAAAATAATAAAAAATATATAAAAAGAAAAAAAAAGAAAAAAAATCTTAGTGCAAAAAGAGTAATACCCACTAGGCCGAAAAACCCAAAAGGGCGGTCTAGGCAAAAACAGGGTTGCACGTAAAAAAAAAAAAAAAAAAAAAAAAAAAAAAAAGACATAGTTTTGTTAGTTCACCGTAATGAACTACGAAGACCCGAGCCCCTTAGCCTTTCTTGTAAAAGGGGAACGTAGGCAGCCATATATGGTTCGGTCTAAACAATAAAAAGGGCAATAAAGCTTCCATAAAGTGCGTCCTTAGCAATAAATAAAAGGATATTTCAGCTTTTCATAAAACGGGTCCCAAGTAATAAGACATTTGAATTTCCATGAAACATGTCTTGATTAATTTCTAAAATAATATTTCTTGTTCATTACAAGTCAAAAATTTCTTGATGAGTTCAAGCACGGCCTACCTCTTGACTCGCTAACCCGCTAAAAAGATCTAAAATACAATAAAATGCCTAAATAAACTAATGTGTTTGCAAATGGCAATAAGAGGATCTTGAGAAAAGACTTGTCACCGTCATTCGCCGAGTCTTCTTCGCCTTCTTCCCTTTTCCTCGGCCTCGTCGAGTCTTCTTCCTTTTCTTCTCAATAATGCTCGGTATCCCTCATCCCGACCTCCGGTATCCTCACCGGAGCCTCTACCAACCCCGTGTCAATAAGCGCTCTCTATACGAGCACGAGTCCGTATCTCCTCCCTCCGAGACTCGGGCCAAATGAGCAACCTCGGACAACCTCTTGTACCGAGCCTCCATGTCCCCGACCAAGTCACCCGATTGGTTATGGCAACTCGCCTTAGCCTCGGTCTCCCTCGTAGTCCTACTCGAGTCGTGGTCGCCCCAATAAAACTCGGCGTCTATCCTCCAAGATAACCCGAGTCGCTCCCATCTCCCTCTCGTACCACTCCAAGTAGACAAAGTGGTCAAGATCGTGCTCTTCCCGCTCCTAAAGATAGCCCCGGGTGGGAAAGCAGTATGTCCAAGCCCTCGAGAAAAAGTGAAGCCGGGCCGGGTCCCTCATGTCTAGAGACATCACCTCCATGGTCCGGATGTCCTCCCGGCCACTCAAAGGCTCCCGTAAAGCCCCAAACCGCCCGGATACCAAGCAGGTATGTAGAAGGATGACCAGTAATCCTGGAACCCTCACAAAGATAAGACTCCCGAAATATCCTCCCGGTCCGCAACCTCCAGTGTGGTATCCACCAACGGATGTCCGAAGTGGATAGCCTAGCCATCATCGCCTCCCGCCTACCCCGGTCCCGCCGCCTAGGTGCACCTCTCCGAGAAATCACCCAAGGGCACCGAGTCGGCAAAGCCCCGTGCAAAGCCTCGAGCCTCTCCCCGCAGCCCACAAAGTCAACACAAATTTCGGACTCCCTGACCTCATGAAATGGTCTCCCGAGCCATCCCGTCGATCCCATGCAAAGTCTTTCCCAAAACCAAGTGGGACGATATCCTTCCCAGCCCCGCAGCCTCGACCATGTCCAGAGACCACCGTGACAAATCCCCACGGACTCAAAGCAGAACAGAACGTAAAAGACGCAAAGGATAAATGCGTCCATAGCCACCATGGTAGCGGCCATAGCCGGAGATCCAAACCTCGCCCGGATCTCGGAAAGGTCAATCCCGTCCGAGGCTACCATCATCTCCTCGGCCTCTCCTGCAGGAATCTGCTGTAAAAGATGCAAGCTTTACCGCCACCGGCACGTCTCCGATCAGCGGAATAGATATAACCTCGGCCTCGGGACCCCCAATCAAGGCTCAAGTCTTCGTGCGTTGGGACGATTTCGTTGTAAGAAAAGCAAGAAACATGTCTCCTGGACGTCCCGAACTTTGCCGCGGCTCTCAACAGTCCCAATCGGGCGGGAGATCCCTCAAATGCCATAAAGACTTGATCTTGAAGGAAGAATCAAGCAGCCCCTTGTGATTTTGGAAGTTATGTCTCGCCCAAGATTGAAGACCGGACGAGAAAATGGTCTCTCTTCCCCCTTTGTAGTCTAACGGGCCTCTCCATCGCAAAAGTGATCAAAGGTGGTGTCTTTAGGTCCAAAATATGCCCTGGGAACAGCTTGAAACAAGTTTGGGTTGAAAATAAAATGAAATGGCTAAGCTTTGGTTTTATTAAAAATGACCATCTGCATGTAACCGTGAGCCGCACGGCCTCTTTTGCCCTCAAGGCCATGCCGCACGGCTTCATTTGCCTCGATGTAAATTGCAAATCTGCAGCAACCAAAGTTGCTGCCCAAGGGAGTTTTCACCCCACTTTCTCAACCAAAACCCGTACAAAAACATGTCCGTAAGCCACCCAAGCAGCTTTTATATCATTATATATTATTTTGGCCCAGTTTGAGCCCCAATTCCAAGCAAAAAAGTCGCCCGAGGCTCGTATAATATGCAAATTGAAAAAGCATAAATTAGAAAAGTAAATAAAGCGTAAATACAATGTCTTCGCCCCACCGGCGCCAAAATAAAGCAAAAAATAAACAAGTTGTGCATAAAAAAGTGTTCATTGTTTGTTTTGTTCCAAATCTACTCTAGAGACCTCCTAGGCCTCGCATTCTTCTTCTTCCTCATCACCGCGGCTCATAGACGCTAGGCTCTCTCATCACGTCCTCCCGGTCGCTCGCATCGGAAAGAGGGATGTTGTCGTGCTCGTACTCCGCCACCGCTCCAAGATATCAGCATTAGGACCTCGCCCCGAGGCCCGGCACCGGATGAGTACTCCGGCCGAGGAAGAGGATGCCGCGCCCGACATGCCTCCTTTTGCGCACGTGCTCTTGCACGCTTGTTGACGCTTTAGTAGCGCGAGCCGGTTTCTTGACCAAGGATCGGCACACGTCTTTCCACCCGTTCGCCCGACCAACCCGTCATAGGTGCGAGCCGGAACCCGAGAAAAGAAGAGAAAATCTCAGAAAAATCTCGAGAAATTGCAAAAACAATAAAATCGAAAGCTAAAAGGGAATAAGACCCTAAGAGTATACTCACAAAGTGCTATCGGGTGGCGGGGTATACCGGGGCTCCCTCGTGTCGAGGAGACGGGGAATCCTCATCCTCCTCGGTACTCCGTGTATGACGTATGAGAGGTGTGCAGGAGGGATAGGCGGGTCGGCAGGCTCATCCTCCCCATATCCCCGAGTGACCGCCGCCTTCGTCGCCTTCGTGGCGTCCTCAGCGCCGCTCCACAATCACGGCGTAGGGGTACCCATGTCAAAATACTCCTCCGCAGCCTATACCTCCGGTACCTCTCAATCTCATCCGCCCGCGCTCCTCGGGCCGCAGATCCGTGCCGGAGGATCGTGTGGAGTAATGGCGTCCAATGGAGGGACATGACCATGCCGCTCGAGAAACGGTCCCCCGTATATATGATGTCGCAAGTCAGCCCGGTGAGCCACCTCCTCCGCCTCGTCACCACAATAGCATCTCCCAAAGAAAATCTCCTGATACCTCGCCCTGTGGGTAGAAGTCCACTCCATCCGGTCCATCCTTATTGAGCACAAGCTTCACCATCTTGTAGTCGAAAGTGATCCGGGTCTTCCCGTGAACCTATCCCTCACATCTCCTCCAAATAACCATCGCAGGGAAAATGGTGATATCACTCTGCTTGGTTCCAAGGAAAGAACCCGATCACCTCGCAAAACCAGCCCGCATGTTCAAAAACATCAAAAGGTCATTTTTCTCATAAGAAGTCTCAAGACGTAAAAGAGAAAAGAGAAGAGAAAGAGAGGCTACCTCAAGGGAAAATGAGAAGCGATCCATAGAAGCGGCTTTGTTTCGACTGTACATGTCCAGAGAGAAGTATAACTCACCCAATCCGGCCTCTCTCCAAGAGACCGTCCCTATCCCATCCACATCAACCAAAGAGTCAAGGAGGCAAGTCATGGCTAGCGTCCCGAATTAGCAAAGATAGTGACCGACAAAGATCAACCACACGAAAGCTCTAACCACCGGTGGCGGGGCCACGTCACTACCAAAGAAAGTCCCGCATGCGCTTGGGATCGCCACCTCGACATTCCTCGTCTCCATACCCAATCCCTTGGGAATCGGCTCAAATCCAACCAAAGCTCGGAACTCCTCAGCTGTAATGTGGTCTCTCCAAGTCACGGGCCTCCGGTGAAGCTGCGAGCCCGATGTCGGTAAAATCGACAGGAGTCACATTAAGCTCTCCCACTCGAGTGGAAACTATGAGTAGAGTCCCACCAAAACTCGTAAAGAGCCCGAACCAGGCCCTTGCTCTTTGAGGTGATGTGAATCCCCGTGCCGATGGCCTCCACAAACGCGTCCGCACCGGTAGCCCTCACCAACTCTTTAGGGTTCACCCCATTCTTCTCAAAATCCGGCATCCTCTCGCCAAAGATTCACCGCTATCTCAGATGGTCCCCTAGACTTGTTCTCCTGTAGACAAGCACATCAAAAAGAAGTGTCAGTCCTTCATCTCATTTCAAAAGCATGCATATAGTCACAAAAGTGCACATATTTTTTCAAAAGAAAAGCATTCATACAAGTCTTTTTAGCATCTTTTGCATAAAAAACGTGACTTTCATCATTTGAAACACGTCATTTTAAGCACGTTGCTTTCCTAAGGCACAAAATCATAATTTTCACAATTCTTTGCACATAAGTGATAAGTGACTATTATATAGTCAATTATCCTAGTTTTTATATACTTTTACACAAATAAATCATCACTTTTCATTTAGTTTTTAGTACTTTTTACTTACTTTTGTTATTTTATTAGATTTTACGTTTTTGGTATGTTTTATACTTTTTAGACAGGTTTTAGGGTCTTTTTATATATACAAAGGATACATGGACATTTTGGTCCAAAAAGATGAAGGAACACCAAGCAAAATAAGCACTCCAAGCTGAAAACCAGTCGGAGCGGCCGTGCAGCAAAACCAGGAGCGGCCGTGCAACTTAGGCCATGGCCGGCCATCTTGGCCCATGGAGTGGCCGAGCACTGAAGTACCCTGGCCGTGCCAAATCAGGAGCGGCCGTGCAGCTATTTCTGGAGCGGCCGTGCAAGTCTTCAAATTCAAATCCAAATCTGGCGCCAAAGAGGACACGGCCATGCAAAATCCTTGACACGGCCGTGCAAGTCGTGGATCACAGATGTAAAGGCACCTTTTGATGGCACCCAATTGAAGAGTCTCCTTCCATTTATAAATAGGACCCTTGTAATCAGTCTTAGATACGAATTATTAGAGAGAAACTACTGATATTAGATAGATAGAAAGTACAACACTTGTGATAACAATTTTCCAAAGGAATTTGAAGATCAAAGTCATTGTTCTTGGAGTTACTTTGAAGGAAATAAAAGTGAAGCATTATTCTCAGCACTTGTCTTCTACTTCCATAAGTATTTTTTACTCAACTTTTATTATTGCTTATTCATTTAATGGCTTGTGAGTAATCCCCCATATTCTTGGGGTTGGAAACTCAAAAGCATGTTTATTCATCATTAAATAATGTTTAGTCTTGTCTTCTTTCTTCATCTAAAACAATCTCTTTATATTATTCTCTAAATGCCTTACATATTGGCGATATCCAATTTGTATGATTCAGTCAATTGAGAGAAGTACCTAGCGGAGAATCTCGATTGACGGAACCATATAAAGAAACTAGGTTCATTGATCACGAGAGTAGTTCAATGGCCTAGGGATGTTCCTTTAATGGAAAGTATGTTGTCTTCCGTCCTTAATAGATTCTTACTAATTATGGTCAGCTAGAGATAAGCCGGAATGCCCGTTTGTGACAGGGCGGGGGCAAACATAAACGGATTTCTCAAACAGTTAGGACATAATTAGTGAAGAATACAAACGCTATTGTCTTAGCCCGAAATAGCGTAGGCCTAACATACCATCCTTGCTTTTTATGAAAACCTTTTATTTCTAAGACAATGACAATTTGATGAATAAGAATTTGCGTATGATTTCCAATCCCAAGAATGCTTCGTTTTATAAGACTTCAATTAAAGTATTTTCTGTTTATGCTCTCTCTATTTTTCTAAAACAAGTTTTATCTACCCCCAATCTTTTCTATATTTTCTAAAGACAAAAATATCCCTTAAAGTAAACCCCGTCTCGTAGGATCGACTCGTACTTGCACCCGCTATATTATAATAGCCCGTGCGCTTGCGGATATAAAATAAACCGTTAGGTTTCGACCGAACAAGTTTTTGGCGCCGTTGCCGGGGATAACGGTTTACTTTTTATTTTTGTCTTTACTACAAATTTTTAGTTTTTATTTTATTTTTACTATTTTGCTTTCTTGTCCCATAATCTGTTACGTTTAATTTTTCTCCAAGTGTTTTTCTTGTAGTTTATGAAACGGTCTCGGACATTCGTTGACAACTTTGATCCGGAACTCCGAAAGAAGCTTTCACGAAAGACTAAGGAGATTTAGAGAAACTTTGGATAAACACATGGACGGAGAACCGCAAACACTGCTAGGACCCTACGGGACTTTGTTAACCCAAGTACCCGGGAACTAGATCCCCTATTGTTGTGCCGAATGCCGGAGCGGCAAACTTCGAGATAAAGCCGCAATTATTGCACATGGTTATGAATAACCAATACAGCGGCACTGCCTTCGAAGATCCCCATCTACACATCCAAACATTCCTTGAATATTGTGATACTACACGTATTCAAGGTGTTACGGTGGAAGCAATCCGGATGCGCCTTTTTCCATTTTCACTCAAGGATAAGGCGAAACAATGGTTGAATTCGGTCCCCCATAATTCATTAACAACATGGGACCAAATTCAAGAAGCATTCCTTGGTCGATTTTTCCCACCAAGCAAGACTGCCCAGATACGAACAAAGATCACTAACTTCTGTCAAACAGATAGTGAGACTTTGTATGACGCATGGGAACGGTTCAAGGAACTTCTCGTAATGTGCCCCCACCACGGGCTAGAAAAGTGGCTGATTGTTCACACCTTCTACAACGGTCTCATTTTCAAAACAAGAGAAACCATTGATGCTGCAGGAGGAGCATTGATGAACAAAGGAGTCGATGAGGCATACGACCTTATCGAAAACATTGCATTGAACCATTACCAATGGTCAAGCGAGAGGGAGCAGCAACAAGGTACGCCCGGTAAATATAATGTTGATGCAGTTACTCTTCTCTCCTCTAAAGTTGACATGCTTTTGAAAAAGTTTGAAAATCTTAATGTCAACCCCATTGCTAGTGTAAATGTGTTATGCGAACTATGTGGGTCTAACTCACATAGTACGGATAACTGTGAGTTACTTGACGTTACTTCTAACGATCAAGTGAACTTCGTTAATTCTTTTGGGCAAAAAGGGGGGATGTATTCTAATACATACAATTCCGAATGGAGGAATCACCCCAATTTTTCCTATAAGAATAACAACGTTCTTAACCCGCAACCATCTACACAACCCCCGGGATTTGCACCTAAGAATTTCAACAACAATGCAAGTACCTTCCCCCCTAAGTCTAAATTAGATCTTATAATGGATTTTGTAGTGGAAAATAAAAATTCCCAAGAAAAGATCAATAATGAATTTAGGGAATGTTTTAAATTGCTAAATGCTAGGTTTGATAACTTGGCAGCGCATAATAAGATGCTAGAAACCCAACAAGCTCAACAGGCTACCCCATTGAATAGACCACAAGGGAGTCTTCCCGGTCAACCTCAAAGGCCAAATGAGCAAGTTAATGTAGTAAAAACTAGGGATGAGCAAGAAAAGAAAAATGAATGCCCTAGAAATAATCATAGTCCAATCCCTCCGATGATTGAGACTAGTTTGGGGACAGAATCCCCTAGAGAAAAAGGCAAGGATTATGATGAATTCCTTGATAACCTAGATGCCATTAATGTTAACATTCCTTATTTTAGAAAAGATGAAGATATGCCTTTAGCCGTTAAACCTTTGAAAAAATTAATTTTTGAAAAAGAAAGGCTAGAAGAGAATGAGAATGTTATGTTAGCGGAGGAGGTAAGCGCCGTTTTACAAAATAAAGACCCTCCAAAATTAAAGGATCCTGGTACATTCACCATTCCTTGTTATGTTGGCAGAATGAACATAGATAACGCTGTCCTTGACTTAGGAGCAAGCATTAGTATAATGCCATTATCGGTTAGCGAGAAGCTTGGTATAGGGGAACTCAAACCCACAACCATAACTCTCCAATTGGCAGACCGATCCGTTCAATACCCCGTTGGTATTATGGAAAATTTGCCTTGTCGAGTAGGGAACTTAATCATCCCTGTCGACTTTGTTATCTTAGATATGGCGGAAGACCATTATATTCCCGTCATTTTAGGAAGGCCATTTCTTGCCCTTTGCGGGGCAATTATAGATGTGAAAAATGGCACATTCTCCCTAAATATAGGGAAAGAAAGGGTCGAATTTAGTATGCATAGGCCAGTTCTCGAAGATCCCTATCTAGAGGCCTATACTCCTAGTGAAGAAGATTGGACCCCAATTGAAGAGACCTACACCCCTAGCGAAGAAAATTGGATTCCTAGTGAAGAAGATTTAATGGGTGAGGAAACAAAATCAAAGGAAGAAATAAAAAATGATCTTATAAATATTGAACCTTTGATTTGCAATGATGTTTTAGATATTTCTGCATTTCCTAAGGCTAACAATGCAGTGAAAAAGTCAAAAAGAACAAAGACGGAGGTCACTTCGAGTTTCCGAAAGTGCAAAGACTATAGGTCACTTGTTCTACCAAAGAAGTCGGGATGGAAGAAATATCTACCGCAGAAGATTCTTATTACCCCGGAAGGATTGCAATGGCAAGTTGTCAATGACAAAAGGCCAACCAAGTATCACGCATCTCCTACTACCGGGAAGGGGTCAAGCTAAGGACCTAAAACAAGCATCATCGGGATGGTAACCGATGGATTATTTGTGTTTTATTTTTATTTTATTTTTTAATCATTTTTTTTGTTTGTATTAACTTTGTTTTATAGGGAAAAAGACTTAAAAATGGTGAAGTTTGGTTCGCACGGCCGTGCAGCTCTTCTTGGAGCGGCCGTGCAGTTCATATCGAGTTGGAACGTGTTGACTCAAGAAAGGGACACGGCCGTGCAAATTCCTTGACACGGCCGTGCAAGACGTCTGGGGAGTTGCGTCGTTCCAGTCAAAAGACGCAGCTTTTCCCCTCCTCC
Organism: Adenophora triphylla var. japonica; assembly: GCA_022495995.1. Classification (NCBI taxonomy): domain Eukaryota; kingdom Viridiplantae; phylum Streptophyta; class Magnoliopsida; order Asterales; family Campanulaceae; genus Adenophora; species Adenophora triphylla. Next base: position 362,805 of record JAFEMH010001671.1, read on the forward strand.
CTCATTTACTTCATCTTCAACCTCTCTCCCTCAAAACCTCCGCCCCATCCACTTTAAATACCCACTCCTCCACCATTTTTACTCACAATTCAACCCTCAATCCTCCTAAATTCCTCCAGTAAATCCCTCCTCCACCACCAAAATCAGTCCAAAAACCCTCCTAAAACCCCAATTCCGAAAATACCAAAACCCTTCACCCATTTCATAAAATTCGAAGGGATTGCTCAAGATTAAGGTTAAAGAGGAAGCTCTTGGACATTTCAGAAGCTGTTCATCAAGATTACAAGCTTTTCAAACTCAGATTCGGGTAATCTACTTTCTTCTTCCTTTAGCTAAGTTTTTGGGTTATTTCGAAAATTTTCAATGGAGAGAGGGAAAGGAAAGGGAAAGGTCTTGAAAGAGGTTCGAAAAGGTCCCGAAAGGAACCATCTCCTACCCCTAATCTAAACCCAACGCTCAATGATTTGGGTATTGAGTTTAGGGAGCCTTCCGAAGTGGCTAGATTCACTGCCCTTCGTCAAAAGAGAATTAGACCAACCCAATTCCCAGATGTTCCTGCCCTTAAAGCCCTAGATATCTACAAAAATGTAAGAAAGTTTCACTTGGGATTTGGTTGTGGTGGTTTTCTTGAGTTGAATGCAAAGACTTACGAGAGAATTACTTTGGAATTCTTGTGCACTATGAGGAAGGAATTTACAACAGAAATTTGTGGAAGTACCGGGGAGCCATACCAATTGATACATTTGTATTTTAGGCTTGGTGGGGAGGAGTTTCATCTTACCTCCTTCGACATAAATAGAATTTTGGGTTGGCCTGCTTTCACCAACTTTGAAACCGATTTTCCTATAGAATTTAGGGAGAATGTGTTTTGGGAGCAAATAACCGGAATTCCATCCTTTAAATCTAGAACCGCAAAAGCCCCATCTATTATTCATCCCGTTCTCCGGATTATGCACAGATTCTATGCATGTATAGTTTTTGCAAGGGAAGATAAGGGAACAGTGAACAAGAAAGAGTTGTTTTTATTATGGTCTATGGTGAGGGCTCATAGGAAGGTGAATTTGAGTCATTTCTTGATTGAGTTATTTAGTGATATCGTCTCTCCAACTTTCAATGGAGAGATCCATATTGGTGGTATTGTTACTTTGTTTGCTAACCATTTTGGGTTTGTGGTGCCCGCCACTGAAGTTGCGGTTTCGGGTTCTACAAAGTTGGATATTCCAACCCTACGGGTAATGCAAATGATTTCAGATAGAGGACGTGGAGAGTACAATTGGTTGGTAGGGCCGGGTAAAACGCCCTACATTGTTTTGCCTAGTCCCATCCTCCCATTTGCCCAAACTTATCAACACCCAACATGGATCTTTCCAATTTCCATGAATCACGGGGAGGGCCAATCAAATCAAGCAAACCAAGAGGAGGAAGAAGAAGAAGAAGAAGGAGAGCAACATCAACCCCACCATCCATTGCCACCGGATTTCAATGATAGGTTTGATCGAATCGAACTTCAAAATAATCAAATGATGAATCGGTTCGACGCCTTCAACAATGAATTTCATTATTTCCGGAATGATATACAAAATCGTGTGGGAACGATTCAAAGGCAAGTGAACTCCATCTACAACTATGGAGTCAACCATTGGGATGACTTTCCTCAGCCGCCTACCTACCCGTGATCCATTTTAGTAAGTTTTTCTCTTTACTCCCCCTAGATTTAGCATTGTTCCTTGAAACATTGAGGACAATGTTCATTTCAAGTGTGGGGGGGGGTAAATCTATCCTTTATTTCGCTTTATTTTTCGCTTTCTAGATTTTAAATTTTACTTGCTTTCTAGGATAGATTTAATCGCTTTCTAGTATAATTTTTTACTTAGTTGCATTTTTTTTTCTTTTTATGCATGTATAATAGTATATAAAAAAAAATTAAATCCCTATGATGATCAAAAATCATTATCATTATGCTTGCCATTTGCCCTAGTATAAATGCCTTTACCTTTCCTCTCATATTTTCTATACACTTAGAAATCTATAAAAAGGAAAAGTATAAGGGATCTTTTTTAGGAAATAATTGAAAGCTTCATAAGTTGGTATAGCACAATATAGAATCTCATCAAGGAAAATGCATTTGATTAGAAGGAATTCTTTTATGCTTGGTTATTTATGCAAATTTTGAATATATTCCTTTAAGATTGTACATTCTTTATCTTTATTAGATATTTATTCCCTTTTTAGAAGCACCTTTTTGTTTGCATCTCTTGAATCACACCCTTTCATAAATTCCATCCTTCCATTTTCAAATCAAGTCAAAGTAAAACACTTCTATCTTATTAATAAAAGAGTGACAATGGTCACCAAGCCTTAAAAGCAAAAAGAAACCTATTATCTCCTAAGTAACTCGGGGCACGGCGTTCGCTGCGACGATGCTTCCTTGCCAAACGGAAATAATATCCAAAAGTATTCTTGATCTAAGTATTAGGAACATGGGGCTCGCAACCACAATGTCTCCTACTTGAAAGGATCAAAAATAACTTAGGTCTTTTGCAAGAATATAACACGTACAAAAATAAGATAAATTTGTTTGACTTTGACGAGATTTTTCCACTACCATCATCCATTCTTCACCCTTGTGATTCAAGAATGTAATACAATTCTTCGGAACTTCTAAATTGTGAATAAATATTTATACCTTCTCTTGTACGTCTTAAAGAAATAAAATTCATCTTTTCTAAAAAAATCACTCTAAAAAGTGACTTTTTCTACCAAGAAATAAATCTAAGATTCTTCCTTCTAGCATGCTTTACTTGGTCAAAATTCTATATATGCTATATTAGGTTATTGTCTTGCATTTTATCTCTTTAAAAATATCCCTAAAATATTTTCTTCCTAAAATAAATTTTTAAAGGTATTCAAAATATGATTAGATAGATAAACGCATTATCTAAGGAGGCAATTTAAGGGCTTGCTACTTTATTTCTGAGGGATCAATCGTATTTTTCTCCCTCTCCGTATTTCATTCTAAGTTTGCTTGGGGACAAGCAAAGGCTTAAGTGTGGGGAGTTTGATAAGTGACTATTATATAGTCAATTATCCTAGTTTTTATATACTTTTACACAAATAAATCATCACTTTTCATTTAGTTTTTAGTACTTTTTACTTACTTTTGTTATTTTATTAGATTTTACGTTTTTGGTATGTTTTATACTTTTTAGACAGGTTTTAGGGTCTTTTTATATATACAAAGGATACATGGACATTTTGGTCCAAAAAGATGAAGGAACACCAAGCAAAATAAGCACTCCAAGCTGAAAACCAGTCGGAGCGGCCGTGCAGCAAAACCAGGAGCGGCCGTGCAACTTAGGCCATGGCCGGCCATCTTGGCCCATGGAGTGGCCGAGCACTGAAGTACCCTGGCCGTGCCAAATCAGGAGCGGCCGTGCAGCTATTTCTGGAGCGGCCGTGCAAGTCTTCAAATTCAAATCCCAAATCTGGCGCCAAAGAGACACGGCCGTGCAAAATCCTTGACACGGCCGTGCAAGTCGTGACTGCAGATGTAAAGGCACCTTTTGATGGCACCCAATTGAAGAGTCTCCTTCCATTTATAAATAGGACCCTTGTAATCAGTCTTAGATACGAATTATTAGAGAGAAACTACTGATATTAGATAGATAGAAAGTACAACACTTGTGATAACAATTTTCCAAAGGAATTTGAAGATCAAAGTCATTGTTCTTGGAGTTACTTTGAAGGAAATAAAAGTGAAGCATTATTCTCAGCACTTGTCTTCTACTTCCATAAGTATTTCTTACTCAACTTTTATTATTGCTTATACATTTAATGGCTTGTGAGTAATCCCCCATATTCTTGGGGTTGGAAACTCAAAAGCATGTTTATTCATCATTAAATAATGTTTAGTCTTGTCTTCTTTCTTCATCTAAAACAATCTCTTTATATTATTCTCTAAATGCCTTACATATTGGCGATATCCAATTTGTATGATTCAAAATTGAGAGAAGTACCTAGCGGAGAATCTCGATTGACGGAACCATATAAAGAAACTAGGTTCATTGATCACGAGAGTAGTTCAATGGCCTAGGGATGTTCCTTTAATGGAAAGTATGTTGACTTCCGTCCTTAATAGATTCTTACTAATTATGGTCAGCTAGAGATAAGCCGGAATGCCCGTTTGTGACAGGGCGGGGGCAAACATAAACGGATTTCTCAAACAGTTAGGACATAATTAGTGAAGAATACAAACGCTATTGTCTTAGCCCGAAATAGCGTAGGCCTAACATACCATCCTTGCTTTTTATGAAAACCTTTTATTTCTAAGACAATGACAATTTGATGAATAAGAATTTGCGTATGATTTCCAATCCCAAGAATGCTTCGTTTTATAAGACTTCAATTAAAGTATTTTCTGTTTATGCTCTCTCTATTTTTCTAAAACAAGTTTTATCTACCCCCAATCTTTTCTATATTTTCTAAAGACAAAAATATCCCTTAAAGTAAACCCTGTCTCTGTGGGATCGACTCGTACTTGCACCCGCTATATTATAATAGCCCGTGCGCTTGCGGATATAAAATAAACCGTTAGGTTTCGACCGAACAATAAGCATTATTTTTCAAATAAAATGGCATGCATGAATCATTTTCATCTTCCAAAATCATGTTTTCTCATTGAAAATCAGAATTTTGACCTAGTTCTAGCACAAGGCAAGAACTCCGTCTCATATTTAGACAATTCTCATTCTTACTTCATTTGCGAGAAAAAAGTGAGTCATTCTCATAATTTTCATCAAATAAATTGCACATGCATATTCTTAGCCTCATAGGTTGTTCATGCATCTCAAAATCATTCAAAAATCCTAAGAAAATCCTAGAAAATTCCTAAGTTCGGGTTAAGCCCTAAATTATTCAAAAATCAAGCAAAATCATCGGATTTGAGCCAAATAAGAACGCTTACCCCAACCGATCGCGGGTTCGTCGATTTGTGCTCCCTCCTTCCCGGATAGAGCTCCGATGGAGGCGTGAGAAAGTCATACCTCCTATCCGTCCGGACAAGCTCCTTCCTCTTCCTTTGAGCGGCCGCGGAGACATTCCTCCTTGCTTGTCTTGGTGCCGGATCCATCTCAAATCAAGGGAAGCAAGGGAATTCAAAGAATTTCGAAATTCTTTCTTCTCTCCTCTCTCTCTCTCGGCTGAATGGGCGGCAACAATGCCCAATAGCCCGTTCAAATCTGTTTTAAATAATCTGTAAAAATCAGGTTTCCAGCCGTACGGCTTCTTTTTCCTTCCTCTCATGCCGGGCGGCCTCTTTCGCTCTGAGCAAAAATTACGATTTTGCCCTTGGACTTTCCACTTGGGCCTCCAATCCTCGTTATCCTCTAACTGAGATAACACCCTCTTCAGAAGATATCCCTTATCTCCTAAGCAATCAAGCTCTATTCCCAGTCACCTCCGTTAATTTCGTTATAACGGGATAACGTTAGGTGACAACCTCCGAATTGTCGAGTTCTTCTTAACTTAAGCTACCTCTGTCATGAATAGTGACGTATGCTTAAGTCATTCAAACTTTGGCAACCCATATCTCTGATTCGAAAGAGATTGAGACGTATGCTCAAGTCATTGGCAACCCATATCTCTGATTCGAAAGAGATTGAGACGTATGCTTAAATCATTCTAGCTTTGGCAACCCATATCTACGATTCGAAAGAGATTGAGACGTATGCTCAAGTTTTTCAAACTTTAGCAACCCATATCTCTGATTCGAAAGAGATTGAGACGTATGCTCAAGTTCACCAAACTCTAGCTACCTCTATCCACTCGATAGTGACGTAAGCTCTAGTTTCAATCAGGTGACATCCTCCAGTAATTGTCAATCGGTGTGACAGCCTCCATTAATTGTCGAAATCTCAAGAATCCTAGACATCGTTCCTAACTATCTAGTGATGCTTGAACTACGATCAAGGCTTGATTCATCAGGGAGACGTAGGTAGCCTTTTATAAAAGGTCCAGCCATCCGACCACTTCGGTCACCCCTGTTCCTTCGTCGCTTCTCGGTGATGAAGTAATCCCTCATAGAGACCACCTTGGTCACTTCTAGCATATCCCCGATAGGATCAATTGCTTGACCTCCTAGGTCATTTTCTATTTTCCCCAAAGAAGAGACCGCTTTCTCTTCTCCCTTCCTCATCGGATCTTATTCCGAACTACGGCTGGCTTGATTCCTCCGGATACGTAGGTAGCCTTCCAAAAGGTTCGGCCACTCGACCGTCTCGGTCATCTAATCCGTCTCGGCATTCGCCGAGATCGGATCCTTTTCTATCGACAACCCCACTTGCCTTGCAAGTGACGTTGCCGAGGGCTTCGTAAGTACCCAAATCGGCTCATGCCTTCCGGTTAATTTTCCCGACAATTTCGGTAAGTTTTTCGGTAATTCCCGGACCTTCCCGGCGTTCCGAAAACATTCCGGAACTGTTTTTATTAAATAAGGGCTGAAGAGGATCCTTCCTAATTAAGAAACACGTTTTTCTTAATTAGGAAGGAGGGTTCTAGAATTTGCCACCTTGCATGGTTCTAGAATGCTTTGAGTCATTCGGGATAAGCCCACACGGCCGCATTAGCTCGTTGCTCTTAGCGGCACGGCTTCATTCACCTTATCCAGTTACCTATAAATAGAGGCCTCCTCTACCCATTTCAACACACACAATAGAGGCACAAAATACACAATACACTTATAAACACTCCCAAGACGTGAAGATTATTGGTGCAAGCTCAAGAAGGTGAAGAAGGAAGGCCAAGAAGCTACCTCCCTCCTCCTTGAAGACCCAAGACCAACCTCTCCTCCTAGCTCCGTTCGAAGAAGCAAAGGAAGCAATTGGTAACCTCGCACGCCCTAACCTTGCTTTTAATTGATATACTTGCTCATTGCATTCATATATCTTGCTTGGGACTTGGCATTTATTCATAAAGATCACATCTTTATCACCCCCTTTCCCTTTTGCATGCATTAAGACCTCATTTGTCATAAAAATGTAGTCTTTTTCATAAAGGTGCATCCTTTGCACCTAAAACCCCCATTTTCAAATAAAAATGTCATTTTTATGCATCATTTGCACATAAAAATCCAATCTTTTCAATAAAAATGCATCCTTTGCATTCAAAAACCTTTTCCAATGCATCATTTGCATAAAAATCCTATCTTTACGCATCACTTGCATAAAGATCATTTCTTTCAATCAAAAAGCATCATTTGCTAAAACCAAAAATGTCATCTTTTCATTAAAGAGTCATTTTTCATCATGCATTTCCCCTTTCCCCCAACCTTGGAACAGACCGGTGTAAAAGATCCTATCTTTACATCGTTCCTTCCATTAAAGGTTCACGATTTCTTTGGAAAGGGGTAACCTTGAACCCTATATCTCCGATTATCGCTTAAGAAAGAGTATGAAGCCTCTATACGAGCTCGACCGTCTTAAAGCGTAGGATTGATGGGCTAAGGACCCTCCTTTTCTAAAGAACCTCATCTTTGACCAAAAGAGAGTCATTCTCTCGATCACGCAAGTCCCGAGGGTCCCGAGGTTAAAATGCGATGATCACAAGTCATAAGATGAGGACGGGATCATAATCCCAAATACATAAAATTCCAAGGAATCCCGAGCGACAACCAACAAATGGTTTGTACGTCCGGAAGACAACTTGGGACATTCCCCCCTTTTTCTCAAACACATGCACACAAGAAAGCACGCAAGCAAGCACGATTACTGAAATCTTGGGAGACTTGCTCCGGCAAGGCACTTTGGGTGAACGCCAAACGTTCTTCCCAAGGGGTAACTTAACCTCCGAACCCAAGTAAAAACCTTTTTTTCAAAGTTTTGAGGTAATCAAAATGGCATGGCGACTCCGTTTTTCAAATAACTTGGATGTCTTCAAACTCGCGTGAATCCACAAAATTTGGGCACACATTCACACAGGTGCAGCTTCTCGAGCCAATCTCATCCTCGCGTGGTCATTTTTCGGATGATCCTTTCGAGGGTTTTGTTCGTTGCTTCTACTGCGCCGTTAGTTTGCGGCCTGTAGGGAGAGGACTTGTGGCGTGTGATTTTGAATTCGGCCAGCAGTCTGTCGCATTCTTCTTCAAAGTGAGACCCGTTGCCTGATATGACCTCGTTCGGGATGCCGTATTGGCATATGATGTTTTTCTTGAGGAAATGTATGACCTTCTTGGAAGTTAGCACTTTGTAGGACTTGGCTTCGACCCATTTTGTGAAGTAGTCAATGGCTACCAAGACGAATTCATGGCCCTTGCTTCCGGGCGGAGCGATCTTCCCGATGACGTCGATTCCCCAAGTGGAGAAGGGCCAGGGAGTAGTCATGCAATAGAGATCATGAGGAGGAAGATGATTGAGGATGAACCATTGGCACTTGTCGTAGCTTCAGACAAAGTGGATGCAGTCTGCCTCCATGGAGATCCAGTAGTAGCCCATTTGAAGAATGATCTGCATCAGGGCTCTGGCATTCATGTGGGGGCCGCAAGCCCCATTGTGGACTTCGTTCATAAGCTCGTTTGCTTTTTCCTTTCTGATGCAGTGGAGGAGCGGTCCTTGGTAGCATTTTTTGTATAACATGTCCCCAAGGATGACAAAGTGAGAGGCAAGGCATTTTAGGGCCACGATGCTCTTGGCTTTGATTCCTTCTTTACGTTACCCTTCCTCATTCTTGAGGTATTGGTAGATTTGATTGTACCATGACTCATTGATGGGCTCTGGTTCTGGTTCGATCTCGCAGCAGTAGGCAGGAATTTCCTTTCTTCCTACTTTGAATGGCTTGATCGCCTTCCCTTCGAGGATTTCCACGAGTGAAGCCAAGGTGGCTAGGGCATCTGCAAACCGATTCTGATCTCTTGGCAAGTAGTGAAAGATGACCTCTTTGAATTGCGTGATGAGGTCTTCCATGCAGGCGTGGTATTTTTGCAAGCCTGGGTCTTTCGTTTTCCATTTGTTGGAAACTTGATTGATGATTAGGGGTGAGTCTCAGTAGACCTCTAGCTTTTGGACGTTCCTTTCGAGTGCGACCTCTAGTTCGGCAGCGCATGCTTCGTATTCGGCGGCATTGTTGGTTACCTCGAAGTTTAGCTTTATGGCGATTGGGGTGTGCTCGTCCTTTGGGTCGACCAAGAGCATACCAATGCCATTTCCTCTTTTGTTGGCTGCTCCATCAAAGAACAGCTGCCATCGATTTTCGACTTCAAGTGCTAAGATTCCTTCGTCTGGAAATTGTGGTGTGGGACCTTGGGCCTCGTCGATTGGGAAGTTGGCCAGTTGTTCGGCCATTACTCGTCCCTTGATTGACTTCTGGTTCACGTACTTGATGTCAAACTCCACCAGGAAGAAAGACCATTTGGCCAGCCTCATTGATAGTGATGGTTTGTCGAAGAGGTATTTGACTGGGCCCATTTTGGAGACCAAGTGCACTATGTGCGACTGCATGTAGTGTCATAATTTTCTGACAACCCATACCAGAGCTGCGCAGGTTTTCTCAAGGGCTGAGTAGTTGAGTTCGATGCCTTGGAACTTTTGACTGACGAAGTAGATGGCATTCTCGACTCGTGAGTCTCTCTTTTCTTGACAAAGCATGGCTCCAACTGCGGTGTCAGTCACAGTTAGGTATAGCAACAGTGGCTTCTCTCTTGGGGAGGACATAGGATCAGAGAACTCACAAGGTACGCCTTTATCTTTGCGAAGGCATCTTGGCATTCCGGGTTCCATTCGATGTCTGCATTCTTCTTCATTAGTCAGAAGATTGGCTCGCACATGGAGGTCAACTGAGTGACGAAGCGGGTGATGTACTGTAGGCGGCCCATGAAGCTTTTTACTTCTGTTTGGGTTTGCGGTGGTCTCATTTCGATTATGGCCTTAATCTTTTGAGGATCAACTTCGATGCCTCGCTCGGTGACCATGTATCCCAAGACTTTGCCTCGAATGACTCCAAATGTGCATTTGGCAGGGTTTAACCTCATTGAGTATTTTCGAAGGCGATTGAAGAACTTTCTCATGTCGATGAGGTGTTGTCCGTCTGATCCCTTTGAGTGGATGATCATGTCGTCGACGTACACTTCGATCTCTTTGTGGATCATGTCGTGGAAGAGGGCGATTGCTGCCCGTTGGTAGGTAGCCCAGCGTTCTTTAGTCCGAACGGCATTACTGTGTAGCAGTAGGTTCCCCAGGGGGTTGTGAAGGCTGTTTTCTCTTGGTCTTCTTCGGCCATCTTGATTTGATTGTAGCCGGCGAACCCGTCCACGAAGGACTTGACCTCGAAGTTGGCCGTAGTGTCGACCAACATGTCTATGTTTGGTAGAGGAAAGTCGTCCTTGGGACTTGCTTTGTTGAGATCTCGGAAGTCTACGCAGCAGCGTACTTTTCCATTGGCCTTGGTGACCGTGACTATGTTGGAGAGCCATGTCGGGTATTCGATCACCCTTATGAAGCCGACACGGAGCATCTTTTCGATCTCTTCTTTGACTTGTAAGGACCATTCTGGCTTGATTCGGCGTAGCTTCTGCTTGATGGGCTTAGCCTCGGGATTCAGGGGAATCCGATGTTCCACTATGGCTGGATCTAAACCGGGCATGTCTTGGTAGGACCAAGCGAACATGTCCATGAATTCTTTGAGTAGTGCAGTCAATGCGTTTTGCTCGGTGTCGGTGAAGAAGCTTCTGATTTGCGTCTCTTTTAGCTCTTCAGCAGCCCCCAAATTCACCTTGGTTAAAACCTCCTCGGCACCTTGGGCCTGGTTTTCCTCTCGTTTGACAACATGCTAAAAGATGTGTTTAATGTATTGTTCCTTCAATGTGTCTGCTTCTTTGTCAAGTGAATCATTATTAACTGTTTGTGATTTAGTTAACACATCATTTGTTAAAGATGCAATGAAAGGATATTTAGAAAGGTCAGACCTTTTATTGATAGCGTAGAGAAGATACATTGTTGATTATGGACTCACAATCTTCCGGCGTAGAGCCATCAGATGACTCGAAAGACTCGAATTCAAAGATAACATGACTCGAAGCAAGATTCTAGGCGACGAGGGATTGGACCAGCCTTCACTGCTCTTTGCAGGCTGTAGGTCTAGAGGGGGTGGCGATGGCTTTGGTGGCCATTCTTCAGTCGATGCCGTTCTCGGAAGATGGCTTGCTTTTGGTTCGACTTCAAACCAGATCGCAGAGGTTTTAGGCTGCTCCTTTGAGGGTGTCCCTCCATTGGTGTTTCTACCAGATCTCGGGGGGCTCTTGGTAATAGAAGTCATGGAGAGCTTCTTACAGGAGGGCGAAGCATTCGCTGATTCGGAGTTGATTCTTGCTTAAGGTGATTATCTTCATAGAATCTGCTTCCTTATCTGAGATCTTTTCTTGGATGACATTCACGATATCTGAATCGAGGGGGCATGCTATTTCTCCTTCTCTGACGAGGCTCCGAAGGAGGTCACGCCATTGTTCTTCCAGGTCAGATACCGGGATGTTGAATTGGACTATGCTGTGGTGGCTGTCCCCGTGAGATCCGAGTGTGTCGACATGGGGACTGACATGTTCCGAGGTGTTGATGGCGGGCCAACTTTCTTCGGAAGGGTTTTCGCCGAAGTATGGGTCTACTTCTCGGTCAAGTTCCATCTGGGCGTCCATTTCTTGATCTTCTTTCATGCACTCTTCGTAGTCGTATACTTCAGAATTGTCATCCTGGCCCATGAGTTCTTCGATCTCTAGCTCGTCACGGCTTAGCGCGTGGATGTAGGGATCTCTTTCGTAGCGGATCATGACTGAAGACTCGTCTGCAAAGGAATATTCGGTCATGTCGGGACCTTCTTCTGGGTCATAGCTTGCTGGCCAAGCACTGTCCACCGTGCTGCTTACACGGATTACTTCGAGGCTTCCATTGGCGTTGATGAATTTTATGTATTGGTGGAGAATGGATGATACTGCTTTCATCTGGTGCAGCCAAGGTCGTCCCACCAGGGCGGAGAAGGTGGAATTGATTTCCACGACTTGGAATTCCACCGACTCCATTTGTTCGTCAAATTGGATCCTCAGATTGATTACTCCTAAGACAGGGCGTGGAGTGGAGTCGTAAGCTCGAATTACTCGAGGCGAAGGTCTCATGAGGGAGCGGTCGATTCGGAGCCGCTTTATCATATGCAAGGCAATGATGTTAACCGCCGAGCCATTATCGACCAAGACGTTCAGGAGGTAGAACCTCTTTATCGTTATGAGGATGAGGAGGGCCTCATTGTGTCTATTTTCACATGTCGGCAAGTCTGCATATGTGAAGGTTAGACCGCTTCTGGCGCTGCTGTTTGCTTCAGTCTCCTCCGGGGAGTGTTCGATCCATCCATGGGTGTGTCTCGATCGTGGCAGGGATTGTAAGGAGACAGTATCCTCGGATTTTCTTGTCTGGATTCCCGATCACGGGACCATTTGACCCTGGTTTTGCATTCCCAGTCGTAGCGGGATAGCATGTTAACCGCCTCGGAGATTGTGGGGGATCTACTCTTGCATGGAGTCTTGCTGAAGGCTATCATGTTCACCCTATCATTTCGGGGGAACAGATTTCCGACTTTGTTGGGGCCACGGGGGCGTTCCAACTTTCCTTCTTCAATTAGCCCCTGGACCACTTGCTTCAACACGAAGCAATTGTCGGTGGTATGACTAGGGTAGTTGTGGAAGGCGCAGTGTTTGCTCATGTCCATGTTAGGTTTGAGAGTTTTTGGCTGGAAATTCTCGAGAGGTTTGAGGAGATTCCGTTTTACCAATGCTTCAAACACTTGGCCCAGGGGCATTTCGAGGTTGTCAAAATGCTGAAACTGTTGTGGGCGAGGAGGATTGTTGTTCCTTAGGGGCGTTTGATCGCTGTTTACTTGAGCTCCATTTTGGATGTAGTGGACTGCTCTGGCTGCTTCCTTTCCTTTGTTTGGGACAGGTGCCAAATTTGACAGGTTTGCCCGATAGCGGTAGGACGAAGCAGGAACTGCTGCTGTCTTCTGGAGGCTCGAGGTCTTTTCGAACTTGGTCTCGACGTTGACCATGGCACGGAGGTCGGGATAAAAGTGATGGCTATCAAGGTTCTCAGAAATGGTTTGAGGCAGGAATGGAAGATGTCCATTTGCTCTTCTTTGGAAAGCAGATCCATTATCTCGCTAAGCTTCCAATTCCATCTTTTGTAGAATTCGCCTACTGGTTTGTCATCCTTTTGTTCGGTGGCTTGTAGGTCACGGTGATTTGTTTCCCACTCAAGGTTAGCGCGGTACTTCTCTAGAAAGATTTCGCTGATTTGATCCCACGTGGAGCGGTTTTCTGCCTTTATGTTGAGGAACCACCTTAATGTCATGGATTTGAGGGAATGTTAGAAGTGATCCGACATTTGTTGTGGGCTTGCCCCTTTGGATCTCATACCCAAGACGTAGGTGTCGATGTGGGTCTTTGGGCATTCGGTCCCATTGAACTTATCCATTTCCGGCATTCTGAATTTTGGAGGTAGAGGAACTACCTTGCTCGGATCTATGGGCATAAGGGAGTCCTTTCGAGAGTTGGCCAGCTTGCCTTGCATGCTTTCATCTGTTTGACCAACCAAACCATGTGAGGGTCAGTAGGCTGAGGTAGGCTGCCATTTTCCGGGATGGTAGCAGTCAGGGTAATGGTAGAGGCAGGCTAGCTAATGGGCAAGGACATAGGAATACGAGTGGTGGTAGACAGCAAGACAACGGAGGTGGCCGGGGTCAGAGGAATAATCACTCCGGCTGACGGGGCCGTGGACGGGGACACTCTCACAACCCATAAGGAGTATTGGGCTAGCGACCAGCCCAAACCTATAATGTTCATGGACCAGCTGGTAATTCTCATTACATGCCCACAGATATTGAGACAGCTATGCATACAATGTCATTTAATGTTCCCGACAACAACCTTTACATGGACACCGGTGCTACTTCACACATGACGGGTAATTCAGGTAATCTCTCATCTTATTTTAATGTGAGCACTAGCAATAAATCAATTACTGTTGGAGATGGTAGTAGTATTCCCATTATTGGGTATGGACAACTCACTCTCTCCCCACCTTTTCCTCCTCTTAAATTATCAAATGTCCTTCATGGTCTTAAATTGGTCAAAAATTTAGTTTCTGTTCTTCGATTTACATCTGTTAATAATGTGTCTATTAAATTTGATCCTTTTGGGTTTTCTGTAAAGGATATTCGAATGAGGGTGCAAGTAATGAGATGTGATAACACTGGAGATATCTATCCCATCACCAACAATTTAAGTTTTTCCACAACATCTCCATCAACTTTTTTTGCTTTTGGTCCTAATTTATGGCATAATAGGTTAGGTCATCCGGGAGCACCTGTTTTTCGCTCCCTTTGCAAAAACAATTTAATTCCTTGTACGAATTCTCGTTTGGATGGTATTTGTGATTCATGTGTTTTTTGTAAACAAGTTAAGTTACCCTTTTATCCGTCTCATTCTAGCACAATTTTACCATTTGATATTGTTCATAGTGATTTGTGGACCTCTCCTGTGTTGAGCTACTCGGGCCATAAATATTACCTCTTATTTTTGGATGATTTCTCAAATATTTTGTGGACATTTCCCATTGGCAAGAAGTCACAAGTTCCATAAATATTCTTGTCTTTTTGTGCCTTTATTTCCACTCAATTTGAGCGAATCATAAAATGTTTTCAATGTGACAACGGGCGGGAATTTGATAATGACCATTTTAAATCCTTTTTTTGAGTCAAGGGTATGAGTTTTCGATTGTCTTGTCCTTACACATCTTCCCAAAATGGAAAGGCTAAGTGAAAAATTAGGACTATCAATAATCTTGTTCGTACCCTTCTTGCCCACTCCTCGATGCCTTCCTCATTTTGGCATCATGCTTTGGCTATGGCAACGTACCTCCTCAATATCATCCCAAACAAAGGTCTTGGTCACTCCTCCCCTCTTCAAATCATATATCGTCGTGATCCTTCTTATGATCATTTACGGGTTTTTAGATGTTTATGTTTTCCGTTGATTCCCTCGTCTACTATTCATAAACTCCATACCCGTTCCAACCCCTGTGTAGTTTTGGGATATCCTCCACATGATAGGGGGTACAAGTGCTATGATCTCACCACTCGCAAAATTATAATTTCTCGCCATGTCAATTTTGATGAAAAAGTTTTCCGTTTTCTAACAAATATTTTTCCTCAGAAAATAGAGATTATTCCTTCTTGGACCAGCCATTTCACCCCATGTTCCATGGCTGGGTGTCTCCTTCGGCCCAAGCAGTCAGCCCATTGGATAGGCCCATTCGTCCTCATGGTGCCCCACTGGACCAGGTTACCAATCCTGTTACTTCGGCCTCTTTGCCTACAACCTATGCAAATGGGTCTCCTTCTACCGCCGGCCCATCTTCCCCTATTTCTGGCCGGCCTGCCTCCTTGCAGCCCATTGATAATTCGCCTCCATTGGTTCAGCCCACTGTTGTTCCAATTCCGGATGTGCCTGCTCCCATTAATTCTTCTAGGTCTATAACCACTCGTAGTATGAGTGGTATTGTGAAACCAAAGCGTCAGTTCAATCTCCTTGCCTCTATTTCTCCATCCCCCATTCCGTCTAATCCCAAATTTGCATGTCTGACCCAAATTGGAAAGCAGCTATAGTAGATGAATTTGATGCTCTCATTAAAAATAAGACGTGGGAGCTTGTACCCTGTCCTTCAGGTGTGAATGTTATTCGTTATATGTGGATTTTTTCTCATATAAAGAATTCTGATGGATCTTTTGAGAGGCATAAAGCCCGTCTTGTAGGTGATGGTCGATCTCAGCAGGTTGGGGTTGATTGTACAAAGACTTTTAGTCTGGTGATCAAACTAGCCACTATTCATACAGTTCTTAGTTTGGCACTGGCTAAATCCTGGTCCATTCATCAGTTAGATGTGAAGAATGCTTTCCTTCGTGGAAATCTTCATGAGACTGTATATATGCACCAACCGATGGGTTTTCGTGATCAGAAACATCTTGATTATGTCTGCTTATTAAAAATATCTCTGTATGGCCTCAAACAGGCGCCTAGGATGTGGTATAAGAGATTTGCAGATTTTGTTTTTACCATGGGGTTCATTCACAGCTGATCAGATCATTCCTTATTTGTGTATTCTAGGGGGAAGGATACAACTTATTTATTATTATATGTTGATGATATTATTCTTGTTACATCCTCTGATCAGCTCCGGGACTCAATGATGACTACTCTTGCAACTGAATTAGCTATGAAAGATCTTGGGTCGTTGAATTGTTTTTTGGGTATTGTTGTTTCTCATGTAGATAGGGGTTTATTTTTGTGTCAAAGCAAATATGCCGAGGACATTTTAAGCCGTGCGGGCATGCTTTCGTGCAAGCCCTCTTTAACACCAGTAGATACGAATGCCAAACTTAGTGGCTCGGCTGGGTCCCCTTATGAAGATCCCACATTTTTTTGTAGCTTGGCCGGTGCTTTGCAATATCTCACCTTTACTCGACCCGATATTAGCTATGCAGTTTAGCAAGTTTGTTTACATATGCATGATCCACGGTAGGAACATATGGGTGCTCTCAAGCGTATTCTGAGGTATATTCATGGCACTATTAATCTCGGGTTGCATCTCACAAGATCTTCTTGCACCTCTCTTACTGCTTACACTGATGCTGAATGGGCGGTTGTCCGGATACTCGCCGGTCCACTTCTGGTTATTGCATTTTTTGGGGGATAATTTAATTTCTTGGTCGTCCAAACGACAACTGACCCTGTCTCATTCTAGCGTCGAGGCAAAATATCGTGGTGTAGCTAATGCAGTAGCCGAATCATGTTGGATTCGAATTTACTGTAGGGGAATATAGGGTCTTGATCTTGATAACAAGGCTGGATATGTGATTGAATCGTGTATAATACACTTTCCGAATAAAGTATTTCGACCCTTAATGCCTGGGTTATACGAAATCCTTATTGGGATAAGACAATCACGCAATTTGTTTCTAGGCAAAGAGAACAAATCTAAAACTTGAGAATTGTTTTGCTTTCGTTATTGTTGTATCACTCTTGTGTTTTTTCATATGTGTACAAATGAGATCAATCTATGTATATATACAGATGGAGAGGCATCAGATAAAGGGTATAATCAAAAGACATGACTTTAGCCAAGCAATGTGTCTTTTCATTTTGAACTGGCACCTGTTCAGGAACTGCTCGGCCGAGTCAAGGGACTCGCTCGGCCGAGCAAAAGATGTCCCAAGACATTTTGCCCAACTGCACGACCGTGTCAATCATACTGCTCGGCCGAGCAAGGCATATGCCTCGGCCGAGCAAGGCAGTCCAAAAACTTGAACAATCTGCTATGCTCTGCTCGGCCGAGTCAAGGACTCTGCTCGGCCAAAATGTGCTACCCTTTAACTTTTACTTCTTTATCGAGGTTGACTTCGTTTTAGCTCAAACGAGTGTGTACTCCACACTTTCCCTTACTCGTATTCGAGTCTAATACGAATCACATTGATCTCTAGTAAATCACCATTACAATAAAATAATTGATGACACTAAAATCATCAACAAATCCCCTCCATTTTAGTGTAATCCTTTGATTTACTAAACTTTATAAATAATGAAACAAACGAATGCGTAAATGAAAATGTCTTGCGATTGAATTTTCATCTTAGTATAATACACATTTCAAATACTCGAGAATTGGGGTGTCCTAACGATTGAACCCGTCAATTCATATGAATACCTGAAGATACTATACACATAAGTTCAGTACAATTCTCTTTGTTTAACCTTGACACTATTACAAGCCATGTGTCCATATCCATTAGTGAACATATAGGAAGCCAAGTCCTAGCTTCTTGAAGCGGCAAAACTTCATGTCCACATAGGTAGTTCCTTTAATCTTGCACCTGCATTTGCAATTTTTTAAAGGAACTATTAAGAAGATATTCTTCAACCTAACCTTTACTTGCAGGTCTGAACACATACCTTGGGAAAGATAATAACATGTGTTCCAATCTCCAAATGCGAGCTTTCCACATTGAATTCAAGCTTCTAATGTTGTATTAGAAGGGAATTGGGTATCTCACAATTAGAGGATTAAATGGACTTTAATCCCATTCCCATTGCAGACTTATTTACCAAGTCTCTAGCTAACCCCTTCGTCAAGTGGTCAGCCAAATTTTGTTGCGACCGAACAAACTCAACTGATATCACACCATTCATGATTAACTCCCGAATCATACTATGTCTGACACCTAAGTGTCTAGACTTGCCATTATACATTTGACTATAAGCCCTAGCCAATGTGGCAGCACTATCACAATGGATAGATATTGGTGATATCGGTTTTGGCCATAATGGAATCTCATATATCAAGTTTCGAAGCCACTCCGCTTCTTTTCCAGCAGCAGCCAATGCTAAAAACTTAGATTCCATTGTAGAACGCGTAATACATGTCTGCTTTTTGGAAGCCCAAGAAATGGCACCTCCTCCAAGCAAGAACACCCAACCACTAGTAGAAGATGAATCTTCTTGGTTGATCCAACTAGCATTTGTGTAACCTTCTAATATAGAAGGATGTCCACTATAACACAAACCATAGTCCATAGTACCTTTTAAGTACTTGAACACCCTTGTTATAGCATGCCAATGCTGTCTACTAGGATTACTAGTGAACCTGCTCAATCTACCAACTATATAAGCAATATCAGGTCGAGTGCCCATCATAGCATACATCAAACTGCCTATGGCTTTTGAGTATTCGAGCTGTGACACAGGTTTACCAGTGTTTGACACAAGTTTCTCAGTTTGATCCATGGGAGTACTAACTTTAGAACAATTATCACAATTAAACCTCTTGAGAATTTTCTCAATATAATGAGATTGTGTAATTGCAATTCCCTTGTTCATCCGTTTAATCTTTATACCAAGAATTACATCGGCTTCTCCCATGTCCTTCATAGAAAACTTTGATGACAAAAACTTCTTAGTTTCATCAACTACATTTTGGTCTGTGCCAAAAATCAACATGTCATCTACATATAGGCAGATGATTACACCTTTACTGGATTCATCAAATCTGCTATATACACATTTGTCGGACTGATTTAATACAAAACCATTCGACAAAATAACCTCATCAAATTTTTTATGCCACTGTTTAGGTGCTTGCTTCAGCCCATACAATGACTTAATTAACTTACATACCTTATGCTCATTACCTGGCATAACAAATCCTTCAGGTTGTTTCATATACACTTCTTCTTCCAAATCACCATTTAAAAATGCTGTTTTGACATCCATTTGATGGATTAACAGTTACGAATAGGCTGAAAGCTATCAGAAATCTAATAGTAGTGATACGAGCAACCGGTGCATAGGTATCGAAGTAATCGATCCCTTCCTTTTGTCTATAGCCTTGGATTACCAATCGAGCTTTAAACTTGTCAATTTTTCCATCGACTTTCATCTTCTTTTTGAAGATCCATTTGCACCCTAAAGGTTTACAGCCTGGTGGTAAATCAGACAAGACCTATGTATTATTTTCCATAATAGAACTAATCTCATCATCGATTGCTTCTTTCCAAAAACCAGCATCTCGAGATTTTATTGCTTCATCATAGGTTCTTGGATCCTCCTCTATACTATAACAGTAAGAGTATTGAGATTTAATTTGATCTCTTGATCCCATAACTAAATATAGTTGAAAGTCAGAACCATATGATTTAGCTTTTCTTACTCTTTTACTTTTACGAGGTTCAGGCGTCTCACTTGGTACATCAATTGAATGATCATCCATTTGAGATTCAAATTTACATTGGTATAATATCCTTTGGTCTAGGTATTGAAGAGAAATGATTCTCATCAAAGATTGCATCTCTCGATTCTATAATTGTGTTAATAGAAATGAATTCATTAGGTTCTATAACATAAAACCTATATACCTTGGAATGCTCAGCATATCCAACAAAGATGCAGTCAATACCTTTTTCTCCCAACTTTTCCCTTTTAGGGTCCGAAAGTCTAACCACGGCCCTACATCCCTAAACTCGCAAAAATGTCAAGTTTGGTCATTTCTTATACCAAAGCTCATATGGGGTAATCTTGTTCCTTTTATTAGGAACTCTATTCAATAAATGACAAGCCGTTAACATGGCTTCTCCCCAAAACCCATCACTCAAGCCCGAGTAAGACAACATGGCATTAACCATTTCTTCAAGAGTTCTATTCTTCTTTTCAGCCACACCATTTTGTTGTGGTACATAAGGAGCCGTAGTCTCATGAATTATCCCTACGGATTGAAAATATTTAGGATCATAATATTCACCACCTCTATCAATACGTAAGGTTTTAATCAAGCCATTTAGTTGAAGTTCAACTTCGGTTTTATAAATCTTAAATTTATCTAGGGCTTCATCTTTTGCATGCAGCAAGTAAATATAGCAAAATCTAGAAGCATCATCTATAAAAGTGACAATATACTTTTTATTGCCTAAAGATGGAGTTGCATGAAAATCACATAAATCACTATGAATTAATTCAAGTTTTACAGAATTCCTTGTAACACTTTTAAAAGGTTTTCTAGTGATTTTTGTCAACATGCAAGTATTACACTTTTTCGTATTTTTATCAATAGCAGGAATCAAACCATCTTTGGACATTTCAAGCATTCTTTTATAGTGTACATGTCCTAACCGAGCATGCCATAATGAGGAATTGATAACAACAGAGGAAGTCATATGAACAGAACTAGAGTTAACAGGAATTTTATTTAAATTCAACATAAACATCCCATTGTTATAATAACCAAACCCTACAAATACACCCGACTTCGATAAGATATACTTATCGGATTCATAAACTTGTTTATAACCACACTTGTTTAATACAAGACCAGAAATTAAATTCTTACGAAGTTTAGGCACATATAAAACATTAAACAAAGAAATAGTTTTTCCCGAACTGAATTCCAACACCACACTTTCTCTTCCTTGAATAGGAGCGGAATGGTCATCACCCATGTAAAGGATAGATCCGTCTTCCATTGGTTCATATGTCTTAAACCAACAACGATCTTTACAAACATGAGTTGTGGCACCGGAATCAATCCACCACGCAATAGCATCATCCTGCACATAAAATGCCTCAGAAATTAGTGAAACAGAATTTTTAATAAATCTGTTCCAACTAAGTATTAAATTATGACCTTGGTTTTGAGAATGGTCCTTAGACCCCTTTCCCGAACCACTGGTGCTTGCGCCATTCTTGTTGTTTCCAACACGACAATCCTTCTTAAAGTGACCAGTTTTGCCACACTTCCAACATACCAATTTAGGCTTCTTGTTGGGACCAGAACCATTGTCTTTGAAACTACATTTCTTTCCTTTGTTTTTATTGTTTCCACCCTCATCAATCATATTTACCAAGGGTTCAGCAACTTCTTTTCCTTTGCCTTTGTCATTCTCTTGCGCCCTAAGAGATTTCTCTATGCGCAAGTGACTACCAAGTTGAACTAAAGACAGATCGTCTTTACCATGTTTCAAAGTGTGTTTGAAATCCTTCCAGGAGGGAGGCAACTTATCAATCACACTTGAAACAGATATTGACTCATCCATCTTCAGTCCATGTTGTGTATATTGTCCAAGGATTCTAAGGAGTTCATTGAATTGTTCCATGACAGGTCTTGAATCGACCATCTTGTAATTATTAAAATTACTTACAAGGAACTTCTTACTAGAAGCATCCTCTGCCATGTACTTTGATTCAAGAGAATCCCATAACTCTTTTGCAGATTCCTCATTTTGATAAATGTCAAATAGAGAATCAGACATACCGTTTAATATGTGTCCTCTGCAGATATAGTCATCATTTTCCCACTTTGATCTACGTCTGACGGCTTCCAAGTTATCATCTTCAAGCAATTCTGGAATAGGGGTAGATAGAACATACACCACTTTTAACGTTGTTAAAAGGAAGTGCATCTTCTTTTGCCAACGCCTGAAATCTCGTCCTTCAAATTTGTCTAGCTTTCCAAACATAGTCGTCATCTCCTTCAAAGTACTTCCACCAGCCATGAGTATCACCTAAATACTTTATTCATTTGTAGGGGAATTTAGGGTCTTGATCTTGATAACAAGGCTGGATATGTGATTGAATCGTGTATAATCCACTTTTCGAATAAAGTATTTCGACCCTTAATGCCTGGGTTACACGAAATCCTTATTGGGATAAGACAATCACGCAATTTGTTTCTAGGCAAAGAGAACAAATCTAAAACTTGAGAATTGTTTTGCTTTCGTTATTGTTGTATCACTCTTGTGTTTTTTCATATGTGTACAAATGAGATCAATCTCTGTATATATACAGATGGAGAGGCATCAGATAAAGGGTACAATCAAAAGACATGACTTTAGCCAAGTAATGTGTCTTTTCATTTTGAACTGGCACCTGTTCAGGAACTGCTCGGCCGAGTCAAGGGACTCGCTCGGCCGAGCAAAAGATGTCCCAAGACATTTTGCCCAACTGCACGGCCGTGTCTTTTGAACTGCACGGCCGTGTCAATCATACTGCTCGGCCGAGCAAGGCATATGCCTCGGCCGAGCAAGGCTGTCTAGAAACTTGGACAATCTGCTATACTCTGCTCGGCCGAGTCAAGGACTCTGCTCGGCCGAGCACATCAGCAAAATGTGCTACCCTTTAACTTTTACTTCTTTATCGAGGTTGACTTCGTTTTAGCTCAAACGAGTGTGTACTCCACACTTTCCCTTACTCGTATCCGAGTCTAATACGAATCACATTGATCTCTAGTAAATCACCATTACAATAAAATAATTGATGACACTAAAATCACCAACATTTACTTCTTGAACTTCAGGTACCTCTCTCGAAAGCTACTATGGTATACTGCGATAATATTAGTGCTATATATTTATATGGTAATCCCGTTCAACACCAACGTACCAAGAACATATAATTGGATATTCTTCTTGTTCGAGAGAATGTCGAAAAAGGCCAAGTGCGCGTTCTTCATGTTCCGTCCCGTTACCAGCTAGCAGATATCTTCACAAAAGGGCTTCTGCGCGTACTTTTCAATGATTTTCGGGACAGTCTAAGCATTCGGCCTCCTCCCGCTTCAACTGCGGGGGTGTGATAGAATTATAATTATAGTAGATATGTAATATCTTCTGTAGTTAGTATTGATATGCTTATATTTGTATAGTGATAAGTAAGGAAGGTAGATTTCCTAATCATAGTAGGAGAATATATTAGATCCTAAATTATAGGACTAACTTTGTATATATACCTTTAACGGATGAATGAAAGGGTTAAGGACCATATACCTTTAGGTATTTTATTGATTTCGGTTTTAGGAATTTAAGAAGGGTCTGAGAGAGATAGCTAACGGAATTCAACTACTAAACGTTATCCTCCGAGCCCGTCTCCTTTGAGAAGTGCTAAATTCTTTTCGGTATAACATTGATATTGAGTTGTTAATTTTTGGAGCTGAATGTAGTCGTGATTTGGGGTATTACCTTTTTTCCATTCTAACTAACCGTTTCACTAATGGCCCTTTATCTTTTCTGTTGTTACGAGGAAAACAAGTTGCATTGTTCACCACTTTCGTTCCTGGACAATAGAGAAATATTTAGATGACTTTAATTTCTTGATTACTACTGACAATGTCCATAGGTTACGAAAATTCATGCACACCAAAGTAAAGTTAATCGATCTTCGATTTGGGGGGAAATGATTGTGAGATCAATGCTAATTTCTCATGCGTCATTACACTAAATGTAAGTTGGTTGAAATAAAGTTCTTCGTGAAAAAAAAAACTCGCTCCTGGATAATTGTTCATTTTTTAGGTCACTGGCCGGGCCAAGCCCGCGAGCTTTTTTGGCCTGTCAAGCTCGTCACTACAAAGCCTGCCAAATTTTAATTTTTGAATAAATATTAAATGTTTTGTATCTTAGAACATAGGAATCATTTGCCTAGTTGATAAGTGCTTGCGTTTATTTGCTTTAACCCAGGTTCAAAGCCCCTCACCCTCACTTCACCTTTTGAATTTTCAAAAATTTAGGAAAAAAAATTCGTCAAGCCCATTTCAGTATATCCCTGGGCAACTGGGGCGGCCGGACATCATACAAAAAGGAAGGGTTGGGCCGGGCTTGGCTCGCGGGCCCGAAGAAGCATGCGGAGCTGAATCCACCTGATTCGCGGACTTGACATTTGGCTGGTCGGGTCGGATCGGGCCAACCCGTTGTGCATCATCACCCACAACCTTCATTCTTCCTCAATACTCTTTTGTCTCCAATTGTATGTCGTAATTTTTATTTTGGTTTGTCTCTAAATAAATGTTGCATTTTCAAATAAGAAAAGTGACTTAGTATAATTTTAACATTGTACAAGTAATATACAAACTTGTTGGACTCTTAGAATTCTAGTCCTATAATGATACGTTCAAATATGAGATAGCACATGGGGATTTGGCCTGCTGGCTTGAGCTCATGGCTTCCAACCTGGAGGTCATGGGTTCTATCCCCCCAGAAGTTAGAGGGAAGGCTTTCTCTCCATAGGATTTATCTCCTAGGCGCTTCTGTGTGTGCATGTGTGTGTGTGTGTGATTAATGGGAAAAAATATGAGATAAGACTAAGTAGTTAGATTAGATGGTGAGTTACAATCCATATGGGACTGTAACTCTATGGCTCATCTAACTATATATTTTAGGCTTTTGTAGACTAAAATATATACAACAACAAACCATATAGATCTCAGCCAAAATACTGTCTCTAGGCTACCATCGAGAGCCTTGGAAGATGAGAGTGGAATCATAGCTAGATGCCCGACTTTGTGGTATCGGCTCGACGAGAGAAACGTGGTGATTGCAGGCACAATCGTTCGTGGGTTCGTAGCACAAACAGAAAGTCTTCCGCAAATGCAATTTGGACTAGTCACTAATGAGGTAATTCGTTGTAACCACTATTGTTATTAGTCCTTCATTGGTATCAGAGCCTGGTTGTTTGTGCTCACCATTGAACGAATTAAATTGCATAATTTTCGTTTTTGTGTTTTTAGGTCAAAGTATGAACCAAGTGGGTTTGATAATTTGATGTCCAATTTTTGATCCATTTTGTGTGAATCATATATGCCTGCGTAGCTCTTGATATCTAGAACAACATATTTGAAAATCGTTGTATATGGCCGAGTCAATTTGGAGTAATTGCAATTTAAATTTTCAGATTTTGTGACTTTTTTTGAATGTTCATGGCTGTTTTTGATAATGCTAAAGTCAGATATGATAAAAAGTGTTAACATGAGTTTTGTTATTCTCTGTGAGATCTTTTCATAGCCAGTTTATTTGTTTAATTTGGCTAAAAAACGAGTGAGATATGGCCATTCAAAGATTGGTTCGCGTAATATGTTTTCTGGATTTATTGTAATTATATTTATGTGTATTAAAATAATTAAAAATAATTATAATTTCCAGAAAATTTTGAAATTTTTACTGTATGTTTAATTTTCTGCCATAACATCCTAAGATTTTTGTCATAATTTCTTTATGATCAGAATATATTTTCTGGAATTTTCAAGTATTTCGCTGCATGATTAATTATGCAAAAATAGTTTCGCTATTCAGAAAAATCCGAAATATTTTTTGTATATTTATAATAATGTTATACATAGTTTTAAATTATTCAATGAATTTATGTTGACCAAAAATCTATTTTCTGTATTTTTGTATGTACTTTTATGTGAAATTTATTTATCAGACTGAAAAATATTATTCAGAAAATTATGAAATTTTTTCTGTTGTTTAATTGCATGATATTGCATTGTTCTGAATTTTTTTTTTCAGATTTTTGGCTCATCTGAATTATTTATGTGCTTTAAATGTCATTTTATGAGATATTTTCACAATTAAATTTGCATGAAAACTATATCGGGACTACATGAAACCCGATGAAATTTTTCCGGACATGCTGGAATTATTTTAGAGTAAATTCGTTTTACATAGTTTTATTTTTGTTCAAAAATTAATCCATAAATATTTTAACGTTTTTCATGTGCGGGTCGTGATTACAAGCCTCGCAGATTTTCCTTTTCGTCATGTTAAATGAGATTATATTTTTGGATTGAGTTTTTAGAACAAAAAGTGAATTATTATGTATGCTTAATGTCACCTTATGCATCTTGTAAACAGTGAAACAATACCTATAAATATGAGTAGCCTAAGAATTATTCTCTAGTTATATGAGCTAGAGATAGATGAAAAATGAAAATTGTGATGACTTAATTCATAGTTAGGTAATAGTGCCCTACCTAATAAAATTGTCATGTGATTGATGTACACGCTTAATAGTATTGACTGTTGAGAAGCATGTAAATCAATCTAATTTATTTCGCAGTTCACGACTTGCCTAATAAATTAGGAATTGTGTAATAATGATCAACCTAGTTTGCTAGACAATACATCTTCTAAATGGTTAAGTACCATGTGTGATAAAGTTCAAATGCTTAATTGAAGATAAAAGACAATTTCATGATGAATGACTTCAATGGATGTTGGAAATGACTCATGAATTAAATCCTTTGGGGATGTCTCATCTAATAAGCAATAAGTATAAAGTGGTCATTCGTTGACTACTAGACTTATGGAGTACCATGAGACAATTATCGTTCTAACTCATATGACTCAAATTGAACTTTTATTAGATGTTTTCTCAGAATAAGGTAACTGAGATAGAGTGTGATGAACAAAGTTGTGCAATGAGTTCATACCTTATACTTTTGTGATATCTCCGTTAGAGGTTTGCATAAGTCATGAGGGCTGGAATGCAAGAGACAATCATAAAAGATAACAGATCATTAAGTATCACAAGAATAAATGAAAGTAGCTAGAGCAACAATTCTTACACTTAGGATATCATAAGTGAGTCGGATTTGTCATAAGTTGACGAAAGTTTCATAAGATCCTAAAACTCTCAAATGATGTTTGTTCTCGTGAATTGATGTTGAAACTCTCCAATGTGGATAGTAGGTTTAATCTCAATCGAATAAATGTTGAAAGTTTAAGTAGGATTTGTAGATTATTTTTGTGTTATTAGAGGTACTAGAAGAGACTTTCCATGGAAATACAATATTATCATGAAATCAAAGGAGTTGACTTGTGTTGACTTCTGTTGCGGACTGTACGTATTTTGATTTTATATAATGTATTCTATGTGCCTAGAACATGATATAATCTGCTGTCTATGTAATTAACGTGCTTGAGCTATAATGGCATTTGACCTTAGTGGTAGTTTTTTAGACAATTCCATTGAAAATAGTAGTTCTATTGGGTTATGAATGTTAGTCAACCAAATTATGTTAAAATTAGTTTTTAATATATTTCTCTTATATATTTATTCTTATATGACTGTTGATTCTTATGAGTTTAGATATTGCTAGAATAAGACTTTATTAGGATAAGTGGAGAGATATTTAGAGTAAGCTTATTAGGAGTTTTTCTAAATATCGACCTATAAATGTATAATCTTATTTGACAAATAGTTGTCAAAATGTCTTTTCGTAAGACAATTAGATTAACATAATCCTTAATTCATTCAGATAAATGTGAACCTTTGAAAGTTAAGACAAGTTATCGTATATCATATTTTCTTACTTTATTGATAAATATACATGAGATATTTATGTTTACCTTTAAACTCATAGTTATTAAACGATTGATTTGTTTAAGCATTTTTTAACAATGATTGAGAATGAAAAGGATAAGAGTCTAAGTGATCTTATTACATACCATTTTTATGTATATTTATTTGATCAGTTGTAGAATTGTGTGAGAAAATATGTGATACATGTATAGTTGATGATTATTTTTCTTTGCAACAAAATGGTGTTACAAAGGTAAGTACTCATATGATGCTTAAAAAGATTAGGTGGATGTTAATGTAATATTTTCTCAATTCTGTTTGAGAAATTGATTGCAACTTCATCCTAAACTTAATGTCTTACAAGTCAGTAACTCTTGAGAGTTATGGAAGGTCAGAAGCTCAATTGAAGTATCTATACCTCTTAATTATAACAAGTTTTATACAATACTTCCAATTATGTTTGGAAATATTTCTCTAAAGAAGGCATGTGTGCTTTCATAAGGGCTATATTATGTATGGTAAATAACTTGTTGTAATTAATGACTAAAATAGGATTGCATAAACTTTTGACTTCTCTAGGCAAAGGTGGGGAATTGTCTCTACTTAATCAGTTGTGATCGCCTGCGAGAATCAAAATGATATTTGTTCTAGTGGGTGCTTTATTCCAGTGTGAGTATGTTGTTGGGTTTTACGGGTCCATGCGCAGCGGAATTAAGCATCTAATACTCCCTCCGTCCCAGACCAAGGGTCCTCGGGGGGGATTTCACGCTTCTTAATTTTTTTTTTTAAAGTGGGTAGAAAATTTTAGGAGAGAGAATGTAAAAGTTAAATGTGTGGTAGGGAATAGGAGAGAGAATGTAAAAGTTAAAAATATTTAATAGGAGAGAGAATGAGTGGGAGGAATAAAAATGGTTTTTTTGTAAATATATGGAGATGATAAGGGTATGAATATATGGAAAACTTTCCATTTAAGGAAAGGGACTCTTGGTCTGGGACGGACCAAAAGGGAAAGTAGGACTCTTGATCTGGGACGGAGGGAGTAACATAAAACCAAAAAGCCTAGGATCCGTTCTATACAATTAACTTGAATACCTATGAGATAGAGATAACCAACCTTGAACGCTTTCCGTTCTTGAGCTATCGAACAATGTATTGATGTGGTTCTGAATACAAACTTCGAACTATAGGCCTTGATCGTTGAACGAGCGAAGACCCTCTTTCGGTATCCACACCTTCGAATGAACCAAGAACGATTTCTTAATGATTTCTAGATCATAAACCTTGAAGAATATTGAGAATTATGTTGTGATTTTCTTTTCAGAATTTTGGCTAGACAATTAGGGTTGACAGACTGTTATATTTATACTACATTAGTATGGTATATGTTTCCTAATCAAATTAGGAAACCAGTCTGTAAACCCCTCTTGTAGCTTGAAGTGTCGCACGACCAGACGAGTCCCATGGACAAGTTCTGTCGCGCGATGTCTTAAGCCACATCAGGATTCTCTCAATCATTCTTCCTCTGGTTTAATCAATTCATTCTAGTTGTGTGTGACCCAATAGGATTATATTATGTTGGCAATGAGCTCGATCATATCGACCCTCATAAGACATAAGCGGACTCTAGCAAGCCATTATGTCTACCCAAATAATATAACGTAAGAGTTCACGTTTTCAATGGTGCACTTCCATTTCTCCCTTTGTCTCACGATGTTATATTGAACACAAGTCATTGTCCACGTCAACTTGTCTTTTTTCAATGCTTTCTCGATCTTGAGTATAATGATAATCCAATCGTATTGGGGTATGGCCATATACTTTCATCATTATCACTCATCGAGGGGCCCAAGCAAAACATCTCTCTTTCGAGGGACAAATTCCATCTTGACTTATCATCCTTCCCATTATGATTCCGATCATGCCAAAGTTAGCCTTTATAGATATCGTGTTAAGATATCATTTGACTAAAATCAAACATGACTTTCATCATATGTAAGGTGATGATAATCTCAGGCTTAGGGACTAAATGAAGTAACCTTATGAGATTTAATTATGACATTTGACCATGACATAAATCTCATACGGGTCAAGTCCAATCACTTGTTCTCTAACAAGTACCCATAAATTTAATGTGCATCTCTTATGCATACAATCATCATATGATTATCCATTAACATTTATGCTAACTATTCTCTTAATAATTAGGGACGGAGATTATTACAGATAAATATGCAAAACATATAATAACCAAATAACCAACTTTTCATATAATAATAAATAATGTCAACACATAAGTCTATCAACTATAGGCCTAGGGCATAACACTAACAGTCTCCCACTTGCATTAGGCCCAATCTCCCATGTATCGAATACCCATGGACCTAACATGACCATTATGCTTAGCTTGCGGAAGAGCCTTAGTAAATGGGTCCGCCACGTTGTCATCAGTGTCTACTCTGGATATCTTTACGTCTCCCCTTTCGCATATCTCTCGGATAATGTGGAAACGTCGAAGTATGTGTTTGGATCTCTGGTGTGACCTTGGTTCCTTTGCTTGTGCAATGGCACCATTATTATCACAATAAAGTTCAATAGGATCTTTGATGCTTGGAACGACTTCCAAATCACTAATGAACTTTTAGATCCAAACGGCTTCCTTAGCTGCATCAGATGCCGCTATGTACTCAGCTTCGGTTGTAGAATCAGCGACGGTACTTTGCTTGGAAATTTTCCAACTCACAGTGCCTCCATTCAACGTAAATGTTTGCCGAAGCATATGGAATACCATTCATTCTCTTTCGCTCATCATTAGTCTTAGGAATTTAAGTCTTGCTAAGAGATATACCATGCAACATTAGCAAGTTTCCTCTTTTAGAATTTTCCATTTGGAATCTTCTAAGAACCTTGTCAATGTAAGTACTTTGACTTAAACAAATCATCCTTTTAGATCTATCTCTATAGATCTTGATACCAAGGATATACGCAGCTTCGCGCATATCTTTCATCGAAAAGCACTTTCCCAACCAAGACTTGACAGTCTGTAGTGCAGGAATGTCATTTCCAATGAGTAAGATATCGTCGACATACAACACTAGAAATAGTGCTACGTTCCCACTAATTTTCTTGTATACACAAGGTTCATCTTCGTTCTTGATAGAGCCAAACTCCTTGATTGCTTTATCAAAACGTAAATTCCAACTCCTAGAAGCTTGCTTCAATCCATAAATGGATTTCTGCAACTTACGCACCTTGTTAGAACTTTTTCTTGACTGACAAAACCTTCAGGTTGTATCATGTATACATCCTCAAGTAACTTCCCATTTAGGAAAGCTGTCTTGACATCTATTTGCCATATTTCATAGTCATAATATGCGGCTATGGCAATTAAAATTCTAATAGACTTAAGCATAGCTACAGGCGAAAAGGTTTCATCATAGTCGATGCCATGAATCTGCCTATATCCCTTAGCTACAAGCCTAGCCTTATAGGTATGCACCTTCCCATCCATGTCGGTCTTCTTCTTGAAGACCCATTTGCACCCTATGGTTTTTACTCCTTCGGGTGGATCAATCAAGTTCCAAACTTGATTATCAGCCATGGATTGTAACTCGGACTTCATGGCCTCATGCCATTTTTCCGAATAAAGAGCGAACATCGCTTCTTGATAGCAAGTAGGTTCATCATTTTCGATTAACTCCACTTCATCACTTTTCGTAACGAGAAATCCATATCTCTCGGGCTCGGATCGTGACCTACCACTTTGGCGTAGAACATGTGCATCTTGAACTGGTTCCACAACTCTTTGTGAATTTGGTTCAGTTTCTACCATTGGTTCTATGTTGTTTTCGGGTTCTCGAATTTCTTCGAGATCTATTTTACTCCCACTGGTTCCTTTGCGAAGAAACTCCTTTTCTAAGAAAGTACCATTTCGAGAAACAAACATTTTGTTCTTGTTTTGGTTGTAGAAATAGTATCCTTTGGTTTCCTCAGGATAACCCACGAAAACACATTTATCAGACTTAGGTGCTAGCTTGTCAGAAGTTAACTTCTTGACATATGCATCGCAACCCCAAATCTTCATAAAGGATAAACTAGGTTTTCTTCCATGTCACATCTCATATGGGGTCTTTTGAACCGATTTGGTAGGAACTCTGTTTATAGTGAAAGCAGCAGTTTCTAGTGCATGTCCCCAAAAGGATAAATGAAACTCAACTTGACTCATCATAGAACGAACTATGTACAACAAGGTTCTATTCCTCCTTTCAGACACACCATTCCATTATGGTGTTCCGGGTGGAGAGAGTTCTAAAACGATTCCACAACTCTTAAGATGACTGTCAAATTCTTAGCTCAAATATTCGCCACTTCGATCGGATCGAAGTACCTTAATAGTTTTGCCAAGTTGATTTTGCACCTCATTTTGAAATATTCGAAATATCTCAAACGCTTCACTTTTATGTTTCATTAGATAAATATATCCAAATCTACTATAATCATCAGTGAATGTTATGAAGTACTGAAATCCTCCCCTAGCATTGCTACTCATAGGTCCACACACATCGGTATGTATGAGGCCTAATAAGTCGCTCGCCCTTTCACCAGTTTTGGAGAATGGGTCCTTGGTCATCTTGCCAAGCAAACAAGATTCACATGTATCATATGATTCATAATCATGTGAGTCTAAAAATCCATATTTATGGAGTTTAGAAATGCGTTTCTCATTTATATGGCCAAGACGACAATTCCATAAGTAAGTGTGGTTTACATCATTGGGTTTAGATCTCTTGTTAATGTTATATATATCATTATCACGATTTTCAACATCAAGGATATAAAGGCCATTGAATGAAATAGCAGTACAATAAAGCATAACACTCTTGTAAATGGAAAACTTCTTATCACATATAAGAAAATTAAAACCTTCATTATCCAAACATGAAATCGAAATAATATTCCTACTTAAAGCTGGAACGTAATGACAA
The DNA here is from genome assembly GCA_022495995.1 of Adenophora triphylla var. japonica. Lineage (NCBI taxonomy): Eukaryota > Viridiplantae > Streptophyta > Magnoliopsida > Asterales > Campanulaceae > Adenophora > Adenophora triphylla. Next base: position 395,478 of record JAFEMH010001671.1, read on the forward strand.
TTGTTCAAAACAAGTATTAGTCCACTAGGTAAAGTAACTTCATAAGTTCCTACGGCTAATGCAGCAACTCTTGCTCCATTTCCCACACGTAGGTCCACTTCACCTCCTTAAGCATCCTTCTGTTCTTTAGACCTTGCACATTTAAACAAATGTGAGTTTCACATCCGATATTCAATACCCAAGAACTAGAAGTAGATAGGAATATATCTATAACAAAGATACCTGAAGTCGAAGCAACTCCTTTGCTCTTCTTCAGTGCTTCCTTGTATTTTAAGCAGTTTCTCCTCCAATGTCCAATCTCATTGCTATGGAAGCAGACTGCGTCCTCTTGGGACTTGGGCTTTGCCTCTTTAGATTTGGCACCCTCTTTGGGTTTAGCAATATTTGCCTTAGGATTAAGAAACAAATATTGATGCTAAAGTAGTATAAATATAATAGTCTGTCAGCCCTAAAAAGCTAGCCGAATTTATGAAAAGAAAATCACAACATATACTCTCAATATTCTTCATAGGTTTAAGAGATCTAGCAATATTCAAGAAGCTTTTCTTGGTTCATTCAAAGGTGTGGATACCGAAAGATCGATCAAGGCCTAGAGTTCAAGCAATCTGAAAAATGAAGTTTGTGATTCAAAATCACATAATCAAATCGTTTGATAGCTCAAGAACGGAAAGCGTTCAAGGTTGGTTATTTCTATCTCATAGGTTTCAATTTAATTGTATAAAACGGATCCTAGGCTCTTGGGTTTTGTGTTAATTAGATGCTTAAATTCCGCTGCGCATGGACCCATAAAACCCAACACAATTAGGGTTGACAGACTGTTATATTTATACTACATTAGTATGGTATATGTTTCCTAATCAAATTAGGAAACCAGTCTATAAACGCCTCTTGTGGCTTGAAGTGTCGCACGACCAGACGAGTCCCATGGACAAGTTCTGTCGCGCGATGTCTTAAGCCACATCAGGATTCTCTCAATCATTCTTCCTCGGGTTTAATCAATTCATTCTAGTTGTGTGTGACCCAATAGGATTATATTATGTTGGCAATGAGCTCGATCATATCGACCCTCATAAGACATAAGCGGACTCTAGCAAGCCATTATGTCTACCCAATTAATATAACGTAAGAGTTCACGTTTCCAATGGTGCACTTCCATTTCTCCCTTTGTCTCACGATGTTATATTGAACACAAGTCATGGTACACATCAACTTGTCTTTGTTCAACGCTTTCTCGATCTTGACTATAATGATAATCCAATCGTATTGGGGTATGGCCATACACTTTCATCATTATCACTCATCGAGGGGCCCAAGCAAAACATCTCTCTTTCGAGGGACAAATTCCATCTTGACTTATCATCCTTCCCATCATGATTCCGATCATGCCAAAGTTAGCCTTTATAGATAACGTGTTAAGATATCGTTTGACTAAAATCAAACATGACTTTCATCATATATAAGGTCATGATAATCTCAGGTCTAGGGACTAAATGAAGTAACCTTATAAGATTTAATTATGACATTTGACCATGACATAAATCTCATACGGGTCAAGTCCAGTCACTTGTTCTCTAACAAGTACCCATAAATTTAGTGTGCATCTCTTATGTATATAATCATCTGTTGGTGTAATGCCCTAGGCTTTAGTTATGTTTAACTGAAAACCGTTATGTATCATCTTTATCGTTTATGTTTATTATTTGATTATTATATAGTTTGCATATTTATTGTAATAATCTCCGTCCCTAATTATTAAGAGAATAATTAGTATAATTGTCAATGGATAATCATATGATGATTATATGCATAGAGATGCACATTGAAATTATGGGTACTTGTTAGAGAACAAGTGACTGGACTTGACCCGTATGAGATTTATGTCATGGTCAAATGTCATAATTAAATCTCATATGGTCGCTTCATTTAGTCCCTAGACCTGAGATTATCATGACCTTACATATGATGAAAGTTATGTTTGATTTTAGTCAAACGGTATCTTAACACGATATCTATAAAGGCTATCTTTGGCATGATCGGATTCATCATGGGAAGGATGATAAGTCAAGATGGAATTTGTCCCTCGGAAGAGAGATGTTTTGCTTGGGCCCCTCGATGAGTGATAATAATGAAAGCGTGTGGCCACACCCCAATACGATTGGACTATCATTATACTCAAGATCGAGAAAGCATTGAACAAATACAAGTTGACGTGGACCATGACTTGTGTTCAATATAACATCGTGAGACAAAGGGAGAAATGGAAGTGTACCATTGGAAACGTGAACTCTTACGTTGTGTTATTTGGGTAGACATAATGGCTTGCTAGAGTCCGCTTATGTCTTATGAGGGTCGATATGATCGGACTCATTGCCAACATAATACAATCCTATTGGGTCACACACAAATAGAATGAATTGGTTGAACAAAAGGAAGAATGATTGAGAGTTTCTGTAAACTGGCTAAGTATGTCACGCGACATAACTAGCCACCAGACGCGTTTTGACAGCCTGGTCTCCTAATTCGATTAGGAAACATATTAATGCTAATGTAGTATAAATATGAGAGGTCTGTCAACCCTAATGGTCTAGCCGAATTTTTCAATAGAAATTCACAATCAAAAGTCCTCTCAATATTCTTCCATAAGTTTTAGGAATCTAGCAATTCCCAACCCGAGAATCGTTCTCGACATTCATATTTGTGTGGATTACCAAAAGAGGGTCTTAATTTGTTCAAACAAATCAAAGACCTAGAGTTCAAATCTGAAGATCCAAAGGAGTTGAAGATTCGAAGATTTGAAGATCAAAAGTTTGTGATTACGAATCACATAATTATCCGTTCGATAGCTCAAGACCGGAAAGCAATTTAGGTTGGTAAATTCTATCTCATAGCAATTCAATTTAATCGTATAGAACGGATCTTAGGGCTTGGGTTTTGTGTTAATTTTATGCTTAATTCCGCTGCGCATGGACCCATAAAACCCAAAAGTGGTATCAGAGCCCCGTTCGTATGGTTAAGTTTGAATTAACATGCTAGAATGATTATATAAATTGTTTATATGTTCGTTGCATGTTTTTGTATGCGATAGAATTTTGATTGTTTATGTGAAACAATATGAAAATCGTTTTCGAATTATGTTGAATTAAATCTGTAAAAGGGTTGTTTTATATGATTTAATTGCATGTAATCTGAATTGATTGAAATCTGGAAATCCTGCGAACTGGCTACCTATGTCGTGCGACATAATAAGCCACATGTGGAAATCTGATAATCTGGCTAGTTATGTCACGCGACATAACTAGCCACTGGCTAGTTATGTCACGCGACATAATAAGCCAAATCTGGGCAGAATAAGTTTGTTTAATTTTTCTGCTATTCTGTGATTGTGTTTACAATCTGATATGTTTATATGATAATCTGGATGCTATAAATTTCTGGAAATAAAATTTATAGGGCTATGCTAGATTAAATCATTGTTTATGATGCATGCTTAATTAATTCAAGTGTGTTTTTATTAATTGTTGCGATGCATGAATTAATTATTCTTAAGTGTTAAAAATTTTATTAGATGTTTAGTTGAAACATTGATTCATAGTTTCCTAATATGTTTAGATTTAGACATTGTAAATTTTGGATTTTATGATTGTTTATGGAAACAAGTCATAATTACGCGAAATTTAAAAGGAAACTGATTGTTTATAAAAGGTAATGATTATGTTGCCAAATCGGGCGATTTCTAATTGTGCATGACTAGGAGAGTTATCTAAGGAAGAGTTGGTACTTAAGTAGTCCTTGTGGCTCACCTATCTTCCTGGGAACTTACCTGGTGCATGATTGTGACTATCTTTGCTGATATGCTTATAATCTACCTTAAAGAACCTTCATTTAACTTTTAAGTTCTTTATGCCAATTCATGATTAAAACACTTGAGACCACTCGGATAGTTTTGGGTGGGCTTGCCATAGCAAGGTGCTTTGATTCTATTCCGTTTGCGAGCAAGATGAGGAAATGGTGGTTCCTATACGTTTAAAATGGATGAACTTAATTGGGTTATCAAAATGGTTTTGGACCCAAGGCATAAGATGAGATTAAAATATGCTTGGAAATATGATGTCTTAAATAAATCTCATAAAAGATCCTAAGAGTCATATATGATATGATTGATGTTTTCTACCTAATTAGTTTAGTCTTGAGCGATGCGCCATAGCGTACTTGAGATTAAATTAAAGTTGGATCTTAGCCCATTAAATGCATATTATGCTTATTAGCATTGGAAGGTGTATGATTTAGTGGGAGTATTTGTAAAATACATTATTTGCTCTTAGATGATAAATGTGCTGATATTGATATGTGTTCATATAATTTGTATATTCTGTTGTAGAAGTAGCACTACATAATGATAATTGCGATTCGTCCTTATGAAGGACAAAGTTCGAAAGGAACAATACATAATGTGTACGTTCTTGACGAATTCGTTCCTACTGAACCCATTGCAAATGTTGCAAAGGGCAAATAAGGAAGCAACATTAGAAACATATTGATGATTCTGACAATATTGCTTGCCTTGTGTTTGCCACCATGTTTAAAGGCTCTTATGAAGAACCTTGAGCACATGATAACTATTCTTTTGTTCTAGCATAACGCAAAAGGGAAATGTTCCAAGTGCAAGCTAGGCAAAAGATATATGTTGTGGTGAAGGCTCTTAAGTCATATGATGAAAGAAGGAGCAATCCGCAAATTGTGTTAATGGTTGACACAATAAAAGGGTTCATAAAGGAAGGAAAAGAAGGTAAAGCAAAAGTTGCTAAACCTAGGACAAATGTTGTCATAGCCGAAGAGGCTAAACCCAAAGTGTCACAAAAGGATGCATTTTGCTATCATTGCAATAAGATTGTCATTGGAAGCAAAGTTGCAAGGCTTATTAGGAAACCTAAAGGGTGAAGAAGGGCAATATGATTGCTACTACTTCAAGTATATATATGATAGATATTTTCCTTTCGACTTCTCGTTCTTGGGTATATGATACCGGATTGGATCCCACATTTGGATAAATGTGCAAGGAATAAAGAATAGAAAGCTACTCAAAGAAGGTAAGTTAAACCTATGCATAAGAATGGAGCAAGGGTTGCTACATTAGCCATAGGGACTTATGAAGTCACTTTACCTTGTGAAGTAGTACTTGTTTTGAACAAGTATGACTACGTTCTGAATTTGAGTAGGAGTATTATTTCCGTTTCTTAAATGGATGATGAAGGATATAATTTTCTTATTTTCAATAAAAAGTTTTATATTTATTTAATGATATGCCTTATTGTAATGCATATGTCATTGAATGGTCTTCATATCCTTGATGATGAGAAACAAAATAATATTGAAGATATCTATAATATAAATGGGAAATCTAAACCGAACAATATGAACAACGCATTCATATGTCATTGCCGGCTTGGTCAAATAAATAAGAAACATATATCTAAACTCCATTAACATGGACTTTTAGACTCATATGACCTTGAATCATTTGAGGAATGTGAATCTTATTTATTGGGATTATTGACCAAACCACCCTACACTAAGAGTAGTGGGAGGGCTAGTGACTTATTGGTCATTATACATGAGATGTATGTGGACCATTAAGTAGCATTGCTAGGGGAAGACTTCGGTATTTCATCACATTTCACTAAAGACTTATCTAGATATGACTATGTCTATCTGATGAAGTCCAAAGGTGAATCGTTTGAGATGTTTTGAACATTTCAAAGATGAAGTACAAAACAACTTGGTAAAACTATTAAGTACTTCGATTAGATCGAGGTAATGAATATTTGAGCCAAGAGTTTGACAATCATCTCAAAACTATGAAATCGTTTCAAAGTTGACTCCACCCGGAACACCACATTGTATGGTGTGTCTGAAAGGAGGAATTGAACCTTGTAGGACATGGTTCGTTCGATGATGTGTCAATCAGACTTTCCTATTTCCTATTTCCTTTTGAGGATATACATTAGAAATGATGCGATTACACTGAATCGAGTCCCTACTAAATCGGTTCCTAAGGCCCCACATGAGATGTGGCATGGAAGAAAACTTAGTTTGTCTTTCATGACAATTTGGGGTTGCGAGTCTTATGTAAAGAGACTTGTCTCTTATAAGTTAGCACCAAATTTGACAAAGTTATTTTCAGAAATTAATCTTACAACCGCAAAGAGAACAAAACGTTTGTTGCTCTACACGATTTGTTTCTTGAGAAATAGTTTCTCAATAAAGAATCTAGTGGGAGTAAAATTAATCTTGAAGAGAGTTCAAGAACCTGAAAATGATATGGATCCAAGAGTAGAGACGGAACCAAGTTCACAAAGGAGTTGTGTTACCGGTTCAAGATGCACAAGTCCATCGTAGATCGGATAGGTTACGATCCAAACTCAAGAAATATTGATTTCTCGTTTCGGAAAGTAATAAAGTGGAAGCCATTGAGAATGACAATCCTACTTCCTATCTTGAGACGATGTCCACTCCTAATTTGGATAAATGGTTAGGAACCATGGAATCCAAATTACAATCCATGTTTGACAATCAAGTTTGGAACTTGATTGGGCTACCTGAAGGTGTAAAAACTAAAGGGTGCAAGTAGGTCTTCAAAGACCGACATGGATGTGAAGGTGTATACTTTCATGACTAAGGATTGTAACAAAGGAATTTAGGCAAATTCATAGTATTGACTATGTTGAAACCTTTTTCGCCAGTTACAATGTCGAAGTCTGTTAGATTTTCAATTGCCATTATCACATATTGTGACTATGTGATATGACAAATGGATGTCAAATGACTTTCTTTAAATGGAAAGATTATTAAGGATGTGTATAGTACACAACCCGAATAGTTTGACGATCCAAGAAACTCTAATAGAGTATGCATGTTGCAAAGATCCATGAGATGGGTTGAAGCAAGCTTAAAGGAATTGGAATCTTCATTTTGATGAATTGGTCAAAGAGTTTGACTTTATCAAGTACGAAGATGAACCTTGTGTATGCATGAAATTCAGTGGGAGCGTAGTATTATTTCTATTGTTTATTACAATGATATCTTAATCATTGGAAAAACAAGTTCCGATACTTAAGACTGTTAAGTCTTGGTCAAGGAAAGGTTTTTCAATGAAAGATATGGGTGAAGCCGCTTACATCCTTGGCATCAAGATCTATAGAGATGGATCTAGAAGGATAAATTGGTTTGAGTCAAAGTGTTCACATTGACAAGATTCTTAGAAGAGTCTAAGAAGAGTAGCTTGTCAATGGGTCATGGTATTTCTCTTAGCAATATTCATTGTCTTATGACAACTGATGAGCAAAAGGGAAATGAATGAAGTTCCATAGGCTTCGACATTTGGATCTGTCATGTATGCCATGATTTGTACTAGACCCGGCATCTCATATGCTCTAAGCATGATGAGTCGATACCAATCTGATCCTGTGATGAGAACCATTGGATGGCAATCAAGATGATCCTTAAGTACTTAAGAAGAACTAAGGATACGTTCTTGGGATTTGAAAGATTGGAAGTTAATCTTGTTGTAAGGGTTACATAGGTGCTAGCTTCCAAACTAACAAAGTTATTTTAAAATCGCAATTAGGATTTGTGTTTATGCTTATTAGAGGTGCAATTTTGATTGGAAGAGTTCCAAACAGAAATTATAGCCGATTCTACTACTAAGGCCGAATTTTAGCAACATATGATGTGGCTAAAAGAGGCAGTTTGGATCAAAAGTTCATTAGTGTTTTGGAAATGTTCCAAGTATCACTAATCGGTGAAACTTTTGTTATGACAATAGTGGTGCCACTTGTGCAAACAATGGAACCAAGGTCACGACAGCGATCCATACACTCACTTAGCCGTTCTTCGAGGAATTCATAAAGAATGAGAAGACGTTAAGATATACAAAATATCAACCGATGATGACATAAGGGATTCACTTACAAAGACCCTCGCATAGGCAGAAGCATGGTGGGCATGTTAGATCCATGAGTATTCGATACATAAATGGAGCCTAGTGCAAGTGGGAGACTGTTGGTGTAATGCCCTAGGCTTTAGTTATGTTTAACTGAAAACCGTTATGTATCATCTTTATCGTTTATGTTTATTATTTGATTATTATATAGTTTGCATATTTATTGTAATAATCTCCGTCCCTAATTATTAAGAGAATAATTAGTATAATTGTCAATGGATAATCATATGATGATTATATGCATAGAGATGCACATTGAAATTATGGGTACTTGTTAGAGAACAAGTGACTGGACTTGACCCGTATGAGATTTATGTCATGGTCAAATGTCATAATTAAATCTCATATGGTCGCTTCATTTAGTCCCTAGACCTGAGATTATCATGACCTTACATATGATGAAAGTTATGTTTGATTTTAGTCAAACGGTATCTTAACACGATATCTATAAAGGCTATCTTTGGCATGATCGGATTCATGATGGGAAGGATGATAAGTCAAGATGGAATTTGTCCCTCGGAAGAGAGATGTTTTGCTTGGGCCCCTCGATGAGTGATAATGATGAAAGCGTGTGGCCACACCCCAATACGATTGGACTATCATTATACTCAAGATCGAGAAAGCATTGAACAAATACAAGTTGACGTGGACCATGACTTGTGTTCAATATAACATCGTGAGACAAAGGGAGAAATGGAAGTGTACCATTGGAAACGTGAACTCTTACGTTGTGTTATTTGGGTAGACATAATGGCTTGCTAGAGTTCGCTTATGTCTTATGAGGGTCGATATGATCGGACTCATTGCCAACATAATACAATCCTATTGGGTCACACACAAATAGAATGAATTGGTTGAACAAAAGGAAGAATGATTGAGAGTTTCTGTAAACTGGCTAAGTATGTCACGCGACATAACTAGCCACCAGACGCGTTTTGACAGCCTGGTCTCCTAATTCGATTAGGAAACATATTAATGCTAATGTAGTATAAATATGAGAGGTCTGTCAACCCTAATGGTCTAGCCGAATTTTTCAATAGAAAATCACAATCAAAAGTCCTCTCAATATTCTTCCATAAGTTTTAGGAATCTAGCAATTCCCAACCCGAGAATCGTTCTCGACATTCATATTTGTGTGGATTACCAAAAGAGGGTCTTAATTTGTTCAAACAAATCAAATACCTAGAGTTCAAATCTGAAGATCCAAAGGAGTTGAAGATTCGAAGATTTGAAGATCAAAAGTTTGTGATTACGAATCACATAATTATCCGTTCGATAGCTCAAGACCGGAAAGCAATTTAGGTTGGTAAATTCTATCTCATAGCAATTCAATTTAATCGTATAGAACGGATCTTAGGACTTGGGTTTTGTGTTAATTTTATGCTTAATTCCGCTGCGCATGGACCCATAAAACCCAAAATCATCATATGATTATCCATTAACATTTATGCTAACTATTCTCTTAATAATTAGGGACGGAGATTATTACAGTTAAATATGCTAAACATATAATAACCAAATAACAAACTTTTCATATAATAATAAATAATGTCAACACATAAGTCTATCAACTATAGGCCTAGGGCATAACACTAACATATGTCACTCTACAAAAGAAGCAAATGTGTATCTGAAAGTTAATGTCTAAGTATGCATAGTAATGAAATCTAAAAATGAGAATTGAATTTGAAGAGACATTCTTCCTAATGGTTTGTCTCTGTTTACCTTGTCTTAGCAAGAAGTGTAGTGATTGATGAATTTATTGTAGATGGATGTTTACATACGGTTCCTTAGTGGAGGACTAGATAAGGAGATTTTCATGACTTAGTCAAAGAAATAGAAGTCAAGGGACAAAAGTGCAATGTGTGTTGCTTCATATGTCAATTTATGATCTCAAATCTAGATAGTGATATGTTCGTTATGGCCAAACGACAACTTTAATCAACTTTGTGATGGTTAAGGAAATCACTATATGTGTTGAAGAGTCCAATAACATAAATTTTAGTCTTTCGTCATGTGTTGACGATATCACTACTTACTAGCTAGGAGCAGTATGGGGATGACTGACGCTACTAAAGAGTAGCTTTATGCTTCTATTGTGATACAAATCTTGGGTGAAGCACATGGTGTGCAAGAAGCCAAGATCATTAAAACTGTTCATAAAGGCTTCTTAATTTGTCTTTGAAGACTCGCCTTTCGAAGGCCATTGAATGTTTTAGAATGATCGTCTTAAGAACCCATAATTATTCCAATAGAATACATGTGTGTATTCAAATAAATGTCATAATAAAGAATAAATATAAGAAGAGAATGATGACTAGAACCCCATAAGCAAGTGTGGTTAGTAATATGATGTTTGCTATTTGAGCTTACTCAACCTGACCTTTTATTTTGCTATTGGGACAATAGATCATTTTCAATATGACCTTGATCCCGCTAATACGTTAGTGGTTAGGTTGTCGGCTACTTATGTGGTACTAAAAGTCTAATGAATTGTTTACAAATGGTGGGGATCTTAATGTAAGATGATGCACTGATAGAGATTAGGAATATAGAAGATACATTCCTCATGTGGATTAGTTATTTCTTGATTGAGCAAGAAGTATTTGAATGTATTTCCCTAATTATCAGAAAATTATATGGTTGATAAAGATCCTAGTAACATCTAGATGGTAAACAAAATGTGAATGGTCAAGTAGTCATTAATTGTGAGTTTGACTACTTAGAGATTCAAATGGGATCTCAAGCATAGTAATCAATCACATTTAAATTAGATGTCGTTTCACTAGTTTATTTATTGTGTTAGTGAATGTAGTTATAAAATATGATCCTACTAAAAATGTGTTGACATACCCTATGATTAAGACTCTCTTGGGAGAGACTTTTTGATCTTTGTGTAAGATTCAAGGGAATGTAGGATTTGAGTTATTATTTTAGAACACATTGTTGACATTATTATTTTAATTATCGTTTGAATCTAATACATGTTATTTCATCCCTTATTATGTGTAAGGAATGTGATTAATATGTGGTATACATTTTAATTAAAAAGATGTCTAAAGGACTTGAATTGGTCCTCTCACACGGGTAATTCGCCTTGTCGCTATGCGAGTGAGCAAGATGAGATAATAATGTATTTGACACTTGTTATTAAGGGGGGTGTACAAATGACATTATCATATCGCCTTAACATGTGGTTAAGATGAGACCTACTTTATATGTGGGTCGATTCAAAGTTTTATGGTTCACGACTTCGAATGTCCTATGTGGAAAGTTCGTGAGACCCTTAAGAGGCACTAGAAGAGTGACTGTTTTTGAGGACTCAGGTTAGATGTCAGAAGGGCAACTAGACCAAGATTTGTACGATGTTAGAGTATGACATGCCCATTCGAGTGGGAGTTCCACCGTAGCATACATATCATACTATATGTGACTATAAAGCGACTTGAATGTGATTGAATTATCCCTGCTTCATCACTGTGTGAGTTCTAATGATCAATATGTGATCACACTTATGCCCTATGTGACTTAGAACTTTGTTAATGATCTAAAGATTAATGACGCTACTTTGGCATGCTGTCCAAAGGGCTTTGCACTTATAGTCGGCCTCCTCGGAGCATTGCTGGGAAAGCTATTAATCTAAGTATAATTGACATGAGAATCTAAGGAAGATAATTATGATATACATCTCTGTTTGGTGACTCAATGCCCGGGCGATCATATTGAACATACGGTTCAAAAAGATTGATCTTGAGCACCTAAACTTATTGAGGTCTAAACACCGCTTATGAGGGGTTAAGGATGTTTGAATTGATGTAATTATAATGTCTGGGCATAGACGAGTTTTTGTACTAACGAGGACGTGCTATATTGGTAGATGGTATTTGATATAACACTCCTACCCTTTTATTCTTTTCTCGTCAGTCGCACGCCTCACTTCCTGTATGAAGAGATCACTACAAGAAATAGGCTTATTTACGGCGGATTTTAACCGCCGTAAATAGAACGCGCCCCGCCGTATATGTTATTTACGACAGACAAGCCGCCGTATATATGGCACCGTATAAAACATCACCGTATATAGTATTTACGGCGGTATATCCGCCGTAAATACTATATAAGGCGAATATACAACCGCCGTATATATTTGTAAATATATACGACGGCTTATGGGCCGCCGTATAAAGGTAAATACAAATACACCGTATGTATAACAGGCGTATTTGAGGAAGTTTTTTACGGCGGTTATATACCGCCGTATATGATGAAAAATAGACGAGTCGTCCAATATAGAACGAGTCGTCCCATTTGCACCCCACCCAGATTCCCTCGTCCCCCTTTGGGGACGAGTCGTCCATGATCCTTTTATACGGCGGATGTAGGGTTCCGCCGTAAATGATTTATTATGAGACGAGTCGTCCACCAGGGTACGAGTCGTCCCATTTCCACCCCACCCAGGTTCCCTCGTCCCCCCTTTGGGCACGAGTCGTCTAATTCACTATTTACGGCGGATTTTTGAACCACCGTAAATAAATATTTTTTTTTCCATCCATCCCTATATAATTCACTTTCCCCAAAAATACACCCGCAAAAACCAAATTCAACCTGTACACACACAAATGCAACCTGTATATAATCAAAAATACACCCGCAATCAATGTTTAAAATCTAATAACCATTAACACAAAATCAATGTTGAATGTATATATAACACAAAATCAACATAATTACCATTAACATGTACAAAAAAGATAGTTGAATGTATCCAAAACTCAATCAATGTTTAAAATCCACAACTTTGAGAACATACCACCACCTATTCATTACTACCTTTTCCACGTTCTTCCATAAAACAACGTTTCAAATCTTCTATTTGTTGTTGAAACTGTTGGCGTTGCTCCTCAAGTTGCCTTTCAAGATCTGTTCTGACAGATGACACCATCTCCTCAAGTTCAGCAATACGGGCTGCAGAAGCGCTCTGAGAAGTTGAGGCTTTACCAAACACCCTAGTTTTGGTAACACCGCCTCCCATACATCGCACTCTCCCATGGTCATCATTTCCCATCAAATCTGTAAATATCTTTTCTCGCTTGCTGGGAGAGTTTTGTTCCTCCTCTAGTAGCTCTTCAATTGCATCATTAAACGTTAACTGTAACAAAAACAACATGTTCAATATAAATGTTTTAACTTTAATTAATATTATGAAAATGAAGTTAGAAATGAAAAAAGTATTCTATACAAGAACAAAACTGAAACAGAAAAGGTTGAAACTTTAACTTACAATCATACGAGAGGTTTCTTCATCTGCAGCCGTTTTGCCCGTGCGCGTAGCTATGAACAAGCTTACGGGATCAGTTGGTAATCCCTCGTCTACTCTCTACAATTTATAATAGAATCATTTGAACAAAAAATATATATTTATATACGATACAAAAAGAAACATTAGTTGACAACTGAGAACTAAATTGAACGATGACAAACCTCTTTTATGATAGTGGGATGGGACTTTTCTTGCTTTATCATTATTTTTTGATTTCCCCGCAGTACCTAACAGAGTATGTAGCACATTATCACACACATTTTTTTCAATGTGTATAACATCAAGATTATGACGAACATGATTATTTGCCCAATATGGCAACTCAAAGAAGATACTCCTCTTTTTCCAATTGTGACACAACTTAGGAACCTTTCTTTTCTCCAACTTGGCTTGTTGCTTCTCACCCTCTTCTCTTTTTCTCTTTTTAATAACATCTTCTATTTTATACTCTGTTTCCATATTTTCAACCTGTTTAAGCAATTTTGTTCCAAACAATAACTTGGGCTTATCTCTCACTTCATGAGTACCATCAAAAGAGCTTTTATCCTTACGAAAAGCATGACTCCTAGGCAAGAAGCGTCGATGACCAATATAACAATACTTGCCACCATGATCCAACCATCGTGCTTGAGATCTCACATTGCAACAAGGGCAAGCATATTCACCTTTAGTGCTCCATCCAGACAACATTGCATATGCAGGAAAGTCATTTATTGTCCATAATAGTGAAGCTTGTAAAGTAAACAACTCGTTCCTTGATGCATCATAAGTTGATATACCATCTTCCCACAATTCCTTCAACTCATCAATTAACGGTTGGAGATACACATCTATCTTGTTGCCTGACCCTTTTGGGCCTTGAGTAAGCACCGACAAGAAGAAATATGGTTGTTTCATGCATAACCAAGGTGGAAGATTGTATGGCATAAGCACAACCGGCCAAGTACTGTGAGATATAGTCATTGTTCTGAAAGGATTAAATCCGTCAGATGCTAATCCCAATCTAACATTCCGAATTTCACTTGAAAATAATGGATAACGTTCATCGAATCCCTTCCACGCACGAGAGTCTGCAGGATGCCTCAGCACACCATCGTCTATTCTTTTCTCGACATGCCATCTCATGAGTGTCGCGGTCTTAGATGACCAATAAAAACTTTGCAACCTTGTCTTTAAAGGAAAATACCATACTTTCTTCATCGCTAGCTGCTTGGGAAGTTAATTCTTGCCACTTGTTTCCACACCTTCACCGCTACCCCCTTCTTCTTGTTGCTTATATCTAGAGGCTCCACAAATATCACATTTAGTAAGTTTTTCAGTTTCATTTCGAAACAACATACAATGATTAATGCACGCATCCCACGTTTTATAACTGAAACCCAAATCTGCAGTCATCTTGTACGCCTCACGATAGGAACTTGGCACTTTCGCTGACTGAGGCAATGCCCTAATGAAATTTTTTAATAAAGAAGTAAATCCCTTATCGACCACTCGATAATTAGCCTTCCAGTGCATAAGTTCTACAATAAATGAGAGTACTGTAAACTTATCACACCCTTCCCACAAGGCTTGATCAGCATCTCTCAAAAGTCTAAGAAACTTTGCGGTGGCTGCATCTGATTGTATGATTTCTTCAATTCCTGGCTGGTTACTATCCGGCATACCCATCCCTTCATGTACCATTCGCCTCATACAATCTTGCACGCCCAATTCAATTTCAATGCCATCTTCGGTTGTCCTATCATTATTATCATTCTTATACGCCGAAATGTACTCTTCCCGTGCCTAGTCCAATTATTGTAATCTTTTTGAAATCCCACTTCAATACAATGTGATTTCACGGTTGCACGGTCTTTTTGATAACGATTTGCGCATTTTTTACAAGGACAATATATTTATTTAACACCAACAGACTTTTTTGAGAATGCAAAATCGAGAAAGTTGTCAACCCCAGACATATACTCATTTGAAATCCGATTACCCAAATCAATCCAACTTTTGTCCATATATGACTTGATATTTTTAACATTAAAATACAACCTATATATAAGACCGAGAGACACAAATTTTAGAATAAAAATAAACTCATAAACAAACATAGTCTAAATATGTACAACTTTTGGCTCAATATAGATAATATACATTGTTGGAGCCTAGCCTATTAGTCGAGCTTGGGCCCATGATATAGTATAACCCCATGACAACATTCATTCGTTCTCTCTCACAAGCCCCCCCCCCCCTAATTGAGAAGCTAATTTAAGGAACTAGGTTGATGTGCAAAATAATTGATGCACATGCGACAAAAGATTTGAAACTATTTTTAGGAACTAGGTTGAAGTGCGCAACATTATTTTTTGTGTAGGGTCTACGAAGGGTACTATGTTAGGAGAGCGATGGTAATATAAGAAAAGTGTTATTATATTTAAATTAATGTGAGTGGAATAAGTGAGCGGAATCGACAAAGGCTCACAATTAAGTGTGTGTGACATAAATGAGTAAGATTAACAAGTGGGACCCACAAATTTTGTCATGTTAGGAAATGCATATAATGGAAAACCCTTTTGGGTTAAAAGTGAACTCAAACTGGGACGGAGGAAGTATATGCTAGGTTGAGATAGAAACTGGAGAGGTTAAACATATGATATTGGGGAAGAGTCGGTGAATTCAGCAGTTTTAAGGGATTGAAATTAGAAGGATGAAGCAAAAACTGGAAAGAATTTAGCAGTTTCTATTGAGTTCTTTCCTACTTTCACTATTTCCTTTTTTTCCCTTCACTATTAAGATGAAGAATCATAGAGCAAAGGAGCAAACTAGCATTCAAAGTCAACCTCATTTAGTAACACATGACATCATCATTCACAGGACAAAACAGCCCCCACTATTACTTGAAAACACTAGCATTGTTGTCATGAAATATGAAAATAACGTATAGATATAAGAGGGAGGTTGTTTATACACAATCGAACTAAACAAAGGAGCAAACTTAGAAGAAAGAGAGAGCCACAGCAAGTAGATTTTCCAGTCATTATCTCAAATATGCAGGTTTCCATTTCAAAATATCATATTGAATGTACTGTAAATTACAGCAACATCAACAACAACAACTGTAACAGCAACACCACCAACAACAACAGCAACAGCAACAACAAATCACAACACCAAGAACAAAAAAAACCCAGAAATTAAAAGTAAATTAGAAAAGGGGGAAGAAATGTATACCTGATTCGTTGTTGATCGAAGAAATCAGCGTCAATTTCCCTGGCTGGAGGAGAGAGAGAGAGAGAAATAGAACAAGATTTTCAATAATCCACCACACCAAGAACAACAAAAACCAAAAATTAAAAGTAAACACGCTATACCTGCTGATTCGTTGTTTACTGTGGTCACCAGCGGTAGGAAATTCGTGCCCTAGCTAGAGGAGAGAAAGAGAGACAGAGAGACAGAGAAAGCGCGAAACTAAATAGGGAAATTTGGGTTTCCCGGTATTTAATAACATTTACGGCGGATATTATACACCGCCGTAAATATTGTGTACTATTTACGATAGACGCGTGTCATCCGCCGGAAATAAGTAACTATTTACGGCGGATACTAATATACCGTCGTATATAACTTCAATCTCATATACGTATATGCCTAATGTACGTACATAACATATTTACGGTGGCTTAAGCCGCCGTATATAACAAATATATACGACGGTTGTGTATACCGCCGTAAATATTTGTTATATACGGCGGACGCGTATCAGCCGCCGTATATAACTAATATATACGGCGGTCGCGTATCACCCGCCGTAAATGAGTGCCGTAAATAACCTACTTTCTTGTAGTGGATGCGTATTTGACAGGCTTCGAGAACATGATATGGTAATAGAGATATTCCCATTTTGACCGAGTGGGAGATGTTGGACTCTTAGAATTCTAGTCCTATAATGATACGTTCAAATATGGGATAAGACTAAGTAGTTGGATTAGATGGTGAGTTACAATCCATATGGGATTGTAACTCTATGGCTCATCTAACTATATATTTTAGGCTTTTGTAGACTAAAATATATACAACAACAAACCATATAGATCTCAGCCGAAATACTGTCTCTAGGCTACCATCGAGAGCCTTGGAAGATGAGAGTGGAATCATAGCTAGATGCCCGACTTTGTGGTATTGGCTCGACGAGAGAAACGTGGTGATTGCAGGTACAATCGTTCGTGGGTTTGTAGCACAAACAGAAAGTCTTCCGCAAACGCAATTTGGACTAGTCGCTAATGAGGTAATTCGTTGTACCCACTATTGTTATTAGTCCTTCATAATGAAACATATTTCTTAAAAATATTGACAAGTCAACTGCAACATTTATTTTTAAACGGAGAGAGTATCATAAAAAGTGATATTATTAACACATTTTTCTTTGACCAAAACATGTTTACCCCTCCCAAAGTATTCACGTAATCCCACTTTGCACCATGGAGTCGATTATGTCCCAAAATGACCTATTAAGTTACCTTAAATCCCACTTTGCCCCCTACGGCCCAACGATATTACAAACTTAAACGACAAAAGTCATGTGCCCCATCATGTGAGGGGTATATCAGTCTATTGTCTTTAAAGGAAATTTGGGTATTTCCGTCTTTTAACACATGGTCCCCATAGATCATTGACTGTGGGTAGAGATGTTAATCTGTCCAACCCTGTCGATGTCGGTCTAGCCATATCGATTTTGGTCCCTAATCGGTCGCAGTTTAAACGGTCCGCTTTAAACGACCCGCCAAAATTGCGAACGTAGACCTACCTCTCTCGGTTTCGGTTTTAAACGGGTCACTAACAGGTTACACCTAAACAAAATAAAAAAACGTATATATATATATATACATATATAATTCGAAATCAAGTAATTAACAAGCAACGAGCCAAAAAATAACATTCAACAACACACAATTCAAAACAAAATGACTCAAAGTCTCAAATGAGTCATACAACGAGTCAACAACTTCAAACGTAAAGTGATAAAGTTCAAAACACAAACAAACTTCAACTTCAAGTTTTAGTGTTTTACTAGTTAAAAACTAAAAAATACTAATCAAACATGAAATGATAAAATAAGTCAATAATCATAAATATCATCTTCACTCTTCGGTCTTCAAACACATCCACATTTAGTCTTCAACCACATTTGATATCAAGTAGAGATGTTAATCGGTCTAACCCTGTGGATTTTGGTCTAGCTATATCAATTTCGATCCCCAATTGGTCGCGATTTAAACGGTCCGTCAAAATTGCGAACCTGACCCTATAAAAACCCGATTTAATAGGTCCGGACCTGCAGTTCTCGACCCTATTAACCTCTCTAACTGTGGGGGTTATCAATGGAATTGAAGACGAGAAAACCGACCAAGTCAAACGCCGTCTTCAACCTTGGTTCTGGAATCGCCATGAGAGGCCAAAAGTAAGAAATCGGGCAGCAATCTTCAGTTGGGCACGTGAGATGCTATTGCGGTCAATTTGCGCCTCTCAAAACGTCTTAGACTGACTTGAATTCTGGGCGTAGATTCTTTGGTTGTGCAAATTATGGACATGTAGGTTAAATTCTCAATTTCTATTTATTAAAGGTGATTTTTTTTTTTGAATTACTAACATTCATTGTTATAATTCTTAAACGCGGGATAGAGATAGAAACTATGTTTTTTTTTCTTGGCATGATCCTCCGATGTGTGCTAGATCGACTGTTGTCATTCCTGGGCTTCTAAAGGCGATGAATCAAAATAGTAATGAGCTAGCAAGGCGTGAAAGGGAGCGTAGGTGTTGTGGTTGTGGTATGATCTCGTGGCTGCTTGTGCTTGTCATTGGTGTATTGTTGCTCCTAGTGTTAGTGGGTTAGAGTCTATGCTTTGACTAGGATATGTAGCAGATCCATTAACTTGTAACATTATTCAACTATGATTTCATTTACCTTGGCACTCGTAAACAAAAAAGGCCAACTTTGTATCTTTGTACCACATTTGTCGTAATAATGTCTAATACACTTGGCCATTAAACAAAAAGACCTTATAAAGAATAATTTGTTCCAAAATATCCACCAACGAAGTTTTCACTTACATGCCATCATAAACAAAAAAGGCCATGCAATGTAACTTTGTATCAAATTCATGTTTGTTACATAATCAAAAGATATCATTCAAAAAGCAGAGTAAAATCCCTAAATATATTCTACTGTTGATCACCTTATAAAGAATAATTTGTATCAAATTCATCTTTTGGAACTTGACGCGGCCTTCAATGCACTTGATGTAATACATCTGCAGTCGTTCCACATAAAAGATGCAACATGAATTGATGTGCAAGCAATTGTTGTTGACACTTATAGGCTCTGTTTGTTTGGGGGAAAATGTTTTCCGGAAAACATTTTCCTCATTTTTTGGTGTTTGTTTCGCACCAGAAAATAGGAAAAACTTCATTTTTATCTTATTTTTCGAAAAACATTTTCATTTTCCGGAAAACATTTTGCCGAAAATCATTTTCCGGAAAATGTTTTACGCTAAATAAACGGAGCCTTAATATTAATATGTAGGAATTCTTTGACCTAGTTGCAATCTCATGCCATTCTCTTGAGATAAGCTTTAAGAATTTCTTTCCATCTTTTGATCGGTTATTCACTGCAGCACATTTGAAAAGTGAAATGACTGATATTTAGCAAATATATTGAATGCATGACTTAAAAGGATACAATAAATGAATATGAGACAAACACTTGCACTTTTTTTGTTAGTCTCCCTTTCTTAGCACGTGATTGTGGACCATTTCTTGCATCATTTGTTTGTGCATTTTCCTTGGCCTAATAATAATCAAACACTAACATTTACTATATAATTCACATCATAAATTTACTTTGAATACAACATTATTATAATGACATAGTACTTACTGGTAGCTTATTCCTTCTTTTGTTACTTGACTTTTTTTGTTAGTTGTCACTGTTTGTAATGTCATTGTTTCTCCATCTGATGCCTGGCAGGCCTTTAGGAACATGTTCTTGCATTATGGTATTCCTCACCACAACTCCTGCATTTAATAGTATCTTGGTATCTCCTTAACTTGTATGGGTTGTAGTTGGTCTCATCTATCTGACTAATTCTCCTTCTCGTAGGCCTGCCAGGCATCTTTTTCTCAATTGGTGGTTGCACATAAATACCAGACTTAGGCCACATATCTCTACCCCTCATAGGTTAAACCATATGCTTATAAGCCTTCATATATGTATCCTTCATTTATACCTGTCAACCACATAAATCTCAGGATCCAATGGGCAATGATTTAGTGGAGAGATTGCATGAGCACAAGGGATACCAGATAATTGCCATCTTCTGCAACTACATTCTTGCACATTTAAATCCACTTCAAACTGGTCTTCATACATACCCCTTACCTGGTATTTCATAACTCCTGCCCACACTGTGATATATCCATGAGAGAGTGCTTTATTACCATCCAATTTTCTAAGTAGTCTAGGACAAATCCAACCCTCAAATGCCCTCATCTTCTCTCTGAATTTCTGCAAACTAGACATTATGTACATCCTTAATTACTCAAGCAAATCAAGTATAGGTTTACACCAAGCTTTCATAATGCATGAATTAGTCTCACATAAATTGTTCAACAAAATGTCACAACATTGATCTGTTGAGATGAAAGCCCCACTCCAATGTGCAGGTGTCTTTCCAACTAACCACTCATATGCACCCTTGTCTATCTTCTTAAGCCCTTCCATCTGATAATTGAATCTCTCCACATAAGTTGTTTTAGCACATGCATAAAGCTTCTCTTGCTTGAAAATTAGAGCTTTTGCTTTCTTCTTCGTCATTTAAATAATAATCAAAGATAAGATTATTAGGAATATAATATAATATCATAATATTATATTCAAGTATATATTGTTATATATTAGATTAGGAAACACAATCCTTGTATTAGATTAGGAAACACAATCTTTGTATTAGATTAGAAACCTTCTTCTAGGAATTAGAAACCTTCTCCTTCTAGGAGATTACCTCCTCATTGTAACCCTATAAATATGTATCTCTAGCATCATAATCAATTGAGTCATTCAATACAATTTTTCTCTTCCATGTTTTGATTGACTTCGTCTCTCTATCCTAAAATCTAATATGGTATCAGAGCATTAAGATCCATAGAAGAATTTCTCCGCCACCAACTACCAAAACCCCCACCACCCAAAGAAAACCCTTATACAGCAACCTCCCCTCAACCACCAATCTCAGCAAAGCTAAACTCCCCCCTCTTAAACCGCTATAACCCAATCGGCTTAAAGACCCTTTTGACCGAAATCCTAAACCTTTTTGTAATTCAACCCCCTCGGCTCAAAAACCCTTTTGACAGAAACCCAATTTTTTTTTTACAAAAATCCTTTGACCAACACGTGAGGGGTGAAACCCCTACTTGTACAAGGTGACTCCACGTGCTTGTCTCACACGTGAGGGGTAAAACCCCTACTTGTACAAGGTGACTCCACGTGCATAACCCCTACTTCAAAAACCCTTTTTATCGAAACCCTAATTTTTTTTTCAACCCCCTCGATTCAAAAACCCTTTTGACCGAAACCCCAATTTTTTTTTACAAAAACCCTTTGACCAACACGTGATGGGTGAAACCCTTGCTTGTATAAGGTGACTCCACGTGCTTGTCTCACGCGTGAGGGGTAAAACCCCTACTTGTACAAGGTGACTCCATGTGCATAACCCCTACTTCAAAACCCTCTCGGCCTAGCCGAAACCAATTCCCCCTACTTCAAAACCCCATAACCCCACCCTTCTTATAGGGAATTGCCAAACTTGTCTTGGCTCACCATATTTTAATGAGAAAACCCAAACCCACACGTGAGGGGTGAAACCCCTACTTGTACAAGGTGACTCCACGCGCTCGTCTCACGCGTGAGGGGTAAAACCCCTACTTGTACAAGGTGACTCCACGTGCATAACCCCTACTTCAAAACCCCTTCGGCCTAGCCGAAACCAATTCCCCCTACTTCAAAACCCCCTCGGCAAAACTGAAAACCTCTCTCCACAACCCCACCATCTCCGACGTAGTCATGCATCAACCTATCACCACCTCGGATGCGAGGAACCACATCTCATCAGAAATGACGTACATGTCCGGTAACACATCCATCTTCAACCGCTTCATCAAACCCGGTTCATCTTATCACTCTCCAAGATTGGACTTATCCAAAGATCGTCCATCTTGCGGGGGCATATTAGGAATATAATATAATATCATAATATTATATTCAAGTATATATTATTATATATTAGATTAGGAAACACAATCCTTTTATTAGATTAGAAAACACAATTTTTGTATTAGATTAGAAACCTTCTCCTTCTAGGAATTAGAAACCTTCTCCTTCTAGGAATTAGAAACCTTCTCCTTCTAGGAGATTACCTCCTCATTGTAACCCTATAAATATGTATCTCTAGCATCATAATCAATTGAGTCATTCAATACAATTCTTCTCTTCCCTGTTTTGATTGACTTCGTCTCTCTCTCCTAAAATCTAATAAAGATAAACAAATTCACAGGAATGAGAAAGATGATCTCTAATTTCTTCATAAAAAATTGGTGGCTTGGACCAATCGACAAAAGTTTCTTCACATGTTGAAGATGAAAACGGCAGTGCGAGACTTTCTGAAGTAACTTCATCATAAACTCACCCAAAAGTAAGAGTCAATCGAGATGAATCGATGATAAGCCTCTCCTCTCAACACCTTATTACAAGTGTGATTGAAAAGGAAGTTCTTATCCTGACTACTCATAGATTTTGCATCTTAACCATGACGTGAGTCATCACGATTAAGAGGCTCGTACTGATCCAATCTCTGTTGGAGTTGTTGCACTTGTCTCCTAAGTTCATCCATCTCCATATCTTGTAGGTTCCTTTCAATAGTTGTTCGACGTCGAGGACAGAATACAACCAAATCTCTGATAACCACTTTGATGCCGGAAAGTGGAGAAATAGCTAAGGGAACACAAGTGAAATGTTAAAAAGGATAATACTCAAAGACACTTTGGAATTCACCAAAGGTTAAGAGCAACTATAGAAGAAATCCATCTTCTATATAGACTTAAAAGTCAAATATATATTTTATTATTCAAAATTCACTGCCTTATTACACACAAGGAGGCTCTATTCATATGAGTCATTACACCATCTCCTAAGTGTAGATAAATGACACATTTGACTCTTACAACTTTCTATACTTTAAAGACCCATAAACATTAACACTTGACCATTCAAAATATATGAACGATATCCAAAACCTGATATTCATATGTATCTCAAAATAATACTTATCTAAAAGTTGAAAACACTCCGAGAATATCAAAAGACAATTGCTAGACTAATTTTCGAAACTTTCTGACACCTTCTAGTAAAACAGACATAACCCCTTCTAGAAGAACCCAAATGACGATCCAATTAGGGCTTTCCAAACATATGTGTCTCATAGGCTAGTTCTCTACTAATCAATACAGTTTCATGTTTAAAGTTGACCCATATGCAGAAATTCTTAGACTGAACACGTAGTTCATATTGAGAATATCTTTTGAGGATATTTCCCGCGTCAGAAATATTGAATGAATCAAAATTTTCCTCCTCTATAATTCCCTGCATTATGTATAATACCAATCATCATAGGTAATTGATGGGGTAAAAACCCACTTAGTAATAAAAACCTCGCAAGTGCACGAGTGATCGTAGTAGTAATATGCACGAACAATGGTCAAATTAACAGGGACTTGTGTTATCAACAGTTCGACTCTCAACAATTAAACAGAAAATAAAAAGACTTGGGTTTAGGTTTTGATTTTAGATTTTTACTTAAAAAATTGAAATAAATTACCTACCTAAAGCAAGAAATAAACAAAGCAATTCAAAAGATTACCGAAGTCAACGGAACAAAGACTTACGGAATGGATTCATATGTATCTCACCAATATGTCTATTAATAATATAATCAATCATTGTTGGGGATTCATTCTCTTTAGTAAAATTGGGCGTTCACACATCCACAATTTAGTGTTTTTTAAATATTATATCTTCTGAAAAGTCCACATAATACTCAAGAACCCATTAAAACCCTAGGAATAAAGAATCTATAGTTTTGTTTTGCAATCACTTGTCAAAACCTAAATTATATTTATTCAAAAGTTTGACTTTGTATGGATCAAGCAATCACTTGACAATCACCACATACAAATTTAGTTAAAAAGCTTATCACATCTACACATGTGATTGTAGCTAGGAAACTTCAATTAAGAATACTTTTTATGAACCCAACCTTTGATTGATTGCAAGATTAATTAAAATATAAAGGATTGATGCATATTAGCTCCACTAGCAGATAAAAGGAGCTTAGCCGCTCATATTCATGATGAACATCGACAAATATTCAATTGAATGCATAAAAACATGAATTGAATCTTTATTTAAAAACTTGAATCCTTGTTACAACTTGAAAGAGAGAATAAAGCATAAAATATGTCCCAAAACGTGGCTGGAGTGTTCTATTTATACATGGGAGAAAATGAGTCAAGTTAGGAAACAATCGAGAAAACCTAATCTGAAAAGGAAACAAAAATAGTGCTGGAGGAGGGGGGCGACTGCACCCCTTTAGGCGGTAGGTTATTATGTTTCTGGAATTTGGTGCGTTCGCTTCACGCCTTGTACTTTTCTGGACAAACTTTCGGAGATCATAACTTTTTCACACGGACTCCAATTGGGACGTGTCACATATCGTTGGAAATCTCTTATTGAGTACTATATATTGGTAATGATTGCACAAGTTAAAATTCTTCTTGTACTTCTGTTATTTCAATTCTTTCCTCCTTTGCCGCTTCGCTCTTGATCGTTCTTTTTTATACTCATTAAGATCATAATCCGTGACTTTCTCCTTCTATTCCCTGTACTCACAAACACTCCAAAAATACATCAAAACAACCAAGGTTGAGCATCAAATAGGTCTACATATATATCATTTGGATGGGTGAAATCACATCCATCAAATACCCCCAAACTTATCTTTTGCTCGTCCTCGAGTAAAACAAAAACTAAAACAAAATAATAAACTACTTTCTAACCAACAAAAAATAAAAACAACAAAACAGAAGTGAATATTTTGGGATGTTCTCATCGTATAAAGAGTTGTTAGCATATAAGTCTTAGATATTTACAAACACACATAGTTTACAAGTATTATTATTATGAACATGGGATTACACTTACATTGACTAACCTAACTTGCAATTCTCCACCACAGAATGATAATATGATTGAATAATGGGAGATCATCATCACCAATGTAAGATATTTTATAGGGTCACTTGTGTTATGCTCTAATGATAATAAGATAAAAATTCTGCACAAGGACACTTATATGCATGTTTAACCACAACTGTCAACCTGACTACTCTTTAGGGATCAAATATGGCTATATGGCTTGTAATGTATCGTGACAATCGCGGGCTAGGTTCATGGTTACAAATGAAGGTAAGGACTTACGAAGTCAAGAAAGTGAAACTAGAAAGTCTTCAAAATATATTCTCAATTGAGTGTTATCTCTCCGCTCACCCATGTCAACCGAATGTTTCAACCCCCAAACTTAGAATTTTACATACTTTCACACTTGGGGTTGATCACCTTCCTTTATTTCTTTTGATCACTTCCACTTTAACACAAGAGAGCAAGACTTTTAAGATTTTATTCATCTCTTCTTTCTTTTCTTTTCTTTTGCTTTGTTTATATATAAAGATCACAAAGAATATTATACATTCAATACTTTGAACATGCCTCACTTTACAATATAATACATAACCCTTTTTTTCCTTTGTTAACCTCTTTACGCTCAAGCCCTTTATTTCCCAATCACAACCCACAATTTATCAATCATTCCCTAGTTTCACCTTTTTTACAAAGGTCAGAAAATAGTGTATAAGTGTAATGTTAGGATAATGTGGGTAAAAAATGAAGGCGAATGGTGATCTATGATAACCTCCACTTTGTGAAAGATTTTCATTTTTAATTAATCTCAAAAGGGGTTCTAGCGGAAATTTTTATAAGTGACTATAAAGTTAAAGGCTCACAATAGGGTTCAAAGAAAATAGTCATATATCACTTCCCAAGTAGCCTATTTGATGTGTTATTGGCAGTTATGCAAACATGTCCTAGAGACCCCGAGAATACCAAAGTGATCCTATAAAGGTCTCCTAAATTGGTAACAATGATCAAGAAAATATTATGAAAGTGAAATGTGAAGTAATCACAATTCACATGTTTCAATGTAATCATATCCCTATATTGACAATAACACTTAAGATTAAATAATTAAAAACTCTCAAAACATCATAAACTTTAGCCAATATTCCCAAATATGAAAAGAACAATTTTTTTTAATTTTTAAATTTTTTTAGGGTGACACTATTTACACTCCCCCATCAACCCACAAACTCGTAGAGACTCACAAATAGTGACTCAAAACAAACATTGCCTACCCTCAAACTCAAAACATGCTATATCATCATAGCATAAAGAAAAATATAAGCATGCCATGGGATCAAGGGTTGACACGACACAACAAAAGTAAAAAGAAAACATACCTAGTTGAGTTGCCTCCCAAGAAGCGCATTCGTTTAAAGTCGTTAGCCCGACTATGACTTTCGTCTAAATTTAACCTTCACCACCTTTCTTCCTTTGGCCCACTTCATAGTCTCGCGGTTCCTTACTTTCAAATCATGCCCCATATGTATTTCCCAATTTATCTCATCATTTTGCAACCTAGGGAATTTTTGACACCTTTGCTTTTTGGGCTCTTCCACTTGTGGCCTCGTATCATTCTTTTAGTTTCACAAGAAGGAATAGGTACAATAATAATGAATAAATTCTCATCAGAATCGCTAATAGGTTGAAGGTCCTCATCCTCATTGTGAATATCCTCACTTTCCCTCTTCTCACCACCCTCTAGAGCAAACAAAAACTCATCAATGACTTGCTCATTCTATGTTTCCTCCACAATCTCTACCTTCTCCATACACCAACTTGAACAATCAAAAGGCAATCCATACTTAGAGTCATCATTGGGGATTTCATTTTATAGACAAAATCCTCCTTTGTATCCTCAAAATATGGTATATCACTAAAGTAAAATGACTAATAAGTTGAATCATAAACTACAGCTTCCCTATCACCATTAATCAGGGTTAGAGGTTGCTCTTCTGGTGATGGTAGATCATCATAATAGTTTGGCTCACAAGCCGGATCATGCACTACCTCTTCCCTATCATCGTTCACTCTCCATATCAGGGTTGAAGGTTGCTCTACATGTTGTGATTGTGGTGGATCACTATAATATCTTGGCTCATAAATCGGATCATCGACTACCTCATCATCCCCCAAACCTTGTTTGAATGATTTTCCCAACTTCGTTTATACGAGTTTGAGGGTGGCTCAAGTAACGATTACAAAGGTGGGAAGGGGAATGTTTCTTGCACCTGTGGAGAATACTCAGGGAAATATGTCCCAGATGGAAAAGCATTAGTAGTATTAGAATAAACACCACAGATAGAACACGTCTCTTGAGTATTATAACTTACAAATTTTCTATTTGAAACTATTCTTATTAATTATTGTAATTTTTCGGTCAATTGTTGATACAATCTCTATTTGACCAACTCATCGTTGGTGCTCATTCTATACATCCCTCTAAGAGTATCTCACACATTAATTTTATATAAAAAAGAATTAGTAAAATAAAATAAAATTATAATTAAAAAAAAAAAGAATTAAGAAAAACAAAGTAAAACTTATTTACACTGATGAAAATTAAACAGTGGATTACAAAACAAGTCTCCGACAATGGCGTCAAAAACTTGATGGGGTAAAAACCCACTTATTAATAAAAACCTCGCAAATGCACAAGTGATCAGAGTAGTAATATGTACGAGCAAGGGTTGAATCCACAAGAATTTGTGTTATCAACAGTTCGACTCTCAACAGTTAAACAGAAAATAAAAAGACTGGGTTTAGTTTTTGATTTTAAATTCCTACTTAAGCAATTGAAATAAATTACCTACCTAAAGCAAGAAATAAACAAAGCATTTTAAAAGATTATCGAAGTCAAGGGAAGAAAGAACTACATAATGGATTCATATGTATCTCACCAATATTCATATTAATAAAACAATCAATCATTGTTGAGGGTTCATTCACTTTAGTAAAATTGGGCGTTCACACGTTCATAGTTTAGTGTTCTCCAAATATTATATCTTCTGCAAAGTCCACATAATACTCAAGAACCCATTAAAATACTAGGAATAAAGAACCTACAATTTTTTTTTGCAATCACTTGTCAAAACGTAAATTATATTCATTCAAAAGTTTGACTTTGTATGAATTAAGCAATCACTTGACAATCACCACACACAAATTTAGTTAAAAAGTCAATCACATCTACAATTGTGATTGTAGCTAGGAAACTCCAATTAATAATACTTTTGATGAATCCAACCTTTGATTGATTGCAAGATTAATTAAAACATAAATAATTGATACATATTAGCTCCACTCCACATATAAAAGGAGCTTAGTCGCTCATATTCATGATGAACATCGACAAATTTTAAGTTGAATGCATAAAAACTACCAGAAACAGGTGTTTTAGCGACGGAATTATCAGCGACGGACTAATTCCGTCGCTAAATAGCGGCAGAATATAAGCTTTAGCGTCGGAATTATTTTGGCGTCAAATTTAGCGACGGAATTTAATTTCGCCGCTAAATTCCGCCGCTAAAACGAATATTCCTCGAATATTCGTTTAATTACCGCCACTATTTTCGCGGTTGATTTACCGACGGAATATTCCGCCGCTAAATATTTATCAGCGACGAAATTATTCCGACGGTGGAAATATATCATTTTTTATTTTTTTATTTAACAGCGTCGGAAATATTCCGACGGTGAAATTAAAATATTTTTTTTTTTTTGGAATATTACACCGACGGAATATTTCCGTCGCTGAATAAAACGTTTTTTTTTTTGATTAAACACCGACGGAATATTTCCGCCGCTGATAAGTTAATATTTTTTGTTTATTTTTAGAACTAAATAACAAAATAACAAACTAAAAAACATTAAAATATCATAAATATTTATGATATTTTTGAAAAAAATAAATAAATCATAAATATTTATTAATTTTAATTTAATAAATATCATTATTTTTTTTATGTAAAATATGAATGTTATTTTAAATTACTCTCATAAAAATAAATATGAGTCAATAAATATTATTTTTGAAAAAATAAATACCACATAAATATTTATTAATTTTAATTTAATAAATATCATTCTTTATAATTATATAAAACATGAAAATTATTTTAAATTACACTAAAAAAATAAATATGAGTCAATAAATACCCTGGCCTATACCCTATACCCTATAACCTATACCCTATACCCTATACCCTATACCCTATACACTATACCCTATACCCTATACCCTATACCCTATACACTATACCCTATACACTATACCCTATACACTATACACTATACACTATACCCTATACACTATCTCTATACCCTATGCCACTATACCACATACCTATACCCTATACACTATACACTATGCCACTATACCCTATACCTGTGCCACTACCCTACATCTGTATGCACTATACCCTATACCCTATACACTATACCCTATACACTATACCCTATACACTATACACTATACCCTATACACTATACCCTATACCCTATACACTATACGCTATACCCTATACGCTATACCCTATACCCTATACCCTATACCCTATACCCTATACGCTATACCCTATACCCTATACCCTATACGCTATACCCTATACCCTATACCCTATACTCTATACCCTATACCCTATACCCTATACCCTATACTCTATACCCTATACAGTATACCCTATACCCTATACCCTATACCCTATACCCTATACCCTATACCCTATAATTCTATACCCTATACTCTATACCCTATACAAGATAATTTATACCCTATACCCTATACCCTATACCCTATACACTATACCCTATACACTATACCCTATACCCTATACCCTATACCCTATACCCTATACCCTATATCCTATACACTATATCCTATACACTATACACTATACACTATACACTATACACTATACCCTATACCCTATACACTATACGCTATACCCTATACGCTATACCCTATACCCTATACCCTATACCCTATACGCTATACCCTATACCCTATACGCTATACCCTATACCCTATACGCTATACCCTATACACTATACCCTATACCCTATACACTATACCCTATACCCTATACCCTATACCCTATACCCTATACCCTATACCCTATACCCTATACCCTATACCCTATACTCTATACCCTATACAGTATACCCTATACCCTATACCCTATACCCTATACACTATACCCTATACACTATACACTATACCCTATACGCTATACCCTATACCCTATACCCTATACACTATACCCTATTGTGATGAATGGTGTGTCCGAAAATTTTCCCATTTTTGTTTGAAAAAATAACCGAAACGGAGTCGCCACGCCATTTTAATTTTGAGGGCCAAAACTTTGAAAAAAGCCCGAGATCAGAGATTTAGGTTCGGAGGTCATGTTACACGCCGGGAAGGACGTTAGTGTGCACCCGAAATGCCTCGTAAAACGAGTCTTCCAAGCTGAAAATCATTTGTGTGTTTATGTGTGTGTGTGTGTTTTGGCCAAAATACTTTAAAACTCAGAAAAGTAAAAATAGGGATATCTTTTCAAGACTTTAAACTGATCCCATGATTTTTTGGGGGATTTTTGGATTGAGATTTGGTACTCAAAAGACCTTTTGAAGTTGAGAGCCATTTCTGCCAGAATGAAAAAGGCAGTGGACCTTTGATTTTGAAATGTATTCAAGGGTCTTAAAACTTCATAATCTGGATAAACTCAGAGAATGAAAGTTGTTCCAGACACCTTAAATAAGGTTTGTGCGAAGGAATTTTCCATTTTGGAGAAGATTTGAGGGGTCAAAACCTTCTGGAAACCTCAGATATGAGATCTGGATTCCCAGAAGCTGATGAACTAGCCTCAGAAAGAAAATTTGAAAAGAGGAGTTTTACTCACCCAAAAAATAAAGTAAAAATATGTCTGGAAATCTCTGGATGTTGGCTACAAAAAGTGTTTTGTAGTCAACACCAAATTACAAGTTCATCTGTGTCCAAAAATTAAGACAATGGACTGAGGTCTGGGAAAATTGCTACTGGACAGCAACTTCTCAAGAAAGAAAATATGATTTTAAGGGGGGTTTTGCATCCATGCTTGTCCCCATTTCCCTAGGTTTTGGTTAGTGATCACTAGACATTTTAGTGGTGAACCAACTATACCAAACCATCCTTGGGGTACATTAGGACTAAGCATTTCATTTGCTTGGGAAGGGGATTTTTATCCTTTGAAAATGAGATTTTATGCTTGAAAATGGTTTTTAGGGTTTTGAAAATGAGTTTTCTTGGTAAGAAAGTAAGAAAACTTGGAAATAATTTTGATCTTTGTAGAAGATCATCCATGGAGATGGTCTTCCATGGTGATCTTCTTAGATCTAAAGCAAGAAGATGAAGGAACTACATTTTGTAGTTTGAAGATGCATGCATGGATGAGATTTAGGGTTAGGAAGAGGAGGGTTTACCAATCTTCCTTGTGTTCTTGAGTGTTTGGCTTGAGTGTATGAGTGTTTAGGGCTTTAATATGAGAGTGAGTGGATGAGTATGAGTTGGGAAAGATTGGAGAGAAAATGGTGACAATTCAAGTGAATTCTCACCGTTTTCTCTCTATATTTCGCCGGAGGTTCGGTGCAAAATGTGTCTGTTTTTTTTTATTTGTGCTGGAGGGCTCAATTTATAGCCCTCTGGAAATTGCAAAGATGTCCGCGCGGATAAACCTGCGGCGTGCCTTTGTTCATTAAATGCGGCTCCGGCTTTGGACAAGGGGAATATTTCTTTTCAAAATTCAAATTGACCGGCCAGATTATGTTTCCAAGCATTTCTATTTGTGGTTTTATTCTTTTGTTTTTCTTTTTTAAGATTCTTTTTAAGGTTTAACCTTAAATAACAATGCCCATTTTACCCTCACTTTGTTAGAAAAGTTAGGATTGTTAGGAATTGTTAGAAATGTTATAACTTTCGTTAATTTTCTAACGAAAATTATAACAAGCTCAAATTGGAGCACTTACAGTAGCCCCTCGGCGACGGCGCTTTCGAAGGAAGCGGGGTCGTCGATAAGAGTAAGGCTCCATATTTGGCGGGATGATCGAGTGATCGGGTGGCTGAACCTAGCGATAGGCTACCTACGTATCCCGAATGGGAATCAAGCCGATCGTAGTTCGGGTCTTTGACCACAGATGATGGCGTTTTAGGTGCCTCGAACACGATGAGCGAGTTCTACGATCGTTTCTTTGGAAAGAAACTCTGCTGGGGCTCAGAGATGACCATTTTCGGTCTGATGGCTATCCTCTCTGCTGGGGATAGGAAATGACCATTTTCGGTTTCTGCTGGGGATGATTGCGATTTATCGCTTTCCTAGTTATAGCGTCTTAGGTGCCTCAGACCTTGGAGATGGCGTTTTAGGTGCCTCGAACCTTGGAGATGGCTTTTTAGGTGCCTCGGACCTTGATGATGGCGTTTTAGGTGCCTCGAACCTTGATGATGATGGCTTTTTAGGCGCCTCGGACCTTAATTTGAAATGGCCTTTCGGTGGACTTTGTCTGCTTTGCCGAAGGATAGGGTGACCGTTTTGGTCGAGGGTGGACCTAATGATAGGCTACCTACGTATCCCTAGTGGGAATCGAAGCCCTTTCGTAGTTCGAGAACTACTCGAGATTCCGTTGGCTTTTGGGATTCCGTTAACTTTGTTGGGGATTTCGTTAGCCTTTCTTTGAGGAAAATCGAGACGTATTCGTGCAGGAATTGGTCTTACGTTTGGCTATGCCGTTGGATGATTTTGATGAAAGATACGGGATCTCGTTATCTTTCTCGGGGCACTCGGTCTTACGTTTGGCTAGCAGGGAAGATTTTGATGAAAGATACGGGATCCGTTATCTTTCTCGGGGCACTCGGTCTTACGTTTGGCTAGGGAAGATTTTGATGAAAGATACGGGATCTCGTTATCTTTCTCGAGAGATCGGTCTTACGTTTGGCTTGCCGGGGAAGATTTTGATGAAAGATACGGGATCTCGTTATCTTTCTCGGGGCACTCGGTCTTACGTTTGGCTGCTGGGAAGATTTTGATGAAAGATACGGGATCTCGTTATCTTTCTCGAGGAGCACTCGGTCTTACGTTTGCTGCAGGGAAGATTTTGATGAAAGATACGGGATCTCGTTATCTTTCTCGAGGAGATCGGTCTTACGTTTGGCTAGCAGGGAAGATTTTGATGAAAGATACGGGATCCGTTATCTTTCTCGGGGCACTCGGTCTTACGTTTGACTGCAGGGAAGATTTTGATGAAAGATACGGGATCTCGTTATCTTTCTCGAGGAGATCGGTCTTACGTTTGTGCTTAGGGAAGATTTTGATGAAAGATACGGGATCCGTTATCTTTCTCGGGGCACTCGGTCTTACGTTTGGCTGCCGGGAAGATTTTGATGAAAGATACGGGATCTCGTTATCTTTCTCGGGGAGATCGGTCTTACGTTTGACTTAGGGAAGATTTTGATGAAAGATACGGGATCCGTTATCTTTCTCGGGGCACTCGGTCTTACGTTTGGCTACGGGAAGATTTTGATGAAAGATACGGGATCCGTTATCTTTCTCGGGGCACTCGGTCTTACGTTTGCTGGGGGTGATTTTCTTGACAAGGGCTGACTTTGGTTAACTTTGGTTAACTCTGTCAAGTTAGGGGCCGAATTGCGAGTCACGGAATTTTAAGGGGCAAAAGGGTCATTTGACCCTTGCAATCCTATCCGCGCGGATAGGGTTTGAAAACAGGGGTATTAATTAGGGCTGCGCCCTTTTCTTCTTCCCCATTCAGTTTTACAGTTTGTCGAGAGAAAAGAGAGAGAAAGTGAGAAATCCGCCATTTTTGGCCTAAAAAGCTTCGAAATCTTCCGATTTTCTTCGATTTTCGAGCAATGGAACATGGGGAAGGCGCTTTTCAAGGCCAAGGACGTGGCCCGGTAGCGGAGAGGCGGTGGAGCTCGTCAGGATGAGGAGGCATTACAATCTTTCGCAATCGATTGCGGAGGAGCCCTACCCCGTGCTTGGCAACATTGGGCTTCGGATTCGAATCTCCGAACGGTATACTTTGAAACCCTTTGATCCCTTTGTTGATTTCTTGTTTGAAATTTGAATTTTAGGTGATTTTTGAAATTTTTTTTTTGAAATTGAATATTGCATGTTCATTGTCTTTGAATCTTGATGATTATGTGAGTAACCCAAAATGTGCATTTTGCTTGGGAAAAAGAATTGGCATTTTCGCCATTTTTTTTTTAATTCGAAAATTGCATGTGAAAATTCGAAAATTGTGATTTTTTTTTTTTTTTTTGAAATTGAATATTGCATGTTGATGATGATGATTTTTTTTTTGAAATTGAATATTGATATTGATGAATGATGATTTTTTTTTTTGAAATTGAATATTGATATTGATGAATGATGCAATGCATGCATTTTGTTTGGAAAGAATGGGCATTTTGCCAATATGAGATGTATGTATGTTTAGGATTTTTTATTTTTGAAAAGTGGGACGGATTTTTCCTCCCGTTGCATGTAAGATGGATGATATGCATGTATGCAATTTTTTTTTTTTTTGAGATGATGGATGGTATGCATGTTATTTTATGAAAACGGGACGGAGTTTTTACTTAGTAGGAATGCATGCATTGGGATTTCTTTGCTTGTTTTCTTTTATGCGAGAAAAATGGGGCTATGCTCATTGTATCTTTGTTATCTTTGTCGAAATTTTTTTTTTTAATGCATGTGTATGCTTTTTTTTTTTTTTTTTTTGTGCAAACGCAATTTTTTTTTTTTTGATATTTTCTCTCTTTCTTCTTTTTTTTTTTTGCAGGGCGGAAACCGTTTTGTGACGGAGCGGTGAACAAAATGAAGACTCGAGGATCGGTGGAGTCCGTGATTGACTTGTGGGACCGGCTTCCGAATGCGGGCCGAGGAGCTTTGCCGAGTCAGAGACGGATCGTTGTCGAGACGGGGCTTTGGGAGTTTGTCGAGTGCTTGAGGGGCGGTCAAGTTCCCTAAGAGCAGGGCTTGATGTTTGCTCTGGCGCGGCATTGGTGGGACGCGACCCACACCTTCCACTTCTTACGGGGCGAGGCTACGGTTACGCCCTCCCGACTATCTTTGCGATCACGGGTTTGTCCTTTAATGGACGCGGCATTGAGTGGCGGGATGGCTACGGCGATGCGGATCTGCGAGGCTCTTACGGGATTTTCCCTATTCCCAAAAAGGGGATGGGGATGGAGTATGCCGTGGTCTACGGCAAGATTGTGGAGACCATAGCGAGTTACGAGGTGGGGAGGAGAGGATAGGCGCCGATCAGATTGCCGGGGCCTTCTTGTGGTTTGCTTTTCGAGCACGCTCTTTGGACATCTTTGAGGGGACGGCGGTCTTTGCCTTGTTGAGGTCCTTGGAGGACATGGAGACGGCGGAGATGTCTCGTGGGGAGAGGCCGGGTGTGAGCTTTATTTTGCTCTTGATAGGTACGGCCAGGAAGGCTGTGAGCTCTTTGTCTTGCTTTGAGTTTGCCACGGAGGTATAAGCTCTCTTTTTGCTTTCCCTCCTTTTTTTTTTTTTGAGCACGCACTTTTCTTTTGCCTTTGGATTGATTGGATTTTTACCTTTCGCGAGTATGGGCGTTGGAGTTTTCCACGTCACGATGTGGCGGCGGCGGCGGAGTACGTCGGGCGTATCCGGCCATGCGATCTTGGTCCAAGCATGCCAGAGAAGATAAGCTCCGGGCGTACGACTCTCGAGTGCGCGGATTGCCTTCCTTTGACGGAGGCCGAGACGGATGAGGGGATGATATTCTTCCCACAGGATCGCTTTGAGGTGGCGCGGTGAAGAGCGCCGAGATACGGGCTGTGCGGCGGAGGATTTTGAGAGGTCGACTGCGATGCATATTATCACAGGAGAGAGGGTGACGCGCCGGCATGGCGTGGGTCGCCTTTGAGGACACCGGTGGAGCCTCCCGTCGATATGATGCACCCGAGCGATCGGTCAGTGACTGGGATGATTACAGAGCCGGCCGGCACTTCTCGGATTTCGTGGCGATTGAGCCGTATGCGACATTCGTCTTGA
Organism: Adenophora triphylla var. japonica; assembly: GCA_022495995.1. Classification (NCBI taxonomy): domain Eukaryota; kingdom Viridiplantae; phylum Streptophyta; class Magnoliopsida; order Asterales; family Campanulaceae; genus Adenophora; species Adenophora triphylla. The sequence continues at coordinate 432,200 of JAFEMH010001671.1, forward strand.
GGAGGCGAGGATGCCTCGGGTTTGGATAGGGAGGGGCTTGGGATCCGCGGTACCCTCGGACGGATTTTTCCTATATCCGGGATGGGGTCAGATTGAGGGTGCGAATCCCTCGGCCGGCGACTTCCACGAGCTTTCGGCCTCGTCCAGGAGTATGAAGGTATGGCTTCACCTTTTCCCCTTCTTTTCTTTCTTTTGTTTCATCATCTTTAGCATCACCTCTTTTTTTTTTTTTTTTGACGCTTTTGCTTTTGTGCGGTTTTCGGAGGTGGTCGTCGAGAAGGCGACGAAGCAAGTGATCGGGGCAAGAGATTCATCGGGAGGATGGTCGCTTGCGGGGCTCCTCGAGGCTAGAGCGAGCGACCACGGCCGGCGCACATCGGACGGGAGGCTTCCCTATTCGCTCGAGACTTCTTCGGAGACTCCTCTGTCTCCTCTCCTTGATCCCGCGCGGTGCGCCTTCGGATCACGTCATTCTCGGGGATCCACACGGGCGGGGACACGTTTGGCGGCATGGCGGGTCGTCTTCGTACGTCCGGGAGTCCGACGCCTTCACCTTCGGATACGATTTTTCGCGAGATCTCGGCTTGCCCTATCGGGCGTGCCGGTTGGTCACGATGAGCCTCTTTGCGGAGACGAGGACGATTCGAGCCCGAGATTTTCGGGGCTCCTGAGGAGGCGGGCCCGAGTCGCAAGAGGGGCGGGGGAGACATCGGGCACCAGGGAGACTCGATTGATTTTTTTTTTGAGATTTGAGATTGAGATTTAGATTTGTACGGCTTATGTACATTTTTTTTTTTTTTTTTTTTGGAATGTAATAATTTAGGATTTTATTTATGTTTGTTTGTTTTTTTTTATGCACACTCTTTTTTTTTTGGAATGTAATAATTTAGGATTTTATTTATGAATGCAATGCAGTATGAATGCAGTGTTGCATGAGCCTTGATTTTTTTTTTGCAAGGGTGTTTGGTATATGGGTGGTTTGGGGAGGTTTTTTTGCACGGGTTTCGAGCAACGGGACGGAATATTCCTCTTTTGATGTAGCGACTTGGAGCATGTTGCGTGAATTTTTTTTTTTAGGCATTTGTGACAATCATGTCCCGCGGATAGGGCGGCATACGACATTGTCCTTTAATTTTGGTTCGAGACCTGGTCTTGCTTTATTTCAAATTCAAATATCCTCTTCAACCTCCAGTCCAAACAGCCATTTTCGGAGAGAAAGAGAGAAAAACCATGGAAAACTTTAGAAAAGCTCCATCAAAATTGTCCCAAGAATCCCAAATGTCATTCTTCAACAAGTTCAAGGATTGGTCCCGGGAGATTATGCATGAGAGGAGGTCCTTCTTTGAAGAAAGGTACAAGGTGAAGTGCTTATGGTCTCTCAAGGAATTGGTTCCGGATTATGACCTCTTGAGAGCTTCTTCATCATTTTGGGACACTAGAAGGCATGTCTTTTGCCTTTCCTTCAACGAGATTGTTCCATTGTCGAAGAATTTCGGGCCTTGCTTGGAGGTCCGGAGGTGGAAGAGATAGCGGTTCCTTTGCCGGAGGGGCTTCTTTTCTTGACAGATTGTGCGTCCTCCTTCATCTTTCCCGGAGGAAAGCGCAAGGTATGATCCGCGGTCCCGATCATTTCGATATTTCCGGTCTTCCCGACAGATTTAGGGGCCTAGGTTTGGTGGATGATGCCTATTGGGATGCCTTTGCACTTTGTATGTTTGGCACCCTGTTCATGGTCTATTCCTTTGGGATCTGCCATCGGTCTTTGCTGGATGTTGTCGTTCCTTGTCGCACAGGCGGCGAGATGTCGTTCCTTTGATTACGGGGAGACTTTTCATGCTCTCGACGGATTAGCTACCGGAAGGCGGTATATGCGCGGGGGCGGCCGTTTCTCTTGACCCTGTGGGCGATGGAGCGTTTGGGGTTCTTCGGGAAACCTACGATATGATCGAGCCTTGGACTTTTGCCGGGAGAGGTGTTGATGTAGATTTTGATGATCGGGGCTCGTGGGAGCGTTGGATGGCGGGTCGCCGGGCGAAGATATCGAGATGGTCGGTGCCTCGTTGGCGGGTGGAGACTCGCAGAGTGCTTGAGGATGGGTCTCCCGTGGTCATGCTTCCGGGGCTTTCTCGGTCCGGCTTCTACATTCCGGCTTTAGTTACGAGACAGTTTGGCTGGAGCGGAGTTCCTTTGGAGGGCTTTGATGATATAGCCACCGGGGTGGTGGCTCCTGTTTCTATGGATGATCCTCGGTGTTTCCATTTCTTTCCCGAGCATGGAGGTATGATGCCTTTCCTCCTCGGGTCATTCTCGAGCGTCCGAGACCGGTGTTCTTGACCACTTGGTACCTGGATTGGTATGAGAGGCATGCAGGAGAGACTCAGGTGGCTATTTTGAGGACGGCGTGAGGCCATTGTGGGTGCGGAGGACGGAGCCCATTTACGAGAGGAGAGAGGGCGGCGAGGCGAGGGCCAACCCTCGTGACGGGGAGCGGAGACGGCGTGACCGGCCCATGAGGCTTACGTCAAGAGACAGGAGAGGAGGGCTCCTATGCTACCGGCTAGGCTACGGGAGATGAGGGATGACGCCCAGGGCTACTAAGGCCACGACAGAGGGCCGGTTTGATAGACCACATGTCCTATGCGAGCTTGGTAGGAGGAGTACAAACGACATTTTTCTGTTCGAGAAAAGAAGACTCGAAGGGGAAGAAGAGGGGAGAGGCCAAGATGCAGTGGCTTGGAGTGACTACGAGGTTTCCAGAGTATCCCTTTTCTTGTCATGGCGGACACATTAGTTTGATTATGTATCTTAGTTTTCTTTTAGCGAGGTTACCGGTTGTAGGAATGAATCGGGCTTAGAGCTCATCAAAGAGCTTTTAACTCGTAATGAATATTTGAATTGCTTTAGAGTTTTCGAGACAGCTTTCATGGTCTACGATCAATTGTATTGATGCCAAAGTATGGCTTTTATTTGTGCTTTAGACCGGAACCGTTTCCTGTGCCTACGTTCCCCTCATTTTGAGGAGCTCGGGTCTTCGTAGTTCAACTGGTGAACTCTTTTTTTTTTGTTTTTTTTTTGTTTTTTTTTTGTTTTTTTGTTGTTTTTTGTTTTTTTTTTTGTTGTTTCTTTTTTTTTTTGGTGCAACCACTGTTTTTACCTAGGCCGCCCTTCTCGGGTTTTCAACCTAGTTGGGTATTACTCTTTTAGCACTTTTCCTTCTTTCTTCTTTTTTTTTTTGTTTTACGCGTAGTATCTGCGCGGCTTGTCACCATTCATTTGGGTGTACAAAGGGATTCCGTCGAGGTACGCAAGTTGCATGGCTCCTCGGAGAAGATCTTACGGACGACATGGCCCGACCCATACGGGCTCCCATTTGCCGAGGGGGTTGATACGGATGGGGCTTTTCTTTTAGAACGAGATCACCTTCTCGGATCTCCCGATGCTTTACTTTCTTGTCGAAGGCTCTAGCCATTCTTCCTTGGTAGGCCGGATGTGTTCCATGGCCTTCAATCGGCGTTCGTCTAGTAGGGCCAATTCGTCATGGCGACTCCAGTAGCCATTCGACCTCGTTGATACGGCTTTCCGGCGGTATACCGGAGCGAGGGATCTCTAGCTCGATTGGGAGTACGGCTTCCATTCCGTATGTGAGGGCAAACGGTGTTTCCCCGGTTGCCGTTCGGCGATGTTACGTAGCCCCGAGTGCCGAGTGTAACTTCTCGGGCCAATCTACGCCTTGGACGGCCATTTTCCGGATGATATTTTCCCAGTCTTGTTTGCTTTGCCTCGACGGCTCCGTTGGTTTTGGGGCACCGTAGGGAGATGACTTGTGGCGGGTTATTCGGAATTCCGCCGGCGGTTTTCACATTCCCTTTGAAGTGGGATCCATTATACGAGATGATTTTTACGTTGGCAACCCGTATACGCACATGATGTTTTCTTTGATGAAGAGGGCAACTTTCTTTGAATTGAGGATTTTGTAGGACTTTCAGCGTGAGCATCCTTTTCGATTCCTTCTCGAAGGAAATCGCCATGATCTGCAAGTCTCTTTAGGCTCTTCCGCTAGGTTCCCAAATTCACCAGCTGCGTCAAAATTCTCTCTTCGGCGGCTAAATGGGCTCGATTTTCCTCTTTCCAGGACAACCCGCTTTAAAGATTTTTTTTTTGGTTGTTTGATTTTTTTTTTTTTGTTTAATGTGTCTCTGCTTCTTTATCTAATGAATTATTATTAAAATTTTTTTATTAATTAATTCATCATTAAGTTAAAAGTGGCAATCAAGGGATACTTTCGAGTAAAAGGTTCGTCATTTCATTGAAAACGAAAGGGATACGTTGCTTGCTGCTGGACTCGTAGTCTTCGTGTGCGTAAGGCCATCGGACGCACCCTAGAGACTCGATCTTTAACAGAGAGAGACTGGGAGGACTTGTCCTAGATTGACACAAAGTGGATCGGGGGACCAATCCAAGCTTGGTGATCATTTCC